>JARQOD010000001.1:44157600-44337493 GCA_033576555.1 Oophaga sylvatica | reverse complement strand
TTCCCCGTCCTCCTCCGTTCTCCCCCCCCCCCCATCATACTCGCCCTTCCCGTGCCATCGCTGAACGTCCCTTGCAATCCTCCGTTGTCCCGGCTTCCTGCAGCTCTCCTGTGTTGAGTGGTCACATGGTACCGCTCATTAAGGCCATGAATATGGATGCCACGCCTATGGGAGTGGAGTTGCGTCCATATTTCATGACCTTAATGAGCGGTACCACGTGACCGCTCAGTACAGGAGAGCTGCAGGAAGCCGGGACAACGGAGGATTGTAGGGGACGTTCAGCGATGGCACGGGAAGGGTGAGTATGATGTCCCAGCCAGTGACTCCTGCCGCCGCACCCCTCCCCCCGCTGGTTTCTGCCCAATGACTCGTGTATAAGCCGAGGGGGCATTTTCAGCACAAAAAAAGGTGCTGAAACTCTCGGCTTATACACGAGTATATACGGTATTTATTATTATATGTGAGGAGGTATATGCATAATAAGAAAACAAGTACAATAATCTTAAACAGTAAAAGTCACGACTGGTACAGGAGGAGAGAGGACTCACAATCTACAAGGGATGGGTGAGGATACAGTAGGTGAGGGTAGAACTGGTCGTGCAGCGGTTTGGCCGATCGGTGGTTACTGCAGGTTGTAGGCTAGGGGGAGATGTGCGGGAGAAATCTTGTATGCGATTGTGGGAAGAGGAGATAGGAGAGTAGAGAAGGAGATCTTGTGAGGATCGAAGTTTGCGTGCAGGTAAGTACTGGGAGACTAAATCACAGATTTAGGACACAGGTTGTGGATGGCTTTATATGCCATGGTTAGGGTTTTGAACTGGAGTCTCTGGTTAATGGGGAGCTGGTGAAGGGATTGACAGAGGGGAGTGGCCGGGAAATAGTGAGGGTATAAGTGGATTAGTGAGGCAGCAGAGTTTAGAATAGATTGGAGGCATGAGAGAGTGTTACAAGGGAGGCCACAGAGCAGGAGGTTGCAGTAGTCAATGCGGGAGATGATGAGGGCATGGACTAGGGTTTTTGCAGATTCTTGGTTGAAGAATGTACGAACCCAGGAAATATTTTTGAGTTGAAGTCGGCAGGAAGTGGAAAGGGCTTGGATATGTGGTTTGTAGGAGAGATCAGAGTCAAGGATTACCCCAAGGCAGCGAGCTTGTGGGACTGGGGAGAGTGAGCAGCCATTTACTTTAATGGATATGTCCGTTGAGGGGGGTCGAGTGAGATAGGGAAAGATGATGAATTCTGTTTTGTCCATATTAAGTTTTAGAAATCTAGCGGAGAAGAAGGATGAAATAGCAGACGGACATTGTGGGATTCTGGTTAATTGGTAGGTGATATCTGGTCCAGAGATGTAGATCTGTGTGTCATCAGCATAGAGGTGATACTGAAAGCCGTGGGACTCTATGAGCTGTCCCAGGCCGAAGGTGTAAATGGAGAAGAGTAGGGGTCCTAGGACTGAACCTTGCAGGACTCTGACAGATAGGGGGTGAGGTGAGTAGGTTGTGTGTGAATGAGAGACTCTGAATGTCCGGTCTGTTAGGTATGACGAGATCCAAAATAGGGCCAAGTCTGTGATGTCAAGAAATGAGAGGGTCTGTAGTAATAGGGAATGGTCCACTGTGTCAAAGGCAGAGGACAGGTCCAGGAGGAGGACACAGTAGTGTTGTTTGGCTTTGGCGGTTAGTAGGTCATTAGTGACTTTATACACAATTGTTTTTGTATATCCCCGTATATAAATTTGGAACAAAAACAAAATAGAAGTGACTGGAAAAAGAATCTTCAAAATATTGAATTTTATTGACCAGTACAAAAATATCTCAGAAGCTGAAAAAATCCACCATTATAAAAATATTAAAATTGCTAAAGATTCCTCTGAAGAACTAGCTATATCCCAATATTTATCATGCATAAAGTGCTAAGTCAGGGTTCGACAAACCCGGGCGCCAGGTCGCCAGTGGCGCCTAGAAAATCATGCCTGGCGCCCGGGTTTGTCGGGGCCCTGAGCAGGCGGGGGGGCCCACTCGCCGTCGGGCACCCCGGTGCCCGTTAGCGGAGGAGAACAGTGTCAGCGCCGCCACTGGCCCCACCCCCCCGCTTGCTCAGGGCCCCGGCAGCAGCTGGCACAATACTCACTGCTCCCCGTGCCTCCGCTGCCGCAGCTCCGTGCTCCAGGGGGCGCCGGCGCTTCCTCTCACAGCAGCACCGCTGAATGACGTCATCATTCAGCAGCCGGCTGTGGCAGAGAGCGCGCGGACGCCGGACAGGTGAGATATGTGTGTGTGTATCAGTGTGTGTGTATGTAGTGCGGTGCTTTGTGTGTGTGTGTATGTATTATGTGAGAGAGTGCTTGTGTGCTGCGGTGCTGTCTGTGTGATGGTGGTGGGGGGAGGGCAGTGATGATGATGATGGGGAGGCATTGATGATAATGGGGAGGCATTGATGATGATGGGGAGGTGATGATGGGGAGGTGATGATGATGATGATGGGGAGGCATTGATGATAATGGGAGGCATTGATGATAATGGGGAGGCATTGATGATGATGGGGAGACATTGATGATGATGGGGAGGCGATGATGATGATGGGGAGGCGATGATGATGATGGGGAGGCGATGATGATGATGGGGAGGCGATGATGATGATGGGGAGGCGATGATGATGATGGGGAGGCGATGATGATGATGGGGAGGCGATGATGATGATGGGGAGGCGATGATGATGATGGGGAGGCGATGATGAGGGGATGATGGGGGAGACACTGATGATGATGGGGAGGCATTGATGATGATGGGGAGGCGATGATGATGATGGGAGGCGATGATGATGATGGGGAGGCGATGATGATGATGTGGAGGGGATGATGATGATGTGGAGGGGATGATGATGATGTGGAGGCGATGATGATGTGGAGGCGATGATGATGATGATGGGGAGGCGATGATGATGATGGGCAGGCATTGATGATGATGGGGAGGCGATGATATGATGAGGAGGCAATGATGATGATGGGCAGGCATTGATGATGATGATGGGGAGGCCATGATGATGATGAGGAGGAGGTAATGATGATGATGAAATGAAAAAAAAAATTCTGGCTCCTAAATTTTTTGGCTGGCTCCTAGATTCTGAACAACTTTGTCGACCCCTGTGCTAAGTTGATGTAAACAACACAAACTAAAGTGTATAGTGCCAAAATTTATATACTGTATATACTCGTGTATAAGCCGAGATTTTCAGCACATTGTTTTGTGCTGAAAATGCCCCCTCGGCTTATATACGAGTCATTGTGCAGAAACCAGCGGGGTAGGGGGTGCGGCGGCAGGAGCTGGTGTCTGGGACATCCTGTGCAATCGCTGAACATCCCTGCATCCTCCGTTTTCCCGGCTTCCTGCAGCTCTCCTGTGCTGAGCGGTCATGTGGTACCGCTTATTAAGATCATGAAATATGGACGCAACTCCACTCCCATAGGCGTGGCGTCCATATTCATGGCCTTAATGAGTGGTACCACGTGCTCCCCCATCCTGCCCTGTGATACCCCCCGTCCTGCTCCATGCTCCTCCATTCTCCTCTGTGCTACCCCAGTCCTCCTCTGTGCTCCCCCTGTCCTCCTCTGTTCTCCCCCTGACCTCCTCTGTGCTCCCCCCATCCTCTGTGCTCCCCCCACCTCCCATAGGCGTGGCGTCCATATTCAAGGCCTTATTGAGCGGTATCATGTGACCGCTCAGCTCAGGAGAGCTGCAGGAAGCCAGGACAACGGAGGATTGCAGGGGACATTCAGCGATTGCACAGGAGGGTGAGTATGACGGGGGAGAACGGAACAGGACGGGGGAAGCACGGAGCAGGACGGGGGGAGCTCAGAGGAGCACAGAGCAGGAGGGGGAGCTCAGAGGAGCACGGAGCAGGACGGGGGGAGCTCAGAGGAGCACAGAGCAGGACGGGAGGAGCTCAGAGGAGCAGGACGGCGGAGCACTGAGGAGGACGGTGGAGGACAAGGAGCTGAGCCATACATAGAAGGATGGGACGGGGAGCCGAGCATGCATACTGGAAGGGGGGAGAGCCACACAGAGCAGGACAGGGATGAGGGGACAATGTACACTCGGCTTATACTCGAGTCAATAAGCTTTCCATGGCAAAATTAGGGGCTTATAATCGGGTCGGCTTATACTCGAGTATATACGGTATGTCATAAGGTGGCAATGTTGCCATACCAAAAAATACAAAACAAAAAAAATAATAAAAAAATATAAACTATATTTTTGGGATAAGCAATAAAAGGATTTCAGAAGTGAGAGGCTGTTAGCCCCTCAAAGACACAGCAAGATCAGGGAAATAACGACATTTGTTATCTGAAATTTATCAGTCATGAAATAACCTAGCTAGCATTAAATATATTAAGTATTATAGCACTATTACGGTGCATAAACTAACAAGCGTCATAGCTAAATTCATAGTGACCCAATCAGTAACCAAAGGGTTTTTTACCTGAACTAGAAAAATAACTGTGGGGGATCCTTTGGAGGTTCCTGCATCATTCCCAAGAAGACTCATGGCTGTACTAGCTCCAAAGCGTGCTTCTACTCAATACTGAATAAAGGGTCTGAATACTTAAGAACCTTTTGATATTTCAGTTTTTCTTTTTTAATAAATTTGCAAAAATTTCTACATTTCTGTTTTTTTTTTCAGTCAAGATGGGGTGCAGAGTGTACATTAATGAGAAAAAAATTAACTTTTTTGAATTTACCAAATGGCTGCAATGAAACAAAGTGAAAAATTTAAAGGGGTCTGAATACTTTCCGTACCCAATGTACACTGGAGCATCATATATAGGCCCCATTATATATGGAGCATCATATGGGGCTCATTATACCTGGAGCATCATATGGGGCCAATCATATACTGGAGTATCATATAGAGCCCATCATATACAGTGCCTTGCGAAAGTATTCGGCTCCCTGGAACTTTTCTACCTTTTCCCACAAGTGGGACACAATTGTGAAGTTGAACAAAATTTATTGGTCATTTTAAATTTTTGTGGAAATACAAAAACTGAAAAGTGGGGCGTGCAATATTATGCGGCCCCTTTACTTTCAGTGCAGCACACTCACCCCAGAAGTTCATTGTGGATCTCTGAATGATCCAATGTTGTCCTAAATGACTAATGATGATAAATATAATCCACCTGTGTGTAATCAAGTCTCCATATAAATGCATCTGCTCTCAGGGTTCTGTTTAAAACACAGAGAGCATCATGAAGACCAAGGAACAGGCAGGTCCGTGATACTGTTGTGGAGAAGTTTAAAGCTGGATTTGGATACAAAATGATTTCCAAAACTTTAAACATCCCAAGGAGCACTGTGCAAGCGATCATATTGAAATGGAAGGAGTATCATACCACTGCAAATCTACCAAGACCCGGCTGTCCCTCTAAACTTTCATCTCAAACAAGGAGAAGACTGATCAGAGATGTAGCCAAGAGGCCCATGATCACTCTGGATGAACTGCAGAGATCTACAGCTGAGGTGGGACAGTCTGTCCACAGGACAACAATCAGTCGTACACTGCACAAATCTGGCCTTTATGGAAGAGTGGCAAAAAGAAAGCCATTTCCCAAAGATATCCATATAAAGCGTTGTTTAAAGTTAGCAACAAGCCACCTGGGAGACACACCAAACATATGGAAGAAGGTGCTCTGGTCAGATGAAACTAAAATCGAACTTTTTGGCAACAATGCCAAACAATATGTTTGGCGTAAAGGCAACACAGCTCATCACCCTGAACACACCATCCCCACTGTCAAACATGGTGGTGGCAGCATCATGGTTTGGGCCTGCTTTTCTTCAGCAGGGACAGGGAAGCTGGTTCAAATTAATGGGAAGATGGATGGAGCCAAATACATGACCATTCTTGAAGAAAACCTGTTGGAGTCTGCAAAAGACCTGAGACTGGGACGGAGATTTGTCTTCCAACAAGACATTAATCCCAAACATAAAGCAAAATCTACAATGGAATGGTTCACAAATAAACGTATTCAGGTGTTAGAATGGCCAAGTCAAAGTCCAGACCTGAATCCAATCGAGAATCTGTGGAAAGAGCTGAAAACTACTATTCACAAACGATCTCCATCCAACCTCACAGAGCTCGAGCTGTTTGCCAAGGAAGAATGGGCAAGAATTTCAGTCTCTCGATGTACAAAACTGATAGAGACATACCCCAAGCGATTTGCAGCTATAATTGCAGCAAAAGGTGGCGCAGCAAAGTATTAAGGTAAAGGGGCCGAATAATTTTGCACGACCCACTTTTCAGTTTTTGTATTTCCACAAAAATAAAAAAAAAAAAAAAAAAGTTTCGTTCAACTTCACAATTGTGTCCCAATTGTTGTTGATTCTTCAACAAAAATTAACATTTGGTATCTTTGTTTGAAGCATGATATGTGGGAAAAGGTTGAAAAGTTCCAGGGAGCCGAATACTTTCGCAAGGCACTGTACAGTATGGAACATTGTATGGGACCCATTATGTATGGAGCAATATATGGGGCTCTTTATACTGTATGGAGCATGATATGGGGCTCGTTATACTGTTTGGAGCATTATACGGGGCTCATTGTACTGTATGGAGCAATATATGGGGCTCAATATTCTTTATGGAGCATTATATTCGCCTGTAGAGAAACTGGGTCAGTGGGTGCTCTTGTCCGCTGGCCTGGTTGCCTTTAGAAAGACTGCATGGACCAGGGCTCATACCACTGAACGCCCGCTCTATCTCTCCGTGGGCAACATACTACACTAGACAACACAGGGTTAGGGTAAAACAGTGTGGCAATACTTTATTGAACCACAACACCCAATAGAAAACAGAACAATCCCAGCAATTACCCCCAACATGGTGCACATTACAGGGCCTAACCCTTCCGCTGACTCGCCTGGATAACGGTAGATGTTACGTCAGAGCTCCCAGGGTCGATATTCCACCTGTAATATACACACAGAGAAGAGATATTGACAAGCGTAGGGAGATGACCGAAAACAGTCCATAGAGTCCGTACAAGGTCCAAAGCCAGTGGACATTACGTCACAGCTCCCAGGGTCGCTATTCCACCTGTAATATACAGACAGAGAAGAGATAACAACAAGCGTAGGGAGATGATAGTCCATACTGTCCATAAAAGGTCCAAAGCCAGTTGACACGAGAGCCACCACCTGGCTTATCCGACCTTCTCCATGGAACCAGGCGACCAGCGGGTCCCAAAACCTGGCTTTCTCTAAACATATCCATGGTTCAGAGATGGTCACTGGATCAGATCTGTGTCCTTCCAACCGAAGCTGAAAACTCCTAGGTTGTTTCCTATAGAATCATAGATCCATGTTCCTCGTGATGGTGCCATGATGAATTGGCTGCTGTCCTGTCTCTCGTCCGTTGAGTGTTGTGCAGAATGTCCGACTGGTAGCTCTCTGTGTCATGAGATGAGATCAGATCTGCTCTCTCTGTCTCTTGTTTTTATACCCGAGACATGTAAGCTATTTTTAGAATTACCCAGTGTGCTTCAGTTCATCCTCACAGCGTTTCCCTATCTACCTTCGAAGTCAACAAACTAGTAATAGAATACAATACACAATTAGCATATCAGCTCACGATAAACACAGATAAACACACACTATGTACAAGTCACTGTTACAGACTTGCATAGTATGTTAAATCGTATGCCAGTCTGACCCACCAGACATAAACACTTAAATCCACAAGCCAATATACAAAAAAAAAGGCAATTCTTGTGGGTTTACAAAAATATGGTTGTCTGGGAAATTAAGATGCAATCTGGTTTCTTCACAGGGCCCATTATACAGTATGGAGCAGTATGAGGCTCAATATACTGTATGGAGCAATATATTTATTTATTTTACTCATTTATATAGCGCCATTATTTCCACAGCGCTTTACAGACTTTATTGGCCCTGTCCCCAATAGGGCTCACAATCTAAATTCCCTATCAGTATGTCTTTGGAATGTGGGAGGAAACCGGAGTACCCGGAGGAAACCCACGCAAACACGGGGAGACCATACAAACTCCTTGCAGATGTTGTCCTTGGTGGGATTTGAACCCAGAACTCCCACGCTGCAAGGCTGCAGTGCTAACCACTGAGCCACCGTGCCGCCCTATATTTGGGGCCTTTATAGACTGTGTGGAGCAATATATGGGTCTCATTCTGTGTGAAGTAATATATGGGGCTCATTATACTGTATGGAGCACTATATGTGGCTCATTATACTGTATGGAGTATTATTTGGGGTCCATTATTCCGTATAGAGCAATATATGGGGCTCATTATTCTGTATGAAGCACTATGTGGTGCCCATAAGACTGAATTGAGCTATATATGGAGTCCATTATTCTGTATGGAGCAATATACAGGGCTCATTATTCTGTATGGAGCACTATGTGGTGCCCATAATACTGTATGGAGGACTATACTGTCTGGTTTCTGAGCTATTCTAGCATTCACAATAGATATCACTCAAGTAAGAAGTACCGTGAGTGAAATCTTTGGCATTGCACTGTACCTATCTTTCTCTGCCGTATCTGTGCATCATGAATTGTGGTATGTGTTAAAGGGGCCCACTGAGACTCTTTTGTCCGTGGCCCAAAGAACCTGGAGCCGACCCTGGGGATGAGGGTGCCATACCCATATGTCCCAAGATGTTGATGAGGGGGCCGTGCATACAAGGCTGGTGATGAGGGGCCGTGCATACAAGGCTGGTGATGAGGGGCCGTGCATACCAGGATGGTGATGAGGGGACATACAGTACAGACCAAAAGTTTGGACACACCTTCTCATTTAAAGATTTCTCCGTATTTTCATGACTATGAAAATTGTAAATTCACACTGAAGGCATCAAAACTATGAATTAACACATGTGGAATTATATACTTAACACAAAAGTGTGTAACAACTGAAATTATGTCTTATATTCTAGGTTCTTCAAAGTAGTCACCTTTTGCTTTGATGACTGCTTTGCACACTCTTGGCATTCTCTTGATGAGCTTCAAGAGGTAGTCACCGGAAATGGTTTTCACTTCTCAGGTGTGCCCTGTCAGATTTAATAAGTGGGATTTTTGGCCTTATAAATGGGGTTGGGACCATCAGTTGTGTTGTGCAGAAGTCTGGTGGATACACAGCTGATAGTCCTACTGAATAGTAGAATACAATGACGTTCCAGCACAACCATGTGAAAGGGTGCACGAGTAGGGTCCTAACCCTGTGTCAAATAGAGAGAAACTCGGCACACCAGGGAATAACCAATATCCAATGTGAATTTTAATAGCAAACAGTACATACAATAGACGTTTCGGTCAGATTGACCTTCATCACAGTACCAAATGTGCTGTAGTTGGATTAGAAGATACACTCTCACTTGGCCAATAAGCCCCGTTTCTATGGAGCTGGTAATTTAGGTAAAGTGTCCTCGATGCAAAGGGGGCACGACTCTGAGGCTTTGGACGTGGTGTCCACCGCTTGTCCCAATCTGACCGAAACGTCTATTGTATGTACTGTTTGCTATTAAAAGTCCTACTGAAAAGACTGTTAGAATTTGAGTTATGGCAAGAAAAAAGCAGCTAAGTAAAGAAAAATGAGTGGCCATCATTAATTTAAGATATGAAGGTCAGTCAGTCCGAAAAATTGGGAAAACTTTGAAAGTATCCCCAAGTGCAGTTGCAAAAACCATCAACGCTAGAAACTGGCTCACATGAGGACCGCCCCAGGAAAGGAAGACCAAGAGTCACCTCTGCTTCTGAGGATAAATTTATCCGAGTCATCAGCCTCAGAAATCGCAGGTTAACAGCAGCTCAGATTAGAGACCAGGTCAATGCCACACAGAGTTCTAGTAGCAGACACATCTCTACAACAACTGTTAAGAGGAGACTTTGTGCAGCAGGCCTTCATAGTAAAATAGCTGCTAGTAAACCACTGCTAAGGACAGGCAACAAGCAGAAGAGACTTGTTTGGGCTAAAGAACACAAGGAATGGACATTAGACCAGTGGAAATCTGTGCTTTGGTCTGATGAGTCCAAATTTGAGATCTTTGGTTCCAACCACCGTGTCTTTGTGCGACGCAGAAAAGGTGAACGGATGGACTCTACATGCCTGGTTCCCACTGTGAAGCATGGAGGAGGTGTGATGGTGTGGGGGTGCTTTGCTGGTGACACTGTTGGGGATTTATTAAATATTGAAGGCATACTAAAACAGCATGGCTACCACAGCATCTTGCAGCGGCATGCTATTCCATCCGGTTTGCGTTTAGTTGGACCATTATTTATTTTTCAACAGGACAATGACCCCAAACACACCTCCAGGCTGTGTAATGGCTATTTGACCAAGAAGGAGAGTGATGGGGTGCTACGCCAGATGACCTGGCCTCCACAGTCACCAAACCTGAACCCAATCGAGATGGTTTGGGGTGAGCTGAACTGCAGAGTGAAGGCAAAAGGGCCAACAAGTGCTAAGCATCTCTGGGAACTCCTTCAAGACTGTTGGAAGACCATTTCCAGTGACTGCCTCTTGAAGCTCATCAAGAGAATGCCAAGAGTGTGCAAAGCAGTCATCAAAGCAAAAGGTGGCTACTTTGAAGAACCTAGAATATTAAGACATAATTTCAGTTGTTTCACACTTTTTTGTTAAGTATATAATTCCACATGTGTGAATTCATAGTTTTGATGCCTTCAGTGTGAATGTACAATTTTCATAGTCATGAAAATACAAAAAAATCTTTAAATGAGAAGGTGTGTCCAAACTTTTGGTCTGTACTGTATATACCTGAATTTGGGATATATATCTTTATCATCAGGCTGGGGATGTTAATATAGAATTGACCACATTTTTACTTAAATTTTTTTCTATTTTCCTCCTCTAAAGCCTAGGTGCATCTTATGGTCCGAAAAATACGGTATATATCAGTGAATGAGTGAGTACTTGGGGGCCATAATACTGTAGGACTGCATGACATTCTATGGGGGGGCTACATTACATTCTATGGGGGAGCTGCATTACATTCTATGAAGGGACTGCATTACATTCTATGGTGGGCTGCATTACATTCTATGAGTGGGGCTGCATTACATTCTATGAGGGGGCTGAATTCTGTTATATGAGGGGGGCTGCATTATATTCTATGAGGGGGCTGCATTCTATTCTATGAGGAGCTGCATTATATTCTATGAGGTGGGCTGCATTATATTCTATGTGGGGCTGCATGGTATTCTGTGAGGAAGGCTGCATTATATTCTGTGTGGGGGCTTCATTATATTCTATGAGGGGGCCACATTATATTCTATCAGGGAGTTACATTATATACTTTGAGGGAGCTATATTAAATACTATGAAAGGGGCTACATTATACTATGAGAGCTACATTATATTCTGTGAGGAGGGCTACCCCAACCCCTGCTATATCATTAGGACGTGTAAAACCGTATGTTATATCTTAATATTAGCGTGTTTTACTGCAGAATTGGTGGTCTTGTATTTATTTCTATGTAGCTACATAGTGGGCGATAAGAATGATTTTCTCTGGTGGGCCCAAGGTACTCCAGTCCGACGCTGCGATACGATCACTGCCAACTCGACAATACCAACAGAAACTACTACCTGCCACCACCAATTGTTTATACAGGCCAAATGAACAGCCATTACAGATAGGGTATAGCTTGTGCGGTTTGAAGAGCAAGAGGAACAGAACTATCACATTTTATATATTTAATCTGGAAAAGTAGGCTGTGTTTGTAAATAAAAATAAATATATACAAAGATGTGACAAAATGGGAACAAAACAATGCAGAATTTACTATTTGCATAAAAGGGATAACAAAAAAAAAATGAACTGAACCTGTGTCATGGAAATGGCTCAGAGCTGAATGGAGGGAGGTACTCCTTTGGAAAATGGACAGATGTTGTGAACACTCTTGATCTGGCTTCTGAGTTTGGGCTCCCTCTGGTGGTTGCTGCTGGTAATGGAGCTGGTTTGGCTGACAGAAGTCAATCATCTGAAGAGGATGATTTTAGGTCAGGTGTTACAGACTGGGGAGATTTAAGTGAGCAGCCTTCCCTTAGTTGTTGCCGGTGATTTGGTCTTCTTCCTGAGTCTTCTGGAAGTCTGCTTGCTCCCTGCTTTCTTCTGCATCTTTCAGATAAGTTATTTGTCTGTTTTAATCTGTGGCATTTTTCCCTTTTTTGCTTTTCTCTGTTCTCTGCCTTGCTGGTGTGAGTTCAGCTGGGTTCCCTGTTGGGACCTGTGCTGGAGTCTGTTTTCCTTTGCCACAGCTTATGTCAGTCTTTTCTGTATTTCTAGTCTCCTGGTATTTCAGTATCTGTTGTTTTGCGTCCAGTTCACACCAGAGTTCTGACTTAGTGGGGGAGAGGTCGTGTGGCCTCAGTATTTTTGCATATCAGACGTGTTGGAATTTTTCTTAGGGTTTTTGCTGGATTGCAGACAGTATCCTTTCCTGCCCTGTTCTATCCAGACAGTTTGGGCCCCAGGCCCCAGCATTTGCTTACTCTATTTCTGTCTGTGTTTTGTACTTCATCTGTCTCACCGCCAATATATGTTTGGGGCTATCTAATCCTTTGGGGCTCTACTCCGGGGCAGTTAGCTTTCCCCTTTCTCTCTTTAGGCTTAGTTAGCTCTTTGGCTGTGTCGAGGCGTCTAGGGCACCGTAGGTACGTCCCACGGCTAATTCTAGTTGTCTTGTCAGTTTAGGGGTCTGCAATCCGCTAAGTTACCAACCTCTCTGGGTGTTTGGTTGCCTAGCCTATTTTTCTATTATCCTCATCGGTTACCGCATCATAACAGACAGAACTACAGCAAGATGCAACTTCCAGTACTGATTTTTATTAGCTCAAAGTTACGTCCACCTACCTACCCTTGGTGAAGCTCATATGGGGGCTGGTTGTGGGATGTTCTAGGTCTTTTAGAAGTTTATGAGATCCCCAACTATCAGGCTATCTTCGCCCCTGAAGGTCCCATGCAGAAATATGTTTAAAAAAAATGTTCCTGTGGTGAGATAATCTTATAAATGTGCCGCTGTACTGCGTCTGATCGTACAGGGACATGGTCTGATCGTACCACAGCTCGTGGGAAGGGGAGGAAGCCAAATAAATATATAAACAGCAGGATATACATGCTGTATACAGTTTGTACGTGTATACATGTGCCAGAGACGGCTGTACTGGTGTGCGCCTTTTCGCTCTGTGATTTTCATAGCCTCGGAGGGAGAATATAATGCGATTTTATAGGTCAGCAGGAGAACCTTTTTCAAGACCTGAATAATCACAGGGATAGAATGGAGCCGGTTAACAGGCTTTCCTCTGTGTCGGCGGCAGTCAGTATAAACATACAGAATAGCGCACAGCCGGGAACTTCTGACCGCTGCCCTGGATGTGGCCAAGTGTCTATGGTCTCGCTGGAGGAACACAGGAGCCATTGTCCTCCGTTCAGGGAGCTGTAATTTTGGTTTTTCAATTCACTTTCCAGGCCAGTTTCTTTTTGGCCGGGTTGCAAATCGCTTCAAGGGTTTCTCTTCGGTTCGCTTTCTAGCAATGACCTTGACTTGTGGCTGCTGATTCCTACTGAAAATACTTCTGTCATTTATGTGGTCGCTGGTCATTTATTAACATTTGTTTTTTTCCCCCCGGAGCGTGTAATAAACGTGATCCTTTATTTAACCCTTTCCCACAAATAGTGATTGAGCTACATTGACGGATCGTCAAAAGGAACTGTGCGGGCATTGCAACAGTTATACACAGAATCACTCCTATTATACCACCACAGAAAAGGAAAAGACCCTCACATTGGCCGCAATGCATCATTTTGTTTTATTTTATTTTCAATCTTTTTTTTTTTTTTGTCTTGTCTTTCCTTTTGTCCCATCTGCCTGTAACAGCAACTGGAGTTTGCACTGCTCGCTGCTGTATAACCATTTAAATGCTGCTTTCAATTAGCTTCAGTGGATCATCATGACAGCTAGGGGCCGCCTGATGGCCCCAAAAGCTACAATTTTTATCTTCATGTGGTGCCATTTTACTGCAATCCAGTATTTAGAATAAGCACTCAATCGCAGGTTCACAATAAAAAAAAAAGGTTAAAAATATAAAAATACAAAAAAATCTAATCATCTCAGATAAAAAAAAAAAAAAAAATTGGCATCTCCATGTCCGTAAAATTCTAGGAACTAACTATGAAAATATAAAACTGATTAAACCGTACGGTAAACGCCGTGAGATGTAAACAAATTGAAAACAAAAATTACCTCTCTTAAAAAAAATAAAAATGCAATAAAGAACCATCAAAATGTTGTTTAATGCTAATTGTCTTGAAAGTGCATTAGAGGCGTCGTAGAGAAAAATTAAAACCTATACAGAGCTCTCCAGAGAAGGGGCATATCCCCCCTCACAATGAACATAATGGGACTAATTATAACTGAGGAAGAGATCTGACTCTTCCATCTACATTGAAGTAGAGGCTCCTGGAGTGATCAGGTAATTACAACAGAAGTTTTTCTCCAGGAAAAAAACATTGTGTCTGAGATTCGTTTACAGACGAGGAAACGCGCTTCTCGGGCATAAGCTTTTTTTTTTTATTCAAAGAAGTTACCGCAGACCAGTTGGAGCCAGTGGTCAGTGATGAATATTGGGGTTTGCATTGATTCAGTAATTATGGGATACATTTTCTGCGTAAGTAGCAAAGGGACAAACATAACACATTCACATACATCACCATAGGGCCGTCAGATCCCCTCCAACTTATTAACATTCCGATGGATGATGCTATACAGGCCATGTTTGATCTCTATATAAAGGTAAAATCGCAGTAAGAAACATGATAATATCTACCGCCTGGGACCTCCAGGGGCGAAGATATCCTGTAAATTGGGGATCTCATAAAATTCTAACAGACCTAGCACATCCCACAATCAGTCCTCACATGAGGTCATCAAGGGGAGGTATGTGGACGTAGCAATGATCGAATGAAAAACAAAAATTGAGTTTGGTCATTGTTCTTTCTGGAAGTCATAAGTTTCGCTGTGAGAATGTTCCATTTTCCCAATCGGAGTAATTCCCTCAGTAAACATAAGAGCCATTCCTGCAACATCAGGTTTAGTACTTCTTTCGTTATCCCTTTTTGTTTTATGTAATTGTATTTATCGTATTGTTTTGTTCCCATTTTGTATCATCTTTGTATATTATTTATAAACACTGCCTACCTTTCTGTATTAAATATATAACATTTTATAGCTTTGTCCTCTTGCTCTGTAAACCGCACCCTGGAGCCATATGCTACCTGTAACAGGTGTCCAATCAACCTGTATAAGTTATTGGTGGTGGCCGCTAGCAGTTTTTTTGTTATTGTGGAGTTGGCATTGACCGTACTGAGGTATATATTTATATTCCATGCGATGAAATCGGAGGTGTATATACCATAGGCTCGCTGTCAGTTCCCAAATAGTAGTGGAAGCAGCCCCATCCATCACCTGTCACTCAGTTGTGTAATTGTCCTGAAAGTTGGAGGCAGTGGAGTTGTGTCTTCCTGACAAACTGGTGGCAGTGGTGAGATCTGTGTGACCTCCCTGGTGTCATTTGTGACAAACTGGTAACAGTGGTTTGATCTGCGTGACCCCTCCCCCCTCCTGGCTATTATCCTTGACAGGGTGTGTTTAACTACTTATTCTAACTACACGCCCCCAAAGTACTCAGAGACTTCTTTTCATGTGACGTCAATGCTTGATTTCTCAGCTTGCTCATCGGATTACTACAAGACAGGTATCATTCATATCGTTGTACTATTGCCCATACAGACATACCACTAGTTTCATTAGTAAAATCATCCTGACTGCTTCCCTTTAATGTATTGTTTTGCTTAGGTGTTTGCACTTTGCAGTGTACACACTGCTGATACGTGTTCCAAAGGTTTACAATAGTTGTAAGGAACACGATTGTGCAGGTCTGTGTTTTTCCCAAGATGGATGACATCAGGACATCGTGCCGGTGTGTAACAAATATGTAATTTTTTTACCTGATGTAAATGGCGCTGTTCTTCTAAATCCGGCGCTGTTTTTCTTTTGTTCCTGCGCCTCTGTGTTCCTGAGATATGACCTTCTCTTCTCTGTTTGTAAGTCTAATCTTATTAGACAAATAGGTGTGGTCCTCTTGAATCAGCCCATGAGGAAGTGTTGAGTGTCATGCCATGCCCACTAGGATTAAAAGACTAGATTTATATGCAGGGAAAAAGTGCCATATCTCAGGAACAGAGAGGCGCTGGGTCAAAAGGAAAACATCGCCGGATTCAGGAGAACAGTGGCATTTACTCCAGGTAAAACCATTACATATTTTTGGCAAGTGACAGGTCCTCCTTAAAGAAAATTTATTGTGGTTCATACTGAGATATGGAAGGAATTCTGTGATTGGTGGAGATGGTTGACCGTAAATAGTGATCTAAAAAACGAGAATATGTTTCTTTAAAGTAGTATTTCTTCACTGGGTTTCTTACTTAAGATGCTGTGGAAGTGCGCCTTGTCTGAGGAGATATAGCATATGGGCTTTAGTGCTAAAGAGGTTCCCTTTAATAATTCAGACTCTAAGCTCATGTTTATGCAGTGTATAAATCCAATCTTATCCCACTATTACCGCCAAGCGTCAAAGTGGATGACTGCAGCTCATACCCTCCACCATGTGAAGAATATTTATACCAGAAAATGATGATTATGGTATAATGGCCCCAGATAACCGGCCAAAGCCGGAGAAACTTTGTTGTTTTCAGCATCTGTATCTTAAAGATAAAGTTGTGGTCAATATTATTGGCACCGCTGAATATTACGTACATCAGGTAAAATTTCTTCTGAAATCGGTTAGTGAAACTGTTCGGTTCTGTATGTATCATACAGAAAAGCTCAAGACACAAATAATAAAAAAAAAAAGTTAAAACATTTAAAAGAAAAAAGGATATAAAGTTGAAAACAATGCCAGTACATGATCAATGGCACTTGCTGTTCACGGTGAAGCAAAGGACAAAAGCAGATTAATCTGTAATTAGAAATTAAAAGGGAATCTATCAGCAGGTTTTTACTATGGAATTTGACAGCAGCATGAGGTAGGGGCAGAGTGCCTGATACCAGCGATGTGTCACTTACTGGGCTGCTTGCTGCAGTTTTGATAGAATCCCTGTTTTCTCTGCTGTAGTTGTAGCAGGGCTTGGAATGTTGAGCCCTGTATAACCCCGCCCACACCACTGATTGGCAGCTTTCTGTGTACATTGTCAGCAAGCTGCCAATCAGTGATGGGGGCGGGGTTGCAAAGATTAGTCTTGTTGCTTTGCTCACGACACCTATTCCTCTAATGATGATCTTCTTCTGATAAAACACTGATTGTATTGAATCTAGAGCAAGCTGCTGAACAAATGACACATCCCTGGAATCTGGTTCTCAAACCCAATGTAATGCTGCTGTCAGATTACTTAGCAAAAACCTGCTGAAAATTCCCTTTAAATCCTCCATAGTCATTTATATAATTCGGCCAAATACTCCGATTCTGGCAGGATAGGCCGACCATCAAATATGTATGAGGGCCTATACTATAATGAACAATAATACACACCCTCTATACGAGCTGTTCTTGAATCAGAAGAGCACATTCAGCAGCCATCTCATTCTACTAAGGTGCAAGAAGGAGAAATTCAGGAAATCCTTTGTGCCTACCGCTATGGGGATGTATAACAATTCACTAAGGGTGAAAGATGGCTACGACCTAGGGCTGGCGCACTAATGGAAATGATCAGAGATTTGCGTACCTTTTGTTTGTTACATATTGTGGTTAGTAATGTGCAAGATCTGTGTATAGTAACTACTCTATGTAACGCTGTTTGTAATGTTTTGTTTGTAATGCTGTTGTAACGCTGCTGTGATACCATAATTTCCCTCGGGATCAATAAAGTGTATCGTATCGTACTATAGGCAGCGCTGGACCCTGGGAGTGAGGGTGATTGTGTAATTTTTTTTTGCTTACCTGAGCATTTAGAGCAATCATTTTTAAAAGGTTACAACCCCTATAATCAACCCATGACTGATGGTTTTGATGTTTAAAAAGTTCCATTTTATTCCCTGTTCGTTGTTCACAATGACAAAGCGAAAAAGATGTTTCTGAGTCTAACTGTTATCACCAAGCACAAGCAGTCTAAAAGGTACAAGGATGTCTCCAAAGGCTTTGGCATCACGGCTTCAGTAGTTCAAAATGTCATGAAGAAGTTTACTACTTATCGAAGAGTTCAGAATCTTACAGGACGTGATGGAAAGAGGAGGAAACACAGAGGATAGTGTTAGGTGCTTCTGGAAATTGACGGTTTGCAATGAAAATTGGTGATTCTGCTCATTAAAGGGAGTCTTTCACCCCATTTTTGCCCTATGAGATACGGCCACCGCCATCAGGGGCTTATCTACAGCATTCTGTAATGCTGTAGATAAGCCCCCGATGTCACCTCAAAGTGAAGAAAAACGAGATATATAATACTCACCCAGGGGCGGTCAACCGTCCGGTCCGATGGGCGTCGCGGTCCGGCGCCTCCCATCTTGTAGTGAAGCCGGCCCTTCTTTCCCGTCGCGGCTCCGGCGCAGGAGCACTGATCTGCCCTGGTGAGGGCAGAGCAGAGTACTGCAGTGCGCAGGCGCCGGGAAAGGTCAGAGAGGTCCTTTTTTTGTCATAACGTCACCACTCGGGAGATTAAAGCTGGGTTCTTCGCTCCCCATTTTCAGACCAGACTGGTACATGTAAATATAGGCAGGTACTGCACCCACCCGCAATATGGATTAACACCCAGGGCTGTACGTGGAGGCAGTGACATCCGAAATCCACGGATGTTGCTGTCCGGTTTCTTTTCTCATACGGCCACCAAAGGGTTTGACATTCTTCTGCATCACAATGCAAGCTGGAATCCTTGTCTCTTCTCTGTTAGATTATGTTGACCTCAAGTTTAAGTCAAGGAAATAATAATAATATATATATATTTTTTTTACTACCTAAAAACACAAGGCAGGGAGATCTACCGTAGCGGTGGTTTGTTGGGCGCACACAGATTCTGGACTACCCCTAGTTCACCTTGTGTGCAGACCAATATGGGAGATAACCCGTTCAATAAAAAAAAAAGCATATAGATGCCAGACATGTCATAAATATTAAAACAGATAACTGATTTTGTTTTTAGTTTTTTTTTTTATTATTATTTGGTAAGGGGGATGGTTGGGCATTGAAAATCCCTCTAAATCGCCCTCTGCCTATGTCAGTCCTCTTTGTTCAGTATCCTGGGCCTGATCGGATTGAAAAAAAAAAGGTCATATGAACACAATTTCCTAAATATTCTACAAAACAGAAGCATATATAAAATGTTAGTAATACAATAAAAGCCTCCAATTAACCTTTGTAAATGTTAATGTGCTACAGCATGGCGAGAGCCGCGCCGCGCTGCTTTTCTCACTACTGCTGTAAGTGTGGATAAAAGATGACGCCTTCCTCAGCTTCAAGAATTCCTGTATTTTTCTCTAAATAATTAATTCCATTGTTTTCTGAAAATCAAGAAACTTTCGGGGAAAATTGCACTACTTAGGCTAAATTCACACACGTATAGTGATCTCCACCGAGCACTGTGTCGGGGTTTTTGTCAGAATGGAAATAAATACATTTTTTTATTTTATAATTTTTACCTAACTAAGTGGATAATAAAGGAGTGTTTGATTTGTTATTTTTTTTTAATTTTGATCACTGTGATAGAGTCTATCACAGTGATCAAAATGAACCAATAGGAAAAATTTCCTATTGTTGCAGGGTGCCGGCCTACAGATCTCGGCGGGTGCACTGCCCATGCGCCCACCATTTTCTTTCCCGGAAGAAGACGCCGGGGGACAGGACTGGGGGATGTAGGAGTGTCCATGGACATCGCAGGTACCGGGGAGGCTCGGGGGACCCCATTTATCTCTCCTCTGATGTGCTAGATCACATCAGAGGAGAAAGAAATTAAAAGGGAAGTCAGACTTTTTTTTTTATTTGCGGTCGCTGTTATTCCGTGAATAACAGTGATCGCAACACTAGGGTCGGTAAAAACCGACCCGAATCATGTTCTCCGAGGTCTCAGCTACCCCCGGTAGCCGAGACCCCGGAGAATTTCGACGCTGTGGGGTGCTACACACTTTCTAACGTTGCTGAGGAATAAGTACCCTTAACTGCCCCCGCTAAAAGGCATATCGGCGGTCGTTAAGGGGTTAAAAGTCTATACACACCTTTTGAAATGCCAGTTTTTTGTCATGTAAAGAAAACTGACCATAATTCCCTCTACCTTGACTAAATCCCCAGTTCCAGCTTCCGAAAAACAGGCCAAAGCACAATGCTGCCTCCACCATGCTTCACTCTGTTTATGGTGTAATTTTGGTGATTTGTAGTGTTGGCTTTGTGCTAAACATACCTTCTGGAATTACGGATAAAAAGTTAAACTTTGGATTCATCAAACCGTAACCTCTTTTCCCACATGCTTTAGTCAGACTTGATTTCGATTTTGGCAAACCATAGCCATACTAAGATGTGTTATTTTGTAAGAAAGGCTTCCTTATTGCCACCCTACCCCATAGGGCAGACTTAAGGGTATGTTTCCTCGGTCATGAAACCCTGCAGATTGGACGCTTCGGCTGTACGATCCGCAGCGGCCAGATGTTACAGCATAGTGGAGGAGATTTTATGAAATCCCATCTCCACTATGCCTTCAAACATGCAGGTGGCAGACCTGCAGACACGCACATGTGGCGCGTCTTTCTAGACCGCAGTATGTCTATTTATCTTGTGGAGTCGCACAATCTCCGCAAGTTAAATAGCACAGTTCTATGTACAGGATACGGTATTTCCGCATGTGTTCAATGAACACATGCGGAATCACCGCACGTACAAAAGCCGGCAGCGCTTTGGACGGAGCGTGTATCCACTGCATCCAAAGCGCTGCCATTCTGGACCGTGGAAACATACCCTTAAGAATAGGGAGATTGTTGTCACATGCAGTACACAACCAGTATTTGCTAGAAATTCATGCAGCTCCTGTAATGTTGCTGTAGGCCTCGTGGAAGCCTCATGGACCAATATTCTAACTGTTTTTTCAGCAATTTTTGAGGGCTGTCTACGTCTAGGTAATGTTACTGCTGAATGATACAATCCCTACCTCTGCTATCTGTCTTGTATGCTGCAATATATACTAATGGCATGCACTGCATTCATTGGAAGCAAACAGCTGAATGATACAATCCCTACCTCTGCTATCTGTCTTGTATGCTGCAATATATACTAATGGTATGCACTGCATTCATTGGAAGCAAACAGCTGAATGATACAATCCCTACCTCTGCTATCTGTCTTGTATGCTGCAATATATACTAATGGCATGCACTGCATTCATTGGAAGCAAACAGCTGAATGATACAATCCCTACCTCTGCTATCTGTCTTGTATGCTGCAATATATACTAATGGTATGCACTGCATTCATTGGAAGCAAACAGCTGAATGATACAATCCCTACCTCTATCTGTCTTGTATGCTGCAATATATACTAATGGTATGCACTGCATTCATTGGAAGCAAACAGCTGAATGATACAATCTCTACCTCTGCTATCTGTCTTGTATGCTGCAATATATACCAATGGTATGCACTGAATTCATTGTAAGCAAACAGCTGAATGATAAAATCCCTACATCTGCTATCTGCCTTGTATGCTGCAATATATACTAATGGTATGCACTCCATACTTCTGCTTGCTGCCAACCCCTTCTTTACCATCTTGAAACATAGTTTAATGTGCCTGGTAAAGCTTTGGTATAATTCATTTTTTGCACTGTGTTTAATACTTACTGCTTTATATCCGTGTGACTGGGGCCTCTCTAGATCTTATCAGGTGGAAGGTGCTTTAGCATATAGATGTAGCCAGCTCTAGTGCCTTTGATGATCTAACCACCCCCTGGTGTGCTGGCCCCAGCTGCCAAATTATCCCAAACCAGCTCCCACAATCCCACTTTCCTGACCCTGTAGTGTGGGCTATATATTTAGGAGTAGTCTAAGGGGAGCACGCAGTGTGGGGTGCAGCACGCAGTCATCCCAGAAGCAAAGCATCACAGAAGATAAGCATCTTGTAAACGGCAGTTATCCATGGCATCACAGAAGATAAGCATCTTGTAAACGGCAGTTATCCATGGCATCACAGAAGATAAGCATCTTGTAAACGGCAGTTATCCATGGCAGTTAATCAGGGCTGGAATCAGGTACCCCACACTTTGCTTTCTTTTTAATTATGTACTTTATCTCTATCCTCCTGTGTTCGCTTGCCATCCACATTCATCGCCCCATCCCCCCTCCATCACGACTCATACACATCAGCCCCTCTATACTTCCCTCTCCCATGTACAGTTCCCATGCACTCCTCACCTTCTTGAGAAACCTCAGCCCATCTTGCCAAAACACATCACAGAAAAAACCTACTTACAACTCCAACAACTACCTGCTTTTTATCTTCCTACTCCTAATGATTTCAGGGGACATCTCCCCCAACCCTGGTCCACCATCCCCCAACCTCAATCCCTACCCTACCTCATATCGAAACCATAATAATCTTATTAATATTACTTGCACTCCCTTATCTCCTTCTTTTAATTGTGCCCTCTGGAATCCACGGTCTGCATGCAACAAGCTATCCTTCCTGCACAACTACTTTCTGAACAACTCTCTTCATCTGTTGGCCCTCACGGAAACCTGGATTCAGGATTCTGACACTGTCTCCCCTGCTGCCATTTCCTATGGTGGCTTACAGTTCTCCCATTCCCCAAGACCCGCAAACAGACATGGTGGTGGAGTTGGCATACTCCTGTCCCCAAATGCACTTTCCAGGTCATCCCCCCAATTCCATCACTCATTCCCTTCTTTTGAGGTCCACACCATCAGGCTCTTCCGTCCCCTCTCCCTCAGAGTAGCGGTCATATATCGGCCCCCAGGCTCGCTCACCCGGTTCCTTGACCACTTCTCAGCTTGGCTGCCGCACTTCATGTCCTCAGAACTACCAACCCTTATCCTTGGAGACTTCAACATCCCCATTAACGGCCCTACTTCCACATCTGCATCTCAGCTTCTATCACTAACCACTTCTCTAGGCCTCTCACAGCTTTCAACCTCTGAGACACACAAGGATGGTATCACCCTTGACCTGGTCTTTGTCCGCCTCTGTTCAATCTCCCACCTAAATAACTCACTGCTTCCACTCTCTGACCACAACATTCTCTCCTTCATCCTCACAAATCCTCGACCACCCCAGCGCACTCCTACCTACCACACATTCAGAAATCTACAAGCCATTAACCCTCAGACACTTTCAGACTCCCTACACTCATCGCTGTCCCCCATCTCTTCTTTTTCTTGTCCTAATCTGGCTGTTCAGCACTACAATGACACTCTTAGAAGCACCCTAGACCAAGTAGCACCGCTCACCCTCAGAACTTCCAAACACACAGTAAAACAGCCCTGGCTCACATTGCAAACTCAACTGCTTCAGCGATGCTCTAGGAGTGCTGAATGCCTCTGGAGAAAAACCCGCACACCATAAGACTTCACCACTTTAAATTCATGTTAAGAACTTATAATGCTGCCCTTCACCTCGCCAAACAGACCTACTTCACCACCCTGATCTCCTCACTAGCCAACAACCCCAAGAAACTTTTTGACACTTTTCACTCCCTCCTCATGCCAAAAGCACAAGCCCCTATCACAGACATTTGTGCTGACGACCTGGCCTCCCACTTTATAGAAAAAATAGATACTATCCGTCAGGAAATCTGCTCTCAACCACCAAGTGCTGTGACTCCCATCCCACCCTGCATTTCCCCTGGCTCACTTTCCACATTTGATCCCATCACAGAAGAAGTCGTCTCCAGACTTCTCTCTTCCTCTCGTCCGACTACATGCACTACCGACCCCATTCCCTCACATCTCCTCCAGTCTCTCTCTCCAGTTGTCACAACTCACCTAACTACAATCTTTAATCTCTCGCTCTCCTCTGGCATTTTTCCATCTTCCTTCAAACACTCCATTACTCTACTACTAAAAAAACCCGCTCTCGACCTTTCCTGCACAAACAACTACAGACCGGTCTCCAATCTCCAATCTCCCCTTCATCTCTAAACTTTTGGAGCTCCTAGTCTACTCCCGCTTCACCCGTTACCTCTCCACTTACTCCCTTCTAGACCCTTCACAGTCCGGCTTCCGCCCCCTACATTCGACTGAAACTGCACTCATCAAAGTGACCAATGACCTTCTGACAGCAAAAGGTAATAGCGACCACTCTCTGCTCATTCTTCTCGACCTTTCTGCAGCTTTCGACACAGTTGACCACTGTCTCCTACTGTCTAGGCTCCAGTCACTAGGCATTAAGGACACTGTTCTCTCCTGGTTGTCTTCCTATCTTTCTGACCGCTCCTTCAGTGTTTCATTCTCTGGCTCCACGTCATTTCCTCTTCCTCTCATTGTCGGTGTACCCCAGGGCTCAGTCCTTGGCCCCCTTCTCTTCTCTCTCTACACGGCCCCAATTGGACAGACCATCAGCAGATTTGGCTTTCAGTACCATCTTTATGCTGATGACACACAACTATACACGTCATCCCCCGACCTTACCCCCGCTGTACTACAGAACGCCACCGACTGTCTGTCCGCAGTCTCCAACATCATGTCTGCTCTCTATCTGAAACTTAACCTCTCCAAAACTGAACTCCTTCTGCTCCCGCCGTCTACTAACCTCCCTAAATTTGACATTTCCCTCTCCGTGGGCGGCACCATAATAACACCCCGGCAGCAGGCTCGCTGTCTGGGTGTTATGTTTGACACCAATCTCTCCTTCACCTCCCATATACAATCTCTTGCCCGCTCTTGCCGCCTACACCTAAAGAACATCTCTAGAATCCGCCCTTTTCTCACCATGGGAAAAAAACAAAAACCCTCACTGTAGCATTGATCCACTCCCGCCTGGACTACTGCAACGCTCTATTACTTGGCCTCCCCCTTACTCGACTATCCCCTCTCCAGTCCATCCTTAATGCAGCAGCCAGGGTCATCCATCTGGCTAATCGGTACTCGGACGCGTCCGCTCTTCGCCAGTCCTTACATTGGCTGCCCATTCATTATAGGATCCAATTCAAAGTACTTGTTCTCACCCACAAAGCTCTCCACAGTGCAGCACCCCCCTACATCTCCTCCCTCATTTCTATCTATCGGCCTAACCGACTGCTGCGCTCTGCAAACGACTTTCGACTAACCTCTGCACTAATCCGTACCTCCCACTCCCGACTCCAAGACTTCTCCCGCGCTGCGCCAATCCCCTGGAATGCTCTACCCTAAGAAATTAGGGCTATCCACAATTTGCATGGTTTCAGACGCTCCCTCAAAACACATTTGTTCAGAGCGACCTATCACATTCACTAATCAAAGTCATTCTATGTGTAAGTGTGTATGTGTAGCCCATTCACTATCTCCATCCATCCCTCACTCCCTCAAGATGGCTGGACGATCATTGTAAATGCACCATTGTATATACACACCTGTACTTTGTATCTCCCCCACCTCATTGTAGATTGTAAGCTCTCACGAGCAGGGGCGGCTTATTTTACTTTAATTATTAAATTGTTAACGTTGTTACTTATGACTTGTGTTTTGAAACTGTTAAACTGTAAAGCGCTGCGGAATATGTCGGCGCTATATAAATAAAGATTATTATTACTGTTGTGCCAAATTTAATCAACTTGATGACTCTTAACAGTGTTCAATGATCTATCTAATACCTTGGAAAAATGTTTTGTACCCTTCAACAATAGGATCTGTTTACTGTGTTGTAGTCTGTTTACGGACTATGGCTTTTGCTGCAAAGTGCAACTAAGAAAATGTCAGGAAAATCCTACTAGAACAGCTATACTTTATATGGTGCTAATTAGAATCACTATAAATGATGGCAGCTGTGCACCAACTACGATTTAATGGGAACCTGTCACCTCATTTTTCGTAAATAAGGTGCGGCCACCGCCTTTAGGGGCTTATCTACAGCATTTTATAATGCTGTAGATAAGTCCTCTATGTAACCTGAAAAATAAGAAAAACAAGTTAGATTATACTCACCCGGGGGGTGGTCCGGTCCGATGGATGTCGCAGGTCCGGGTCCAGCGCCTCTCATCTTCATGCGATGACGTCCTCTTCCTTGCTTCTGTCGCGCTCCTGCACAGGCGCACTTCTCTGCCCTGTTGAGGGCAGAGTAAAGTACTGCAGTGAGCAGGCGCTGGGAAAGGTCAGAGAGGCATTTTAACAAGGGTGTATAAACTTTTATATCCACTTTATATGTGGCTTTTAGTTGGAAGTATGGTTGAAGGGAGAAAATTAAGTTACAGTACTTTCTTCCTGCACCCAACCAAATACTGAACGTGTGAACGTGGCCTAATGCTTCTAGTGTGCAGAACAGGCTGTCAGTCAAGGAGCAGGGGAGTAATTACAGCGTGATAACTGATCACCGCTCCCTACAATGTCACAATTATCTGAATTGAGTGGCTGCAGGGAGAATATAACTTCATTTTCTCCCTGCACTTGCAATTAGAAAGCCGCATCTTTACACAACTGTATTTACCTGCAGATTAACTTTATGACTGCAGCTTTTTTTTTTCTGGTTTTTGAAGCTTTTTAATATATTTAATGTTTACATTTTTCATTGTTTTCAAGATCTTTGGTTTACTTTTTCTTTTTTTTTTTTATACCTCATCTCCCTTCTGGTTAAATGGAGGGTCACACAGAGAGGGAAAATCAGCAGTATGTGCTTAAAGTAGATTCTGCCTTCCAACAGTCTTGTGGTAATAGCATACCGTATATACTCGAGTATAAATCAATCCGAGTATAAGCCGAGGCACCTAATTTTGCCACGAAAAACTGGGTAAACTTATTGGAATATAAGCCGGATATGCATTGTCCCCTCATTCCCATTCTTGTATGCATGGCTCCCTGGTCCCTGTCCTTGTATGCATGGCTCCCCGGTTCCTGTCCTGTATGCATGGCTCCCTGGTCCCTGTCCTTGTATGCATGGCTCCCTGTTCTTGTATGTATGGCTCCCCGGTCCCTGTCCTTGTATGCATGGCTTCCCGGTCCCTGTCCTTGTATGTGTGACGCTTCCCACGGCTGCGGGGCGTTGGGACATGGCATAGCTTGCCTAACTAGCCAATGCTCCCACGCCGCCAGTCCACGACGACATGAGGCATGCGTCCCAGATGGTAAGAGAATGTGGACCCACTGGACCACGGAGGGAGACCCGGGCCTGCCCGGACTAGGGAAGGGCAGCGACCGGGATCCGTGGCAGCTGAGCATGTGGGCAAGGTGGCGACCTGCAGGACTAAACACCGCACAACTTCAGGTAAGAAGAAACATAAAGTTTACTTAAAGAAACACAGTACATAAACAGAACATAAGACCGGGCTCCCGATTCCGCACATCAGAGAAGGGTACACGACTCAGGATCACAGACGAGCGCTGGAGGACATCACGGGTAGATGCAGTCCAGGGTTATCTGGCACGGGCATACTTGGACGGCCTCTCTCTCAGGCCTTAGGCGTAGCACAGGCTCAGCAGGAGAACATCAGACACCGACCTCAGACAGACTTCAGACGATGGCGGGGTCATCACGGGTAGATGCAGTCCAGGATCATCTGGCACGGGCATACTAGAACGGCCTCTCTCTCAGGCCTCAGGCGTAGCACAGGCTCAGCAGGAGAACATCAGACACTGACCCAGGACAGACGTCATCACAGGGTAGACCAAGGAGGAACCGGCAGGACATCGGAACATCAGGAACACGGACTGGATCTCAGGGACACTGGAACACGGACAGGACATCGGGAACACGGATTGGAACATCAGGAACACGGATTGGAACATTAGGGAGTCAGGAACACGGACAGGAACATGGATTGGATCTCAGGGAGTCAGGAACACGGACTGGAACATCAGGAACACGGATTGGGTCTCAGGGAGTCAGGAACACGGATTGGAACACAGGCATCGGACTCCGGACATCTGGCACCGATCAGCAGGCTCCGGACATCTGGCAACGATCGGCAGGATCCTGACATCGGGCAGGGAGGATAGGATCCGGACATCTGGAAGTGGTCGTCGGACATCGGATATCAGGCAGTGGTCATCAGGGAGGACACCGTCCTCGGACATCTAGTATCGATCTGAAAAGGAACCCCAGCGGTCTGGTGCAAGCCCCGCCAGGCTCAACGGGAGCTGGCCGGGAATTGCACAGAAGCTGAGCACAGAGTAACGGAAACTCAGCACACACCGGACTCCTCCTTCCAAGATGAACTCAGGTTATATAGCAAGGATTCACAGTCACTGGCACTGGGTTCAGGACACAGCAGGATTTCAAGAACATAACACAGAGGACACAGTTAAGACAGTCAGGTACAGGATGCGATCCAGGATCAGGGGTTCAGGTAATTAGACACAACAGGAACAGGCCTGGATATACAGCCTCCAGGAACGGCGATCTGGGTAATCAGCCCCCAGCATAGGCGGAAACACAACAGGAACAGGCCTGGATATACAGCCTCCAGGAACGGCGATCTGGGTAATCAGCCCCCAGCATAGGCGGAAATACAGAACACAGTTCAG
This sequence comes from Oophaga sylvatica, assembly GCA_033576555.1. Taxonomy (NCBI): domain Eukaryota; kingdom Metazoa; phylum Chordata; class Amphibia; order Anura; family Dendrobatidae; genus Oophaga; species Oophaga sylvatica. The sequence continues at coordinate 44,308,755 of JARQOD010000001.1, read as the reverse complement.
ACATTCAGGTACCGGGTTAGATCCAGGATCAGGGAACAAGACACAGCAGGAACAGGGAATCAGCTCTCCAGAGCTGATCAAATTCAGAGCAGGAGCTGAACACACAACCACATACGGCTAGGTTCAGGGATTCAATGTGAAGCTCTGGCAACGCCCATCAGGGCTGGGGAACTTTATATATGAGCTGCTTCACAGCGATAGGCTGGAGCAGTAATTCTAGTACACACCCAATCCTCATAAAAGCAGGACAGGTGTGGACCGCGCCCCCTATGCAGAGCCAGACAACTCATTACAGAGGAACAACTGACAGTGGCTGCTGCCACACACGTAGTAAATCATGCACCATTGCAGAGGACTTTGCAACCTACGGATGGTCTTCACAGCAGGCCAGGCGCCTGACAGAAGCTGCTGCCACACACGTAGTAAGTCATGCATCACTGCAGAGGACTTTGCAAGCTACGGATGGCTTCTGCAGCAGGTCAGGGACCGCACATGCGGGTGGTCATGCAACGCAGCGGAGACACTCACGCAAGTACGGCCACGCAGCAGAGCTGGGAACTGAGCAGCATCCATACAGGTAACAGACAACAGTATCCCAGCTGGTTAGGGGGAAAGGAGCAAAAGGGTTAATGCAAAAGACATGCAGAGTAACGCTGGAAAACAAAGTACAGACAATACCAGCGTTACAGTATGCATGGCTCCCCGGTCCCTGTCCTTGTATGCATGGCTCCCCGGTCCCTGTCCTTGTATGCATGGCTCCCCCGTCGCTGTCCTTGTATGCATGGCTCCCCCGTCGCTGTCCTTGTATGCAAGGCTCCTCCTTCGCTGTCCTTGTATGTATGGCTCCTCCTTTGCTGTCCTTGTATGTATGGCTCCACGTCGCTGTCCTTGTATGTATGGCTCCCCGGTCCCTGTCCTTGATTGCATGGGTCCCTGGTCCCTGTCCTTGTATGCATGGCTCCCCGGTCCCTGTCCTTGTATGTTTGGCTCCCCGGTCCCTGTCCTTGTATGTATGGCTCCCCGGTCCCTGTCCTTGTATGTATGGCTCCCCGGTCCCTGTCCTTGTATGCATGGCTCCCCGGTCGCTGTCCTTGTATGCATGGCTCTCCGGTCCCTGTCCTTGTATGCATGGCTCCCCGGTCCCTGTCCTTGTATGCATGGCTCCCCGGTCCCTGTCCTTGTATGTATGGCTCCCCGTTCCCTGTCCTTGTATGCATGGCTCCTCCTTTGCTGTCCTTGTATGTGTGGCTCCCCGGACCCTGTCCTTGTATGTATGGCTCCCCGGTCCCTGTCCTTGTATGTATGGCTCCCCGGTCCCTGTCCTTGTATGTATGGCTCCCCGGTCCCTGTCCTTGTATGTATGGCTCCCCGGTCCCTGTCCTTGTATGCATGGCTCCCCGGTCCCTGTCCTTGTATGCATGGCTCCCCGGTCCCTGTACTTGATTGCATGGCTCCCTCGTCCCTGTCCTTGTATGCATGGCTCCCCTGTCCCTGTCCTTGTATGCATGGCTCCCCCGTCCCTGTCCTTGTATGCATGTTTCCCCTGTACCTGTCCTTGTATGCATGGCTCCCCGGTCCCTGTCCTTGTATGCATGGCTCCCCGGTCCCTGTCCTTGTATGCATGGCTCCCCGGTCCCTGTCCTTGTATGCATGGCTCCCCGGTCCCTGTCCTTTTATGCATGGTTCCCCGGTCCCTGTCCTTGTATGCATGGCTCCCCCGTCGCTGTCCTTGTATGCAAGGCTCCTCCGTCGCTGTCCTTGCATGCATGGCTCCTTATCCCCTATCCTTGTATGCATGGCTCCTTATCCCCTATCCTTGTATGCATGGTTCCTATATACAAAAAAAATCCTACTTACCTTGCCTTTTCACCCTCACTGCATCTCGTTCCGGTGCCAGCAGCTGTTCCGGCCGAGCGATCATGTGGCCCCGCTCATTAAGGTAATGAATATTCACTCCACGCCTATGGGAGTGGAGAGGCGTGAATATTCATTACCTTAATGAGTGAGGCCACGTGATCGCTTGACCGGAACAGCTGCTAGCGCTGGAATGAACGAGATGCAGCGAGGGTGCGCAGGGAAGGTAAGTAGGATGTATGCTGGAAGCCGGCGGCTGCTGATGTCACTGTGCGCTATTACAGAGAATATTAATTTTTTTTGAGCCACAGCCGCCGCTTCCTGCCTCTATCACCCGCTGCTCTGTCCCCCCACCCCTTTCGCAGGCATTTTCAGCACCAAAAAATATGCTGAAAAACACAGCTTACACACGAGTTTATACGGTATTTACAGCGATGGAACACGCTGCACAGTGGATAATTCCGATAGCAATGATGTGTATTGGGAGAATGTTGTTGTGGTGTTCTGGATGATACGTTCTCTCCACAGCTCGTTCTGTAGTGTTTGCCATGCAGAGATCAGTGCTGAGCCGTATACTCAGTTCTGAGCCACCGCCTGACTGCGAAATAACACCGCACAAATAGAGAAAGCTGATTATTCTCCAGCGACAGCTCCACAATTTGCTCGTCCTGGTTAAGATTATAAACATGTGCCGCTTTCTTCCAGAACCAGCTCCACTCTTGCTTGTAGGCTATTTCTGATATTGCAGAGACCGGTCATGGATGTGAGTAAGGCTGTCTGCGGATAAAATAACCTCATTGTTCTAATCCTGTACAATACTCGTTAATTGAAGTTCAGCAAAATTCCGGTTTCTATGACCTACTATATATGCCCATATAGACTGCTTAAAAGGGTTGATCCTACTGACAGATTCTCTTTAATTCAATACATTGACTCCAACGGCAGAATAGTGAGTGCAGCTCTGGAATATAATACAGGATGTAACTCAGGATCAGTACACGATCAGTATAGGATAAGTAATGTAATCTATGTACACAGTGTCTGCATCGGCAGAATAGTGAGTGCAGCTCTGGAATATAATACAGGATGTAACTCAGGATCAGTACAGGATCAGTAATGTAATGTATGTACACAGTGACTGCACCAGCAGAATAGTGAGTGCAGCTCTGGAGTATAATACAGGATGTAACTCAGGATCAGTACACGATCAGTATAGGATAAGTAATGTAATCTATGTACACAGTGTCTGCATCGGCAGAATAGTGAGTGCAGCTCTGGAATATAATACAGGATGTAACTCAGGATCAGTACAGGATCAGTAATGTAATGTATGTACACAGTGACTCCACCAGCAGAATAGTGAGTGCAGCTCTGGAGTATAATACAGGATGTAACTCAGGATCAGTACACGATCAGTATAGGATAAGTAATGTAATCTATGTACACAGTGTCTGCATCGGCAGAATAGTGAGTGCAGCTCTGGAATATAATACAGGATGTAACTCAGGATCAGTACAGGATCAGTAATGTAATGTATGTACACAGTGACTGCACCAGCAATATAGTGAGTGCAGCTCTGGAGTATAATACAGGATGTAACTCAGGATCAGTACACAATCAGTATAGGATAAGTAATGTAATCTATGTACACAGTGTCTGCATCGGCAGAATAGTGAGTGCAGCTCTTGAGTATAATACAGGATGTAACTCAGGATCAGTACACGATCAGTAATGTAATGTATGTACACAGTGACTACACCAGCAGAATAGTGAATGCAGCTCTGGAGTATAATGCAGGATGTAACTCAGGATCAGTAATGTAATGTATGTACACAGTGACTGCACCAGCAGAATAGTGAGTGCAGCTCTGGGGTATAATACAGGAGGTAACTCAGGATCAGTAATGTAATATATGTACACAGTGACTGCACCAGCAGAATAGTGAGTGCAGCTCTGGAGTATAATACAGGATGTAACTCAGGATCAGTAATGTATGTACACAGTGACTGCACCAGCAGAATAGTGAGTGCAGCTCTGGAGTATAATACAGGATGTAACTCAGGATCAGTACAGGATCAGTAATGTAATGTATATACACAGTGACTGCACCAGCAGAATAGTGAGTGCAGCTCTGGAGTATAATACAGGATGTAACTCAGGTTCAGTACAGGATCAGTAATGTAATGTTTGTATACAGTGACTGCACCAGCAGAATAGTGAGTGCAGCTCTGGAGTATAATACAGGATGTAACTCAGGTTCAGTACAGGATCAGTAATGTAATGTTTGTATACAGTGACTGCACCAGCAGAATAGTGAGTGCAGCTCTGGAGTATAATACAGGATGTAACTCAGGATCAGTACAATAATGTATGACTCCATCAGTAAAATAGTGATTGCGGCTCTGGATTATAGTTCATGTTGTAATTCACAATCAGTCGAATACTGCATGTAATTCCGGATCAGTACAGGTAAAGTATTTACAAAATTATCCAACTTTTTAGGTAAAATTCATTAAATATGGGACTTGTAAAATGGTTCTCAAGGGTGAAATGAGCAGAATGTTGTTCTAATTTGCATTAACAATACAATAGGTACCTAATATGTCTAAATATTTATCAGTATCTCTGCACAGGTCTCTGATCGTTCCTCGTACATGTCTTAGAGGGGTTGCTGTGTCACACCAGAGACTTGCAGCAAATAAAACTGTGAGATATTTATCAAGCGTCAGAATGACTGTAGCGGAATCCATTATAAAGATTAATAGCGCGGTATGACATAATTGATACAACAGAAACATCAGTGCACATCCAGATAAGAGGCATTCATTCATCACTGCAGAAGAAAAAATAATTACAAAGCAGTGCAAGGATTTCATTAGTTGGATTTGTAGCATTCTCAATATTTTTTTTTTTTTTTTTTTAATTAATTATTTTTCGGGGATAAATGAAATAAATTATCTGCATGCACTGAACAGAAACCTCATTTTAAAATAACCTTTTAGGGTTATTTTTTTTTATTAATAAGAGATCCAAATGGCCTCCAACTCATCTATACATTTTATCAACTGCCCCTTGATTTGGAGGAGAACTGGTGTAATTCTTTATTTGTCCTATTGTGGCGCTACAGAGATATTGAAAATTTGCTGCTGGCTCCCAGACAAAATAAGGCTACTTATATGGGGTAATGTGGCATGATACCATTAATAGCAAATTTATGGGAATGGTCTAACGAAACGAGATTGTTCTAAGCAGACAACCAGTATAATATATTTTTTACCTGTTTTCTCATTATATTTAAAAGCTTCTCTTGTTGCCAAAGGGAAAATGAATCTGTCATTCCACGAGAATTTTTTCAGTCTTGGACTCGAGATGCTTGGACACTTGAGACCATTTCACAGCAGACTGTAAAGAGAGGCTCCTTTTACAAGTTTGAAGTCTAGGGTGATGTGCTGACATCTAGTGGCCATCATGAATACTGCAATATCAGAATTAATTTATACATACATGGATTGTCATCCAAAATAGTGCTCAGTTATGTAACCTGTTTTTTTATTATGTACCTTAATATAAGGGGTGCACATAATAGCATACTGCTTGGAAACAGACATGTTGTCAGATAGAAGATAAGTGGCACATAGCATGGGGGCAGGGATAGACTAATGACGTACTGTGTGTCCATCCCTGGCGGAAAGAAGTTCTGGCAGATATCAACTCTGAAGCCTGAAGAATTATGAATGCTGCTCTGGAGTATATTGTTTGCTTGCTGCCTGTGTGATGAATACTGGGTATAAATTCTATTTCTATAATTAGAACTATCACACATACATTCATTTTTGATAATTATTGCCATTGTTAAGAGTTTTCTATGAAAGTCCTTGGCTTGACCGTACCAGTTGCAGCTTTACTAAACATCCAAGGGCTCATACACACGGCCGTATTTTCAATCAGATCGTATTCGGATTACGGGGCAGTGCTCATGTCTGCAAAAAAAATTAATAAATTAATAAAATGCTCTTTGTAATGGACGTATAATGTAGTCCGGACTATAAAGGAAAAAAAACAAGGATTTGTATACATGTAGTACGATGTACAATATATAAAATAATATTGTGGTACCGTGTTAGCCAGAAAAATCGATGTAAATACTTATACTTATGTCCCAAAAATGAGAAAGGTATTCAAGGAGTGATACCTTTATTGGCTAACCAGAGAAATGATATTCGTAAGCTTTCAGGGCTCAGGCGGCCCCTTCATCAGGCTCCATTATAGGTGAATTACTGGGAAGAGATGGCAACATTTCAATAGGAATTACAACAGGACGTGAGCTGATATTTGCTAGAGACAGGCCAAGGAAATCAAATTAAGGTTTTTGTTATACATGCAGATGAGGTGGAAGCGTTCTATTAGAGATCTGAAGACCTTCTTGTGGAGGTGTGAACTGTGTCCATGTAATGAGTCATGAATCCAGGGGTCACACTGCGAGTCCTATTATTAGAGATTGGAACATATTTATCAATTTGAACTCCCAGATTTTTCTTTCTCTGTCACTATTAAAATGACCTTTCAATATTAGGACTTTTAGATCTGCCAAGCCGTGTCCAGGTCTGGAGCAGTGTATCCCTACAGTCGAGTCCAGCTCCTTCTTAATAGTGTGTCTATGCAGATTCATCCTTGTTTGTAGTTTTTGTTTCGTTTCCCCGATGTATCATGTACACCACGTTGGAGGATGGACATGAAGAAGACTCCATGATCTTATAGTCCTGATTTGTGCTGGGTATGGGGACTTTATCTGTTGGTGATATGTGGGTGCAGGTTTTGCATTTCTTACTGTTGCAGGGGACTGTGCCCGTCTCTGATGGTGACAAGGATATTCCTTAGGTCGGGAGGCTGTTTATAGGAGAGCAGTGGCCATTCTGGGAATATTGCTTTCAGTCTGTGGTCTCTGTGGAATATGGGTTGGAGGTCAGCTCCAATTTTCCTTAAAATGCTTATATGAGGGTTGTAAGTGACCACAAGGGGCGCCCTGATGTTGTCCTCCTTCTGCTTGTAATCCAGGAGGCTGCATCTTGGGATCCTTGTAGTTCTGTGGATCTGTTCATCAATTTACAAGTGGATGATACCTTTGTTGTAGGAATGTTTTAGGTGTGGTTTTCTATCCTCATTGTATGAACAGATCCGAATGTACCTTAGAGCCTTGACTGTAGATTATTGATTTTTTTTTTGTGTGTCTTGGATGAAAGCTGTTCCATCTCAGGTTTGCCTGACGTCCTGTGGGTTTATGGTAAATGGACGTTTGTACGGTATTGTCTTTGATCCATATGGTCGTGTCTTGAAAATGGATTTGGGACTTTGAAAAGTTGCGTGTGAGCTTGATGGTTGGGTGGAATTTGTTGACGTTTTTGTGGAAGGTGAGCAGGTCCTCCTCTGAGCCTTTCCAGATTATTAGTAGGTTATCAGTGTAGCGGAAGTATACTAGAGTAGAGTTAAGCGATAATTTCCGATATCCCTAAGTATCGGAATCGGAATGGTATCGCCGATACCATTAAAATATTGGCGATACCGATACCGGAAATCCAATGTAAGTCTATGGGAACAAAATATCGGAACTAAAAAAACCCCATTCTTTCCTTGTAAACACTAAATATACACACATAGAATACATATATATATATATATATATATATATACATGTCATTGTGATATATATATATATACATATATGTATAGTTTATACACTTCTACATAGTAAAATATCCTCTGATTCAATTGCCGGGTAAAGCCGGCTTCTGTGAAAAGACAGAAGCACCCGACATGAAATGACACTTGGTGTACATAGGGTTAACCATGTCTTTTCATGTCGTTTGCTATCTGATTTGCACAAACAATTACATCAGTCTATGTGTGCAAAATTTCACACCTGTAGGGGTTAATTAAAGGTGTAAATTCGTTGTAAAAAAAAAGGACTTTTTTGCTACGAATTTACACCTTTAATTAACCCCTACAGGTGTGAAATTTTGCACACTTACACTCATGTAATTGTTTGTGCAAATCAGATATCAAAGTACATGAAAAGACATGGTTAACTCTATGTAAACCAAGTGTCATTTCATGTCGGGTTCTGCATTTTCACAAAAGCCGGCAATTGAATTAGCGGCTATTATACTATGTAGAAGTGTATGAACTATAAATATATATATATATATATATATATATATATATGTGTCACAAATTCAATGACATGTGTATATATATATATATATATATATATATATATATATATATATATATATGAGGTGTAAAATTGCTGAAAAAAAATGCGTGGGCTCCCGCCCTATTTTCGCAACCAGACAGACAAAGCCAGTGAGTGGGGGCAGATAATAATAGCCCAGAGAGGGACCATTATTTTTGGCCCCCCCCGGCTACTAACATCTGCCCCCAGACACCCCAGAAAGGGCAAATCTCTAATTAGATTTGCCCTTTCTGGCACTTTGCCCGTCTATTCCCATTGCCCTGTAGCGGTGGCGAATGGGTTAATAAGGGGTTAAAATGACCTTGCAATTGAAAGGTCACTTTAAGCCAGGTTAATAATTGAGAGCTGTCAATTAGACAACTATCAATTATTAATCCTATTGTATGAAAGAAAAATCAAACACACACACTTTAATAAAAAAGAAGTTTAATGAAATAATCACACAGTTTTTGACCATATTTTATTTTCCTGCTAAAACCATTTCCTGTAATAAAAATAAAATAATAAAGCAAAATTATTCTTACCAATCCGATGCACAGTCAGGTCCCACGGTGTAATCCTTCAGAAAGGGTTAATGTTTACTGCAGGGACCGCAGCTAATGCTGCAGCCTCACAGTAAACCCCCAAATGAATGAGCTCCTCTCCTGGCTGACAGGAGAGGAAGTGGAAAGCTTAATTGATTGCTTTCCACTTTCACTTAAGGTCAGCCAGGGACACCATCAGTGACGTCAGAGGGAACTGATTAACAAAAATAGGGTTCCCTTCGAAAAAAAAATGGCGTGGGGTCCCCCCTATTTTTGTTAACCAGCCAGATGAAGCAGACCGCTGAGGCCTGGATTTTCAGGCTGTTAAGGAGCCAAGATCCATGGACCTTGCCAGCCTGATAATACCAGGCCACAGCAGTCTGCATATCTTGGCTGATTAACAAAAATAGGGGATCCCCTCGAAAAAAATTAGCGTGGGGTCCCCCCTATTTTTGTTAACCAGCCAGATGAAGCAGACCGCTGAGGCCTGGTTTTTCAGGCTGGTAAGGAGCCAAGATCCATGGACCTTGCCAGCCTGATAATACCAGGCCACAGCAGTCTGCTTAGCTTGGCTGGTTAACAAAAAAGGGGTTCCCTTCGAAAAAAAAACGGCGTGGGGATCCCCCCTATTTTTGTTAACCAGCCAAGTAAAATGCAGACTGCTGCGGCCTGGTATTAAAAGACTGTCAAGGCCCATGGATTTTGGCCCTCAACAGCCTGATAATACCAGGCTACAGCAGCCCCACATTTGGCGCATCAAAAGATGTGCCAATTGTGGCACTTTACCCGGCTCTTCCCACTGCCCTGTAGCGGTGGCAAGCGGGGTAATAAGGTTTAATGTCACCGTTGATTGCACGGTGACAATAAGCCCGGTTAATAATGGAGAGGTGTCAATAAGACACCGATCCATTATTAATCCCAAAGTTATTAAATGTATAAAAAAAAGACAAAGCAAGAAAAAAGTATTTTAATGAAATAAAAGAGACAACACAGTTTTCATTTCTTTTATTATACTCTCATTCCTGCGACGCCATCGATCTCCTGTAAAAAAATAAAAAAAACAAACCAACAGTATACCACCTGTCCGACGCAGTCCATGGTAACGACTGTCCCACGACGATCCAGCTCTGCTACATCGCAATGACAGGCAGAGCCTGACATCCCGGCGCAGCACAGCTGATTACCTGCTTCCCCGGCGGTGACGTCATCGGACTGCTTTACGGCCGCGATTACCCAGCAGTCACTGCAGTTATCACGAGATACTGCATGTGACCGCCGGGGAGAAGAGGATGGCGGCCATGAAGCAGTCCGGGATGTGACCGCCGGAGATCTTCTGCCAGGTAAGTGCCGCTGACTCCTGACAGACCTGACCGACGGACACTGACAGTGACAGTGACATTCCGATTCCGCTATCCGATATGACGAAAATATCGGAACTCGGAATCGGAATTCCGATACAGCCAATATCGGCCGATACCCGATACTTGCAGTATCGTATCGCTCAACACTATACTAGAGGTTTGATAGTGCAGGATGCCAAAATGTCTTGTTCTAGCGTAGCCATAAACAGGTTAGCATATTGTGGTGACATTTTGCTTCCCATGGCGCTGCCCATGCACTGTTGGTATATATTGTTTCCAAAGGAAAAAAGGTTATGTTGGAGCACAAACCTGATGAGTGGCAAGGCTGGTTCTGTGGCCAGATTGTTTTTTTGGAGGAAATATTTGCATGCGGCAATCCCATCTTTGTGAGGAATGTTGGAGTATAGGGACTCAACATCCATGGTGCCCAATATTGTATCCTCTGGAAGTGGACCCAGGGCTGAGGAGGTCTGTGGTGTCCTGGGTGTAGCTGGGTGTGCTCCTCACCAAGGGTTTCAGAATGTTCTCCACCCAACCAGAGATATTCTCAGAAAATGTCCCTATACCAGAGATGATTTGTCTCCCTGGATTACCTTCTTTGTGTATTTTAGGTAACATGTAGAAGGTACCTATTTGGGGTTGTCTGGTACTAGGTCCAGTAGGGAGGATGACAGAATCAAACCCATAGATGATCTTTGTTAATTCCTCTTTGTATTTTTTGGTGGGATCTTCCTGAAGGGGGGTGTAGTATTTTTTTGTCCAGGAGTTGTCTGTGTGCTTCCTGGATGTAATCTGACATATTCATAATTACTACAGCTCCTCCTTTATCTGCTGGTTTAATGATGATATTGTCTTTGGTTTTTAAGGATTTTATGGCTCAAATTGATAAATATGTTCCAATCTCTAATCATAGGACTCAGTGTGACCCCTGGATTCATGACTCATTACATGGACACAGTTCACACCTCCACAAGAAGGTCTTCTGATCTCTAATAGAACGCTTCCACCTCATCTGCATGTATAACAAAAACCTTAATTTGATTTCCTTGGCCTGTCTCTAGCAAATATCTGCTCATGTCCTGTTGTAATTCCTATTGAAATGTTGCCATCTCTTCTCAGTAATTCCCTTGAAATGGAGCCTGATGAAGGGGCCGCCTGAGCCCTGGAAGCTTGCAAATATCATTTCTCTGCTTAGCCAATAAAGGTATCACTCCTTGAATACCTTTCTCATTTTTTGGGGACATAATTTATACATGTAGTAACTACTTTTGGCCACTAGATGTCGCCTTTGTAACTTCAATAAGTAAAATGACCCCCAATTACTTTCCTGTCCGGTGTTGTGTTCAATGCTACCATCTCTGAATGCTGACATTTTTTTTCCCATGTGTGGTTTTCTTACATTAACCTTTCTGCAAACAAAATGCCTCATTAAGGAATTATTTCTATTTAGGAAGATAGCAGAACGCTGACCAGATTTCACGTTGACCTGAGTGTTGCTGTAAATATCATATATTCTGATCGCTTAGTGCAGTTGGTATTTCCTACTATTATTAAATGTCTTCTGCTTTATTATTTTGAGTGCAACAAATACCTGGAAATTGTAATATCTGCACCAAGTAAGATGGGGAAGTCGGTGCAGCAGCTCAATATACTCTGTGTCCGTTCTATTTCTGCAGGTCTTAACTAGAGATGAGCACTTTTGTTTGGAAAAACGATCTTTAAACATAAATTCAGCATTAATATGGTACATTCGGATTCGTGATCAGTAACAAAAGGATTTTTCATAAAATTCGGAAAAAGTAGGTAACATTTGGGAAAAGATAGAAGAAAAGCCGGCAATTCATCTGCCGCGTTCAGTAAAATCACACAGACAAGTTAGAATAGAATAGATAGAATGGATATATACACATAGGATAGGTAGATGTATAGATGTCAGTGCCACACACAAATATATATGTATATATAATACATAGATAGAAGAAAAACTGGCAATGCAGCAGCCGCGGTAGTGTAAAATCACAGCAGGAGCTGACAGGATAGAAGAGATGGATTACATACAGTAAATAGAATAGGTAGATATATAGATGTCAGTGACAAATACAATTAGTACAGTGTGTGTGCAGCTTACTGTATGTGTATTTAATAAAACATTATTTTTCTGAAATAATGGCATGGGCTCCCGCGTAATTTTCGTAACTAGCAGAGGGAAAGCCGACAGCTGGGGGCAGATGCTTATAGCCTGGAAAGGGGGTAATATCCATGGAGCTTCCTAGGCTATTAATATCAGCTCACAGCTGTATTCGTAGCCATTACTGACTATTAACCCCTTACTGCCATCAGACGTACTATCCCGTCCATGGTACCTGGGCCCGTATGACCATGGACGGGATAGTACGTCCCGTGCGATCGGACGCGCTCCCGGGGGAGCGCAGCCGATCGCGGCCGGGTGTCAGCTGATTATCACAGCTGACACCCAGCACTATGTGTCAGGAGTGGTCACGGACCGCTCCCGGCACATTAACCCCTGGCACAACCGCGATCAAACATGATCGCGCTGTACCAGGGGGCACAGGGAGGATCGCGCAGGCAGGGGGCTCCCTGCGCGCTCCCCTGAGACCCTCAGAGCAGCGCGATGTGTCGCGCTGTTCCGAGGGTCCGTCCTCCCTCCAGGTCCCCGGATCCAAGATGGCGCCGGGGTCCTGCAGGGAGGCGGCTTCCTCAGTGCCTGCTGAGAGCAGGCACTGAGAAGCCTGCAGCACTGCCAGAGCGATCGCTGGTGTGACAGAGTGCTGTGCACACTGTCACACCAGCGATCTGCTAAAATACAGTGATGTCCCACCCTGGGACAAAGTAAAAAAGTTAAAAAAAAAAAAATGAAAATAAAAAGTGGTAAAAAAAATCAAAAAAAAAAAAAAATATTCCCCAATAAATTCATTTCTTCCTGTAAATAAAAAAAACAAAACAATAAAAGTACACATATTTGGTATCGCCGCGTCCGTAACGACCCCCCCTATAAAACTATCCCACTAGTTAACCCCTTTAGTGAACCCCTTAAAAAAAAAAAAAAAAAACTAAGCAAAAAATCAATGCTTTATCATCATACCGCCGAACAAAAAGTGGAATAACACGCGATCAAAAAGACCGATATAAAAAAACATGGTACCGCTGAAAACGTCATCTTGTCCCGCAAAAAACGAGCCGTCATACAGCATCATCAGCGAAAAAATAAAAAAGTTATAGCTCGCAGAATAAAGCGATGCAAAAATAATAATTTTTTAGATAAAATTGCTTTTATTCTATAAAAGCCCCAAAACATAAAAAAATGATATAAATGAGGTATCACCGTAATCGTACTGACCAGAAGAATAAAACTGCTTTATCAATTTTACCACACGCGAAACGGTATAATCGCCTCCCCCAAAAGAAATTCATGAATTGCTGATTTTTGTTCATTCTAACCTCCCAAAAATCGAAATAAAAAGCGATAAAAAACCGTCACATGCTCAAAAATGGTACCAATAAAAACGTCACCTCGTCCCGCAAAAAATAAGACCTCACATGACTCTTTGGGCCAAAATATGCAAAAATTATAGCTCTCAAAATGTGGTGATGCAAAAAACTACTTTTTGCAATAAAAAGCGTCTTTTAGCGTGACAGCTGCCAATCACAAAAACCCGCTATAAATAGTAAATCAAACCCCCCTTTATCACCCCCTTAGTTAGGGAAAAATAATAAAATTAAAATTTTTTATTTATTTCCATTTTTCCATTAGGTTAGGGTTGGCGCTAACGTTAGGATTAGGGTTAGGGTTGAGATTAGGGTTAGGGTTGTGTTAGGGTTAGGTTTGTGGTTAGGGTTGGGACTAGGGTTAGGGTGTGTTGGGGTTAGGGTTGGAGTTAGAATTGGGGGTTTCTGCTGTTTAGGCACATCAGGGGCTCTCCAAATGTGACATGGCGTCTGATCTCAATTCCTGTCAATTCTGCGTTGAAAAAGTCAAACGGTGCTCCTTCACTTCTGAGCTCTGCCATGCGCCCAAACAGTAGTTTACCCCCACATATGGGGTATCAGCGTACTCTGTACCCCAAGAGTTATTGTGCAATTTGTCCTATTTCTTCTGTTACCCTTGGGAAAATAAAAAACTGGGGGCGAAAATATCATTTTTGTAAAAAAAAAATGATTTTTTTTTTTTTTACGGCTGTATGTTATAAACTTCTGTGAAGCACTTGGGGCTTCATAGCGCTCACCACACATCTAGATAAGTTCCTTGTGGGGTCTATTTTCCAAAATGGGGTCACTTGTGGGGGGTTTCCACTGTTTAGGCGCATCAGGGGCTCTCCAAATGCGACATGACGCCCCCAGACCATTCCATCAAAGTCTGTAATCCAAAACGTCACTACTTCCCTTCCGAGCCCTGACGTGCGCCCATACAGTAGTTTTCTCCCACATATTGGGTATCAGCGTACTCAGGACAAATTGGACCCCAAAAGTTGTTGTCCAATTTCTCCTGTTACCCTTTTGAAAATAAAATATTTGGGGCGAAAAAATCATTTTTGTAAAAAAAAAAAGGATTTTTTATTTTTACCTCTGTACGCTATAAACTTCTGTGAAGCACTTCGGGCTTCAAAGTGCTCACCACACATCTAGATAAGTTCCTTGTGGGGTCTATTTTCCAAAATGGGGTCACTTGTGGGGGGTTTCCACTGTTTAGGCGCATCAGGGGCTCTCCAAATGCGACATGACGCCCCCAGACCAATCCATCAAAGTCTGCAATCCAAAACGTCACTACTTCCCTTCCGAGCCCCAACGTGCGCCCATACAGTAGTTTACTCCCACATATTGGGTATCAGCGTACTCAGGACAAATTGGACAACAACTTTTGGGGTCCAATTTCTCCTGTTACCCTTGTGAAAATAAAATATTGGGTGCAAAAAAATCATTTTTGTAAAAAAAAAAAAAGATTTTTTATTTTACGGCTGTACGTTATAAACTTCTGTGAAGCACTTGGGGTTCAAAGTGCTCCCCACACATCTAGATAAGTTCCTTGAGGGGTCTAGTTTCCAAAATGGTGTCATTTGTGGGGGGTTTCCACTGTTTAGGCAGATCAGGAGCTCTCCAAACACGACATGGCATCCAGCCAATTCTGCGTTGAAAAAGTCAAACGGCGCTCCTTCCCTTCCAAACTCTGCCATGCACCCAAACAGTGGTTTACCCCCACATATGGGGTATCAGCGTACTCAGGACAAATTGCACAATAACTTTTGGAGTCTTGTTACCCTTGGGAAAATAAAAATTGGGGTGAAAAGATCAATTTTGTGGAAAAAAATATGATTTTTTAATTTTACGGCTCTACGTTATAAACTTGTGTGAAGCACTTGGGGGTTCAAATTGCTCACCAAAGATCTAGATAAGTTCCTTAAGGGGTCTAGTTTCCCAAATGGGGTCACTTGTGGGGGTTTCCACTGTTTAGGCACATCAGGGACTCTCCAAATGCAACATGGCGTCTAATCTCAATTCCAGTCAATTTTGGTTGGAAAAAGTCAAATGGTGCTCCTTCCCTTCCGAGCTCTGCCGTGCGCCCAAACAGTGATTCCCCCCCACGTATGGGGTATCAGCGTACTCAGGACAAATTGGACAACAACTTTTGAGGTCCAATTTCTCCTGTTACCTATGGGAAAATAAAAAATTAGTGACTAAGAGATAATTTTTGTGGGAAAAAAATAGGATTTTTATTTTCATGCCCGGGCATTATAAACTTGTGTGAAGCACTTGGGGGTTCAAAGTGCTCACCAAAGATCTAGATAAGTTCCTTAGGGGTCTAGCTTCCAAAATGGGGTCACTTGTGGGGGTTTCCACTGTTTAGGCTCATCTGGGGCACTACAAGTGGAACATGACCCCCATCAATGTTTGCATTCCAAAGCGTTACTGCTTCCTTTCCAAGCCCTGCCATGCGCCCAAACAGTTTCCCCCCCCTCATATGGGTATCAGCGTACTCAGGACAAATTGGACAACAACTTTTGGGGTCCAATTTCCTTGGGAAAAATCAAAAATTTGGGACTAAAAAATCATTTTTGTGGAAAATTGTTTTTTTTTTTTTCACACCCAGGCATTATAAACTTTTGTGAAACACTTTGGGTTCAAAGTGCTCACAACAGATCTAGATAAGTTCCGTAGGGGGTCTAGTTTCCAAAATGGTGTCACTTGTGGGGGGTTTCCACTGTTTAGGCGCATCAGGGGCTCTCCAAACACGACATGGCGTCCAATCTCAACTCCAGACAATTTTAGTTTGAAAAAGTCAAACGGTGCTCCTTCCCTTACGAGCTCTGCCGTGTGACCAAACAGTGGTTTTCCCCCACATATGGGGTATTGGCGTACTCAGGAGAAATTGCACAACAACTTTATCTGTCCATTTTCTCCTTTTACCCTTGTGAAAATAAAAAAAAGTTTGTAAAAGATCATTTTTGTGGCTAAAAAGTTAAATATTCATTTTTTCGTTCCACGCTGCTTCAGCTCCTGTGAAGCACCTGAAGGGTTAATAAAATTCTTGAACGTGGTTTTGAGTACCTTGAGGGGTGCAGTTTTTAGAATGGTGTCACTTTTGGGTATTTTCTGCCATATAGACCCCTCAAAGTGACTTCAAACGTGAGGTGGTCCCTAAAAAAATGGCTTTGTAAATTTTGTTGTAAAAATGAGAAATCACTGGTCAACTTTTAACCCTTATAATTTCCTAACAAAAAAAAATTTTGGTTCCAAAATTGTGCTGATGTAAAGTAGACATGTGGGAAATGTTATTTCTTAACTATTTTGTATGACATATTTCTCTGTTTTAAGGGAAAAAAAATTAAAAGGTTGAAAATTGCAAAATTTTCAAAATTTTCGCCATATTTGCATTTTTTTCAAAAATAAACGCAAGGTATATCGAAGAAATTTTACCACTAACGTGAAATACAATATGTCACGAGAAAACAATCTCAGAATCTCGAAGATCCATTGAAGCGTTCCAGAGTTATAACCTCATAAAGAGACAGTGGTCAGAATTGTAAAAATTGGCCCGGTCATTAACGTGCAAACCACCCTTGGGGGTGAAAGGGTTAAACTGGGGACACAAAAAAAATGATGTAGGTTCCCCCTATAATTAATAACCAGCAAAGGCTAGGCAGACAGCTGCGGGCTGATATTAAAGGGAACCTGTGACCCCCCCTAGGGCCTTTTTAAGTAAAAGAGCCAACTTCAGCAGCACTAAGGCTGCATTCTGTGAAGGTGGCTCTTAGGTTTCTGATCGCTAGGAATGCTGAAATATACACTTTTATAATCTGTCCGACATACCTCTATTGTGTCAGGGAGGTATGTCTTCTCCCCCTGTGTCAACAGCCTCAGCGGTGTCAATCATCCCCCTCTTGTTTCTGGCCCCAGTTTCCTCTCCTTCTTGCGATGTCACGGACGCTTCGTGTAGCAGCAGTCCGAGATCCCGCCCAGCAGTGTGTTATGATGTATTCACACTGCGGGCTGGGAATCTGGCGCCTCACTGCGCATCAGGGGCACCTCTGAGGCCATTGACACAGGGGGAGAAGACATACCTCCCTGATACAATAGAGGTATGTCGGACAGATTATAAAAGTGTATATTTCAGCGTTCCTAGCGATCAGAAACCTAAGAGCCACCTTCACAGAATGCATCCTTAGTGCTGCTGAAGGTGGCTCTTTTACTTAAAAATGCCCTGGGGGGGTGACAGGTTCCCTTTAATAGCCTAGGAAGGGGCTATGGATATTGGCCCCCCCACACTAAAAACAGCTCTCAGCCGCCCCAGAAAAGGTACATCTCCAAGATACGCTAATTTTGGCACTTAGCCTCGCTCTTCCCACTTGCCCTGTGGCGGTGGCAAGTGGGGTGATAGTTGGGGGTTGATGTCACCTTTGTATTGTCAGGGGACATCAAACCCCGAGGTTAGCAATGGAGAGGCGTCAATAAGACGCCCCCATTGCTAACCCCATAGTCGCATTGTAAGAAAACACAGACACCCAGAAAAAAAGTCCTCTAATTGAAAGACACAGACTCCTTTAATAATCTTAGTGAAACCATACTTATGACCTTGCCTATTCCCCCAATGCCATCGTCATCTGCAAAAGAGGTAAAAAAACCCAACAAAATTCCTTACCTTTCCGCAGAGATGCTTTTAATCCATTTGTCCCATGACTGGTCTAGCTCTGCTACATCTAGATGGCAGGCTGCATGATGCGACCATGCAGTCTGTCATCCAGTAGACACTGCTATTCCTTGTCTGAGAGCACCGCGAGCATGAGAAAGTTCTCCTGATCGCGGTGCCGTCTGACCGGTCCTGCGAGATCACGGCCAATGAACTCCCTTCACCTATGTGACGTCAGCGCGAGCGCCGTGGTAAATAAATAATTAAAAAAAAAAAAACTGCGTCGGTTCCCCTGTATTTTTGATAACCAGTCAGGCAAAACTCACAGCTGGGGGTAATCTCACGATGATCTGCTGTGAAGTCACTGAGCTTAAACTGCGGTGACCTCATCACTGACTTTTTCCCACGATGATGAGGTCACGGCAGTTCAGCCCTGCTGGGACACAGCCTCAGTGACCTAAGGTAACCTCAATGACGTCACTGCTGGTCACTCAGGCTGCGCTCGCAGCAGCTCATTCACCAGTGGCTCTCAGCCTGGACGGTCGCATCTTTGCACCGTCCAGGGTGAAAACTTGTAATCCTTCAGACATAGATTACGGCGTGGAACAGAACGACAGACAGGTTTGGTATATTGTTGTTTTTTTATGTTTATTTTATTGCAGGAGAACGAGAGCTTCTGTGGAATAGGTGTTAAGTGAGTATAACTGTTATTTAAAAAATAGCAAAAATGGAAAACTGTGTGTAGTCTTATTTCTAATAAAGGACTTTGTCTTTGGCTGTGTCTTTAATTTACCATACAACTATAGGATTAGTAATGGATGGGTGTCTTATAGACTCTTCTCTATTACTAATCCGTGGGCTTGATGTCACCTGACAATACAAAAGTGACATCGACCCCACAAATATGAACCCCATTTGCCACCTCTACAGGGCAAGTGGGAAGAGCCAGGCAAAGCACCAGAATTGGCGAATCTAATAGATGTGCCTTTTCTGGGCAGCTGTAGGCTGCTATTTTTAGGCTGTGGTGGGGCCTATATCCATGGCCCCTTACCAGCCTGAGAATACCAGCTCCCAGCTGTGAGCTTTAGCAAGGCTGGTTGTCAAAAATGGGGGGACCCCACGCCGTTTTTTTCTAAATTATTTAAATAATTAAAAATATGGCATGTGGACCCCTCTATACTTAATAACCAGCCTTGCTGACAGCTGAGGGTTGCATCCCCATCTGTGAGATTTGCCTGGCTGGCTATCAAAAATACAGGTGGACCCACTTTTTTTTTTTTAATTATTTATTTACAGCGTAGGAGCGGCTGATGAATACTCCCATCCGCCGCTCCTGCTCTCACTGTTATTAGAGGCCGCAGGTGTCGGATGATGGGAGCTGTAGTCCCATCAGCGGACACCAGTGACCAGAGGTAAACTTTATACCTCCGTTCACCGCTGAGCACTCACACTGTCTTCTGACAGCGTGGGAACCATGGCTTTCTGATCGGCAGCGATGATTCCACTGCCGATCAGAAGCGCTACAACCGG
Organism: Oophaga sylvatica; assembly: GCA_033576555.1. Taxonomy (NCBI): domain Eukaryota; kingdom Metazoa; phylum Chordata; class Amphibia; order Anura; family Dendrobatidae; genus Oophaga; species Oophaga sylvatica. Next base: position 44,289,096 of record JARQOD010000001.1, on the reverse strand, counting down.
TGTTTCCCACACTGCCACACAGCATGGGAAACACCAGCTTTTGTGCTGTGCACGTTCGGCTATATTCAGCTATTTAATCGGCGATTAAATCTGCAAATATTGCAAATTCAGCGATCATGAGCCGAACCGAACATTGAAATATTTGCTCATCTCTAGTCTTAACTATATTTTGCCTTACTATAATCCGAATGATGCCTTTCAATCTTGAGGACCTATAAGGGTCTTTATTCCATAGACAACACTATGTGATGCTTCCTTTTTTACTGTGGTGATGCTGTAGGGTAATTAAACGCTTGCTGTCAAATTTCATAGCTGATCTCTGGGGTCCTGGACAGTGAAATACTCTGTAATCAGTTTATTGTTGGAGGACATTACTAGTAAAACGATTGTCTAAAATTATGATCCTGTCTAAATTTAGAAAAAAGCTGAAATCTAGGGTATAGTGGCTTTTTTGGAAGTGGTTAGAGGAAGTGTCACTGGTTCACCGTGACAGAGAGGAGCCAGAAGACCGCGGTGCCTGATTTCACGTACTCCTGCACTAATTAGAAGAACTTCGCCATTATATTAAACATTGCAAGTTTCTGCTTGCTAAGCACGGGTTAATATGTTCAGTTGAGAGCTCCTGGAGCTTTCCCGCTTTGATGGTCTCAGCTGTTCAGTGTTGGCCACTTCCCTCTGCTATGTACAGTTGTGCTCAAAAGTTTACATATCCCTGCAGAATTTTTGCTTTTTAGGCCTTTTTTCAGAGAATATGAATGATATCACCAAAACATTTTCTCCACTCATGGTTAGTGGTTGGGTGAAGCCATTTATTGTCAAACTACTGTGTTTTCTCTTTTTTAAATCATAATGACAACCCAAAACATACAAATGACCCCGATCAAAAGTTTACATACCCCATTTCTTAATACCGTGTATTTCCCCCTCTGACATCAATAGCAGCTTGAAGTCTTCTGTGGTAGCTGTGGATAGGGTTCTTTATTTTCTCAGATGTTAAAGCTGCCCACTCTTCTCGGCAAAAAGCCTCCAGTTCTTGTAAATTCCTGGGCTGTCTAGCATGAACTGCACGCTTGAGATCTCCCCAGAGTGGCTCAATGATATTGAGGTCAGGAGACTGAAATGGCCACTCCAGAACCTTCACTTTGTTGTGCTGTAGCCAGTGACAGGTCGACTTGGCCTTGTGTTTTGGATCGTTGTCATGTTGGAACATCCAAGTATGTTCCATGCGCAACTTCCGGGCTGATGATTGCAAATTTGCCTCTAGTATTTACTGATAACATGCCGCATTCATTTTTCCTTCAACTTTCACCAAGTTTCCTGTGTTTTTGTATGTCTCAGATCCCCAAAACATCAGCGATCCACCTCTGTGCTTTACAGTAGGAATGGTGTTCCTTTCATCATAGGCCTTGTTGACCTCTCTCTAAGTGTAACGTTTATGGTTGTGGCCAAAAAGTTCAATTTTGGTCTCATCACTCCAAATTACCTTATTCCAGAAGTTTTGAGGCTTGTCTCTGTGCTGTTTAGCGTATTGTAGGTGAGTTACTTTGTGGCATTTGCGCAGTAATGGCTTTCTTCTGGTGACTCGAACATACAGCCCATTTTTCTTCAAGTGCCTCCTTATTGTGCATCTTGAAACTGCCACACCGCTAGTTTTCAGAGAGTCCAGTATTTCAGTTGATGTATCTTGTGGGTTTTTCTTTGCATCCCGAACAATTTTCCTGGCAGTTGTGGAAGATTTTTTTGTTGGTCTACCTGACTGTGGTTTTGTTTTTACATAGCCCTTGATTTTCCATTTGTTAATCACAGTTTGAAATCTGCTGACTGGCAGTATCAATTCCTTGGATACCTTTTTGTATCCCTTTCCTGTTTTATACAGTTAAACTGCCTTTTACTGTAGATCCATTGACAATTCTTCTGCTTTCCCCATGACTCACAATCCAGAAATGTCAGTGGCTGGATGGAAGATGCAAGAGTCTGTCTGGATCCCAGAAACTCACACAGCTTTTATGCACACACACTGATTACAAGCAAACAGGTCACAGGGAAGGATGTTACCTTTAGTAGCCATTCAAACCCATTTGTGTCAATCTCTGTGCATGTTATCAGGTCAAAATCACCAGGGTATGTAAACTTTTGATCAGGGTCATTTGTATGTTTTGGGTTGTGATTATGATTTAAAAAGAGAAAACACAGTAGTTTGACAATAAATGGCTTCACCCAGCCACTAACCATGAGTGGAGAAAAAGTTTTGGTGTTATCATTCATATTCTCTGAAAAAAGGCCAAGAAAGCAAAAGTTTTGCCTTGGTATGTGAACTTTTAAGCACAACTGTATACTGCCTCTGGCAATCATTGTTAGTTTTATACTACCTGGTTCTAAATTTGAGGTGTTGGTTGTTTGAGTAGGCGTTTGGAGTGTTGTTCAGAAGACTGTTGCTTGGTGATTTGTCTGTGTGCATATCCTTATCCTCTGTTTGGTTTTCCCTTCCTTTACTTTCTTGTGTTCCACTCTGTTGTTTGTGAGTGCATATTGGTATTGGTATTTTAATTTATCCTTGTACATCTTTCCTTGTTAGTCTGTTTTTTTGTATTCTTATACACTATATGTAATGGACTGGATGGTGGAACCACTGTGAAGTGATCTGAAGAAAGCCTGGAGGGGCGTGACTAGGTGCCTTACTAAGTCTGACTTCGGATGCACGGCAGCTGACAATAACACAATCTGAGGAAGAAAGAGGGAGATGGGACCAGGAGCTATACCAGGACTGACCTTGGGTAGATGGCAGCTGACCTCCAAGGGACAGGAGGCAAGAACGGCTAGGGATCGTAGACTTGGCAAGCACAGGCAGGCATGGCTGATGGATTTGAAGGCCGGCACGGCTGATGGGCAGGCAGGTATGCAGGAATACGAGCACTGGGACCTGAGAAGTAGCAAGAGTGTTAGGAACAAACTTACAACGTTGAACAGGCACCTCCCATCAGGTGGAGGTGCCTTATATAAGCTGGAGCTGTAAGTGCGGGAAGGAGGCTGCGGCAGTGAGTGAGTCGGCATCTATGCCAGGGGAGAGAGGCAGAAGGCAGAGGGGACAGATGAGGGCTGATTTAGGAGCTCAGCAAGGCACATGGCCCTGGCATCTTCACCATCGGAAGTAATCCAGAGAGCAGGGATAGCTAGGGCGCCCCTAGCTTTAGGGATAGGGAAGAGATAGCCCTGGGATTTCCTCAAACATTGTTGTGACAAGAGGTTTTTTTTACTTTTAACAATACCTTTTTTTAAAAAAAAAAAAAAAAAAATGACCCCCACCATTGATTCGCTGCTGGTTATCCAGGTCATCCAGGTGTTTGGACCTGCAGCGATCAGCTGCAAACTCTGTGAGAACCAAGTGTTAATTCCTTCTGAAATGCCTCCAGAAGAAAATTAAAGTTTTACATGGCACCCTTTTCAAATCAATTAATTTTTGTGTATTACTCTCCGATCTGGTGATTTGATGAGCTCCTGAGTGAAGACTCCCTCGCCCACTTTATTAACTTACAGTTCCTTTATAAGGTATTTGAGAATTGGTTTTGTAAACTTTCAGTTCTGTCTCTTGTAGGACTTAAAGGCTCCTCTCTACTCTACAGGGGATTCCCTACATGAGATTATGTAATGCATTTCTTATTCCAAATGTGGAAGTATTATATTGAGCAGACATCCCTTTTATAATAATGACTTTTATCTTATAGGAATCTGGAGTTATTTATGTTTTATTTATGTGAAACACAATGTGTAGTAATCATTAATATACATCCCTTCGAAAAAATGGATAGGTGGGTAGATATAATGAAGAAAGGGTTCATGCAGTCTAAAAAATCCACAGTAATATTAACGTTTCGGTCCTATAGCTGTACTTTCATCAGAATGATGCGGATCACGGTTTACAGCCAGCGACATCCATCCTCCATTATTCTGATCAAGATCCAGACATAGGTTGGAAACATTAATATAATTTTGGATTGCATAACTAACCACAAGTGGTAAGCGCGTCCTACTCACTGCGGTTACCCCCCTGCTCGCCTCAGTTTTGGGTTGTCTAGTGGAGCTGCCTCTTGTAGCATTTCCAACACTGCTGCATCCTCCTGCTGTTGAGAAGTGTTCACCTTTCTATAGGCAGGTGCAGCCATTGTGTCCTGCAGCGGGGACATCCTCTGGCCTATCCCCAAGCAGCAGGCGGTTTATTAGGCATCTCCTCCCACCACTCCTCACCTGATCCAATGTTCTAGTTCTGTTTCTGTCTAGATTCCTGTAAGGTGCTTTCTTGTATTGTCTCTCCTGTTTTCTGACCCAGCTTCCATACCTGTTTATCCTGACCTCGGCTATGTATATTGAACCAGTGCTGCCTGCTCTGACCTCGTATTGCCTCCATCCGACTGTACTTCTTACCTGTGTCTGTGACCCTCCGTCAGCTGTATAGGTAATCAATGAAAAAGCAGTGGACAACCTCTTTAAGTACACCGTCCCGCCTGCTTGGTTTCTATAATAGGGAATGGGTAGAAAAGGTAGCGGCCCTTGTCTAGCCAAGGTGTGGTCACAATATTATGCGGTTTTCATTAAAGGGTTCTTCTAATGTTAACTATGATGGCTGAGATAGGAATATCTGACTTCAGTACCAGCCAAGCAGGCTGGGCCAGGCTGTTGACATAACTCCTGTAGAGGTGAAAGTGAGTTACAGTAACAGAGCAGCACAGCGCTCTTTGCTGTTACATAACTTTTTCATAACCTTATCTACTCCCTATCCATATTCTCGTCTCAGCTATGAATGGTTAATATGAGATTACCCTTTGAACAGTATTTGAAAACACCATATTGTTTATCTATTTTGCTTATCAATAACCTATGTATAACCTGTAAGAAGAGTAGTTTTATCAATGGATCTGTTTAGATGTTTTCACATACACAATGTTTTATTTGTATGTGATTCTATAAATCACGTCATTTTATTTTTGACATGTTATTTTGAAGGCTGCTCCTAAGTGCTATAAGAAATATGACTTCTGAGGGTGCGGCTATAGAATTCAGCTCTAAGTGAGTATGAACAAAAATATTCCATTAATAAATGTTGTAAACCAAAGAGGAAGCATCTGGATTTTCCAGTCTAGTTTCATAATGATTGTCACGGATATACAGAAATTTTAAGAATTTAATATTCTGCTCAGAACGTATTTTGACATGATTTTTACCATTTCTAAAATCTGTGGACAAATGTACGTGACCATGGCAGTACCTAATCTTTGTATCTTATACTGTGTATTGCCCTACTTCCCTGGTTATCCAGTTATACTCCTACCCAAAATGTTAACATAAGGCTCCTTAAATAAGAGGAAATCGCTTGGACCACTAACATAGCAGACCGTACCCATACGGTTAGTAGTAGTCACACAGCACACCCCCTGAGATGATATTCACTTTATCAGTGATGGCAAAGATCAGTACTGGTAGATAAGATTTGCACATTTTTTGGGGTCTGTTATCATCTGTATACTGTAGCTTACTTCATTTGGCAATGTGGCTGTAATGCATTGGCTAGTACTATTTTTGAGTCACTGTGGCTTACAATGCTATTAGAGACTGGTATCGTTATACAAGTACTATGACTGGCTCTGTTTTTGGAGAATTGTTGTTCCCATTGTTACAGGTCCAATGTAGATAATTTTTTTGGGAGGGCACTGACTTTAAATTCATTACTAGTACAATTTTAATATTGTGGATGTGCTGTGGCTTAATACAATGTTACAGTAGCATTGTGACTTCCCGTGTTGTCAATGTAACAGGGTCCACTGCAACTGTTATTAGTGGGTACTGTTCATTTTAGTAAATAGCTGGCAGTGTTAGGGTATGTGCACACGTTGCAGATTCTGTTGCAGTTCTGCAGCAGATTTTGCCTTGCAGATCTGCAGCAGAACTGCAAGTGATGTACAGTACCATTCTAGTCAATGGAAATCAAAAAACGCAGTGCACATGCTGCAGATTTTTCTGCGCAGATTTGGTGCGGATTTAAAACTGCAGCATGTCGCTTCTTTTGTGCAGAACTGCAGCGTTTTGAGACCTGCTCCATTATAGGAATCTGCAGGTCTCAAAAGGCAGGGGAAATATACACAAAAACTGCAGTAAATCTGCAGAAAAAAAGGATAAAAACTGTGCAGATTTTGACCTGCAGTTTCTGCCAAGAGATGCAGATTCTGTGCAGAAAATTCTGCAGACCAATCTGCAACGTGTGCACATACCCTTAAGAGTGCACATACCAAATTACTGCCGAATATATTGTTTAACTTTACTTTAAAAAAAAAAAAAAATCAAAGGATTTATACAGTATTGAAGGGGTTAAAGTGAAATATTGTATTGCTGTGAGCACAGGGACTGATCTGTGTGGTTATATAGCAGCCTCTCTCCAGTACACAGTGCATTACATTACAGACTCCCGCCATGTGCTCTGTGCAGTAGTCATTATATACCAGCCATGATAGAATAAATGTTATACTATAACCAGTATGGGGTTAAGTGCTTTGTATGTGGGTATGATACAGTAAAACCTGGCATTATATTGACTTCCATCACTGCGCCGCTCCGCAGGCCGCCTATTTTCATGTCTTCCTGTCAGAGTCTCGACTGCTGTTTCATTATCCTCCCAGACCATTTAACAAAACTAAAGTCCTACACTGGGTATTATATTGTCATCCATGATTACTGCTCAGAATTCCTCCTCCTCTTCTCTATTTTACGCGACCTGATACAATGGGGAACTTTTATGTATAACATCTTGGTAAGTTCTAGAAGTTGGCGCACGGTCACTTAAACTTAGTTTTACCAAGGCTTTCTTATACCCCGGACAAAGATCCAGGATGCTTCCCTGGTCACGGCAAAGTGGCTCGTTGGCATCCTCTTATTTATTCATTTATTTTACTCATTTATATAGCGCCATTAATTCCACAGCGCTTTACAGAGATTATTGGCACTGTCCCTGATGGGGCTCACAATCTAGATTCCCTATCAGGATGTCTTTGGAATGTGGGAGGAAACCGGAGAACCCGGAGGAAACCCACGCAAATACGAGGAGAACATACAAACTTCTTGCAGATGTTGTCCTTGGTGAGATTTGAACCCAGGGCCCCATCACTGCAAGGCTGCAGTGCTAATCACTGAGCCACCGTGCCGCCTTTCTTCTTAGTTTGTTCTGATGGGAAGGGTTAAAGCAGGGATGTCAAAGTCGAACACACCGAGGGCCAAAAAAACAAATTTGCTACAAGCCGAGGGCCGGACTGGTTCAATGTTTATTAAAACATATCGAAATGATTGCACATAGCCTATTGAACCAAGACCTAACACAGTGTACATTATTTAATGATTAAATGAATATGGCAATATTTTGTTATGGCTCTGTCAGTAACTTCAAGTTAAAACATTTTCAACAGCCAAACAGCAAAAAATTAAATTGTTTTTAAAAACAAAATGTGTTTCTTAATATCAAGATAAATGCATAAATAAAAGTGCATGCATTATAAACTGAAAATGTATTATTGTGCTGCTCTATGATCTACCGATCACTGCTTTCAAATAGTAAAATGAAAAAATAAATCAAATCAGTTGTATTCTTTCTCATGGCTCTTATCTGCAATTTTCCCTGAGTCCATTCAACTGAAAAATAAATATAAATAAATAAAATACAAAAATTTATGGCACACAGACAAAACAATACTTCCTTCAAAGAAAAATCACGTCTTGTAGAAACAAATGTAAAAATGTAACTGAATTAAAAAACCGAAAATCCTTTACTGCTCTGTGATGCTCACTTGTCTGAGGCTGAGCCTGATACTTGGAGGTGTCTCATCTTTTGTACAAGTTCATCAATGTTCGGGGTTAGGCTCTGAGCTGAGGAAATCCTCAGGATTGAGTGAAGGTGATTATCAGTAAGACGACTCCTCTGTGATGTTTTGTTTAGCTTCATCAAAGAGAACAGTTGTTCACACAGGTATGTGCTGCCAAACAGAGAGCGTCCGAGCGGCTTGGATGCGCAACTGGGGCATTGTGTCGGGGATGGAACGTGAAAACTCGGCAGCACCCACTCTCTCGTATTTTTCCTTCAGTGTGTCATTGCACTGGAGCTCAATCAACTCCATTTGTAGATTTGGTGGTGCGCTTTCTACATCAACTGCAAAAGGATTGCTGAGCAGTTCAAACCTGCTTTTTTGGGCTTCAAAGTCAGCAAATCGGCGTCAGAAGTCGGCGGCAAATATGTTGAGTTTATCGGCAAACTGTGCACACGGGAACACAGCGGTAGAGAGCTTCTCTTTCATGGTCTGGCAGCTGGAAAAGTGGCTTAAGTTTTCTTTCCGCATCTGCGTCTCCCACAGACTTAGCTTGGTTTTAAAGGCCTTCACTGTACTGTACATATCAGATGACACGTCCCCGTCCCTGCAGCTTCATCACATTCAGATGGCTCGTAATGTCGCAGAGAAATGCCATTTCACACAGGAAAGGTTCATCTCGGAGCTCTGTTGTGTCTTTCCCCTTGCTTTCCATGAACAGACAAATCTCCTCACGCAGCTCAAAACATCTTTGAAGCACCTTTCCCCGGCTTAGCCATCGCACCTCTGTGTGATACGGTAAGTCACCATACTCTGTATCTAACTCCCCCAGAAATGCCTTGAACTGGCGGTGATTTAAACCTTTGGCTCTGATGAAGTTAACTGCTCGGGTTATGGTGCTCATTACATGCTCCATTTTCAAGGCTTTGCCACACAACGACTCCTGGTGTATGATGCAGTGATACGCTGTTAGCTCATCTGTGACGTTCTCCTCCCGCATCCTCTCCCGCATCCTTGCGACCAATCCACTCCTGTGCCCACACATTCCGGGTGCTCCGTCTGTGGTTAATCCCACGAGTTTTTCCCAAGGCAGCCCCATCTCATTTACACATCTGGATACCTCTTCATACAGATCTTGTCCTGTAGTTGTGCCATGCATAGGACGTAATGCCAAAAACTCTTCTGTTATGCTCAGTCTGGAGTCTACTCCACGGACAAAAATTGACAGCTGGGCAATGTCTGATGTGTCCGTGCTCTCATCCACAGCAAGAGAATATGCGATGAAATATTTTCCCTTTCTCACAAGCTGTTCTTTTATGTTGGTGGAAAGCTGGTCTACGCGCTCAGCAACGGTGTTTCTGCTCAGGCTCACGTTTGCGAATAGTTGTCTTTTGTCTGGGCACACTGCGTCACAAACTTCAAGCATACAGTTTTTGATAAACTCTCCTTCTGCAAAGGGCCGGACTGATTTTGCGACCTCTTTTGCCACAATAAAGCTAGCCTTGACAGCAGCCTCGCTTTGTGATTTAGCATATGTGAACATAGCCTGTCTGGACTTAAGGCCTCGTTTTAATTCTTCCACCTTCTGTAGCTTTTGTTCATATTCCATATTCTTGTCTTTGTCTGTGTGTTTCTTAGACGTTTGATAATGCCTTCTTAAACTAAATTCTTTCATTACAGCCACAAGCGGCTTCATTATTCATCAGTAGTCAGAGCAGAGAACAACTTTCTGATACCCCCCCTCCTCAAAAATGGCTAAACGTAAGGTGGAGGCTGAGAGAACGAGGTTTCAGGCCAGGTGGGAGGCAGAGTACATGTTTACGGAGGTAAAAGGCAAACCTGTGTGTGTGTGAAGACACACAGGTTTGCCTTTTACCTCCGTAAACATGTACTCTGCCTCCCACCTGGCCTGAAACCTCGTTCTCTCAGCGTCCACCTTACGTTTAGCCATTTTTGAGGAGGGGGGTATCAGAAAGTTGTTCTCTGCTCTGACTACTGATGAATAATGAAGCCGCTTGTGCGCGCTGCAGTGACTTCGCGGGCTACCGGTGCATTGTGGGAAATGTAGTGTTGGTGCGGGCAAAACACCAGCGGGTGGCTGTGGCCTGCGGGCCGGTTCTAATAGTAATTAAATATCATCCAGGGGCCATAGATAATCAATTCGCGGGCCGGATCTGGCCCGCGGGCCTTGACTTTGACATATGGGGGTTAAAGAGTCTGTACGAAGTATGTAATAGTGGATTTTACATTGCCCAATTTTGCAGCATTACACACCTGTCGATCGGTAAATTTGATGGTAATTTAATAGCCTTTTTACATGGGCAGACTGCACTTAAAGATGTTGTCCACTACTTTTACACTGATGACCTGTCCTTAAGATAGGTTATCAATGTTTGATTAGCTGGGGTCTGACACCCGGCACCCCCACAGATCAGCTGTTAGCGGTTCTGTAGCCGCCAGCTGGAAGTGCTCACTTGCCTAGCTGTGCCGTCTACTTGTAGTGGCTGGGGCTTGGGACTGCACCTCCTCCTCCTATTCAAATCACTGTGGTACTCTGCAGCGATCGCAAAGTTTGGCTGTTGGGAATAACCCTTTTGTAGAGCCGGCGTTCCTGCACGCTGCCCCTCTCCTCCGGCAAGAACACCAACTCACCACCACAGCCTGGAACTCCCTCCTTCTCCTCCTTCTGCCCAGGATCTGCACACATTCGCAGATCCCCGTGCACAGTGCCCTTTTAGTGGGATAGCGCGCGTTGTCCAATGGCTGGGAGACACTTATTATTTAAGGCACCTCCACCTGATGGGAGGTGCCTGTGCAACATTGTTAGTCTGTTCCCAAACACGCTTGCTAGTTCACAGTTTTCAGTCTGCTAGTTCCCGCTAGTGTCTGTCTGTCCCTAAACCTTCTTGCCAATATTTTCCTTGTCAGTCACAATTACAGCCGGACCCGCCTGCACTGGCCTTGTCAGTCTGTATTACAGCGGGACCCGACTGCACCAGCCGTGGCAGTCCGTATATCAGCCGGACCTGCCATGCCAGTCCGTATATTAGTCGGGCCCTCCTCCACCTGCCGTGCCAAGTTGTATCAGCCATGCTAATCCGCTTTTGCTAGTGCCTGCCTGCATCAGATGTCCTCTTCCTCCAGGCCATTCCAGCTACCAGTCCCTTGGTTGTCAGCTGCCATGTGTCCGTGGTCTGTCCTGGAGTAGCACCTGGTGTTCACCAGGAGCCAAGAGTAACCCACCATCAGGCGCTCTAGTGATAAGTCAGGTGCTTACCTAACCGCACTCTTCCAGGCTCTCCTCGAACCACGGCACAGTGGTTCCGTCACTCCTGTTACTTCTTTAAGTGCGGCAACTCCTTTTATTCTAGCGATTGAGTTCTTAGTAGGAGTTCTGATTTATTACTTAAAGGTATGTTCTTCCTGAACAGTGGGGGATCTGATCTCTGGCACCCCCAATAATTCCGCGAATGGGGGTTTTGAAGAACCCAGTACGAATGGAATTTTGGTTGATCATACCGCTCGATTCATTCTTCTTGGAGTGCCAGAGACAAGCCGAGGGCAGCGTTCGACCATCTCCTTTTAGGAAAGAACGGAGCTACAGTGCGCGTATTTGACCACCGCTTTCTGGTGTTCGAGATTGGTGTGGTCCCAGCGGTTCGACCCCTTTTTAAAGGAATTTCTGTTTTAACTATTTTTGCAGCTCAGTTGTAGCTTACTACTTTAGGTCACTGAATCATTAGTTACATTTATAGAGAGCATACGTAGGCCGTGATCGGCGCGGCGCCTACAAGCCTTCCTTATAATGTTTTTTTTTTTTATTGACAAAATTTGTTGAATGCCCAAATTAGCTCTATGGACTTCCTCTACAAACACCCACTTCTCATTATTATTTTGGAAAGCCTGAAGGTTCTCGTATAAAGCTGATGAATCTGGATCTGCCCTGGTCCACTGGTAGGTAGTTGGGGCATTTGAGTTTGGTTAATTATGGTGACGCCACCATGCTGGTAATTCGGTATAAATAGTCGGAGATTTCAGAGACGCTCAGGACAGCTCATCTCATTACTCACACCTCTTATGGACAGACCATCAGCAGATTTGGCTTTCAGTACCATCTTTATGCCGATGACACACAACTATACACGTCATCCCCCGACCTTACCCCCGCTGTTCTACAGAACACCACCGACTGTCTGTCCGCAGTCTCCAACATCATGTCCGCTCTCTATCTGAAACTTAACCTCTCCAAGACTGAACTCCTTCTGCTCCCGCCGTCTACTAACCTCCCTAAATCTGACATTTCCCTCTCTGTGGGCGGCACCATAATAACACCCCGGCAGCAGGCTCGCTGTCTGGGTGTTATGTTTGACACCAATCTCTCCTTCACCTCCCATATACAATCTCTTGCCCGCTCTTGCCGTCTACACCTAAAGAACATCTCTAGAATCCGCCCTTTTCTCACCATGGAAACAACAAAAACCCTCACTGTAGCATTGATCCACTCCCGCCTGGACTACTGCAACGCTCTATTACTTGGCCTCCCCATTACTCAACTATCCCCTCTCCAGTCCATCCTTAATGCAGCAGCCAGGGTCATCCATCTGGCTAATCGGTACTCGGACGCGTCCGCTCTTCGCCAGTCCTTACACTGGCTGCCCATTCATTATAGGATCCAATTCAAAGTACTGGTTCTCACCCACAAAGCTCTCCACAGTGCAGCACCCCCCTACATCTCCTCCCTCATTTCTATCTATTGGCCTAACCGACTGCTGCGCTCTGCAAACGACTTTCGACTAACCTCTGCACTAATCCGTATCTCCCACTCCCGACTCCAAGACTTCTCCCGCGCTGCGCCAATCCTCTGGAATGCTCTACCCCAAGAAATTAGGACTATCCACAATTTGTATGGTTTCAGGAGCTCCCTCAAAACACATTTGTTCAGAGTGGCCTATCACATTCACTAACCAAAGTCGTTCTATGTTTAAGTGTGTACTGTAGCCCATTCACTATCTCCATCCATCCCTCACTCCCTCAAGATGGCTGGACCATCATTGTAAATGCACCATTGTATATACACACCTGTACTTTGTACTCCCCCACCTTATTGTAGATTGTAAGCTCTCACGAGCAGGGTCGGCTTATTTTGCTTTAATTATTGTATTGTTAACGTTGTTACCTATGACTTGTGTTTTGAAACTGTTATACTGTAAAGCGCAGCGGAATATGTTGGCGCTATATAAATAAAGATTATTATTATTATTATTATTATTATTATTATTATGTCCACAATGAGAAGTGAAAACTGAACACATTGAAACTATCACTTTCTTAATTTATGTTTCCTTAAATTTAAAGAAAAATCAAAGTTTATTTTTAGTTCTCTGCACTGGAAAGTACTGAGCATACCCCTGACCATCGCTGCTCGTGTTGTACTTTCTATCAGGACAAATTGAGTCAGTCTTTTATGTCTTTCAGAAAAAACTTAAATAACTTGTATTTTTTTTTCCATTGAAATCCTTGTTCATTCTGGACTTAGGAGTCCAGAGGGCGGTCCTAATCAATTATCTCTGTATGTAGACTGGACTCCTAAGCCCAGACTGGGTGGGAATTAATCAATTTTAAAGTAGGAAAGATGTGTATCTTCGTACCGTGTTAGCCAGTAGATAGAAAAATATTTAGACTTGAGAGTCCTCAGTGGTTGATACCTTTTAATGGCTAACTGAAAAGATGGTAACAAATTGCAAGCTTTCGAGACTACGCAGGTCTCTTTATCAGGCAAATTGTTCGTCCCTCTGCCATGGTGACATTTCTGCTTCACGTCACTTATCTTACCTATTGCATTATTCCTGTGTCCTCTTGTGTATAGATATGTGATTCTTCAGCTTTTGTTTTAGTCTTTGCCTGATGAAGAGACCTGCGTAGTCTCGAAAGCTTGCAATTTGTTACCATCTTTTCAGTTAGCCATTAAAAGGTATCAACCACTGAGGACTCTCAAGTCTAAATATTTTTCAATTTTAAAGGGAATCTATCACCAGAATTTTGCTACCTAATTCAAGAGCAGCTTGACGTAGAGTCAGTGACCCTTATTCCAGCCATTTATCACTTACTAGGCTTTTTGCTGTAGTTTTTATAAAATCACTGTTGTAGCAGCAGCAGATTATCACTACAGGACTAGCAAACCTCGACCACTGATTGGCAACTTTCTGCCTATGCACAGTGTACACACAAAGCTGCCAATCAGTGGTGTGGGCGGAGTTATACATGGCGCAGCATTCACAGAACTGCTAGATCTGCAGCCGATAAATCAGGGATTTTATCAAAACTGCAGAAACAGCTCAGTAAGTGATACATCACTGTAATAAGGGTCACTGGTCTCAGATTGGGTCGCAATCTGGTGGCAGATTCCCTTTAATGCCTTCATATTCTGATCTTAGGAGTCCAGTAGGCGGTGCTATCAGTGATTTGATAGCTGTTCTTTTAGAAGTGTGCATGCAGAGATAACTTTTTGAGAGTGGGACAACCCACTGGACTCCTAAGCTCAGAAAGAGTAGAAATTAAATAAAAAACATTTTAAGCTATCGTTTTTTGGGAAAAGATTGGACTGCTTTAAGGACGACTTTTCCCTTTAAAGCCGTCTGTAGGCATATGGTCCTCTGACGAAAGAGGTATTACAGAGATCCAAATATAATCTTTCCAAACTATATCGTTGGGTTTATGAAGGCTTTTACACTAGTTTAAAAAAAAATGCAAAATTTGTCACCATTTATATTTTTTGCTCAAAACTAAGTAATTTTTTGGTGACTTTATGGCGGCACAAGTCACAAAGTCCCAGTTCTCACTCCAGTAGGAGGGTGGAATAATGTAAGAGAAGAAATGTATCGCCCATCCTGCAACACTTTGGTGCAAATAATGGTTTTGCTGCTGCAAACAAATCTGCCTTTAAAATTTCCCATGATAATGAATCAGCCCCCCGGAGTGCTGTCCTGTGTACGTCTGGAGGCTTCGTTTTCGGATGCGTACTGCTAATTTTATTATAAAGCACAGAAAGAATAGAGCCCTTGATATGTAATCCCTTCATGTGTTTTCCTATGGAGGCAAAAAGAAATAACGCGCATGAGATTGAGGGTATACAAAGCCATGTGCCCTGTGGGTACACAATACAGAGCTATGCCTGGCTACAGACCTCGTTATGTTCCTGCAGAGCTGCATTCCTGCAGGAGGTCACAGCGGACCTGCACCCCCTGCTGATTGCTTTACATACGTATTGAATTGTCTAAATCAAGGAAGTTTTTTTTTTTTCTTTTCTTTCCTACTTTTAGGATTTGGTGCCCGGACCCCTTTCCTGAACCCAAAGTTTAAAGTTTATTTCTTCTTAATAGTAACCTTTCATTCTTTATGCTGGCCAAACCAGAGACAGAATAATATATAGGCAGACTCCCTCATTACAGGATGCTACTCTGATAGCTTAAAAGCGTTGTCCACTTTTGGGGACAATTAATTTTTTTTTTAAAGAACTTGTAATCCCTTCTCACACCACACACTTGCCCCCCCCCCGATAAAATAATAAATCTTGTACTCCCCTCCTGTGATGACGTCGTTCCCGCAGTGTCGACACTTGTTCTCCTCTGGGCTATGGTGCAGTTATTGTGTCACGTGACCCCGGTACCCAATCAGCGCTGGCGTCACTGTCCCCCACATTGTACGAATTGAATATGAACAGGAAGTTGGAGATCAGCTGATCCCGGACTTCCTCTTTTTGTTCTATTTGTCCGTAGGCGGAGACAATGACGCCAGCGCTGATTGGGTGTCGGGCATCACGTGTCACGATAACTGCCTGATGGCTTCGAGGAGAGCAAGTGCCGACACTGCGGGAACGGCGCCGACACGGGAGGAAGGCCAAACATTTATATCAAGAAGGGATTGTCCTAGTAGTGGACAAACCCTTTAAATGTGTGTATGTGGGGCTAAAAATAATTTTTGCATTGGGTTTCATTAAAAAATTTGCAGCGTTTGGCTTTTACACTCCCTGTCCCAGGTCCACTCATGTTAGCGGATCTGCAGAAAACTGGCGTGAAAATGCCAAAAGTCGCAAAATTTTGCACGACTCCGCGATGCGCAAGAATTTTGTGATTTTTTTTTTTTTTTCTTCATACCAGTTTTCTGACATAAGCACTTTGATGAATTTTGGCACATGTTTCCCTGCACGCTTAACTTTGTTGTTCTCATTGGTCATAAATCAGATGAGAGGAGATCAGAAAAAGACAGATAGAAGAGTTATCATATATACTCCCTATTAGTCTGTTATAGAGGACTCACTGCATTTAAGTAAGAAAACACTCCTTTAAAAATGATCTGGCAATCAGGAAAGGAGTCTTCTGGGCATCATTTTACATATAGGTAGAGACCTGTCAATCAGGACAAATAGGGCAGGTAGAAATTGAAGGGAAAGGCACCGCCCAGCTCTCTGTGCCGGCTGTTTTAACTGAAATGCCGCAGTGTTTCAGGTTGAAGCCTAGCTCCTTGCCACGAGGGACCTTGTCTGTGTGACTGATTCCCTTTAACCCCTGACAATATCTGCCATACATTTATAGAGGGCATGCCACCATGGCAAAAGTGGGCAGTTTTGCACTTATTTTATTCCCGCTACTCCCCTGAATATTCTGTTTTGTTTGCTTTTTTTTACTTTTTTCAATCCACCATACAGTTCCACAGATTTGGATCTGTATGCAAATTTTTATGGTCTTTTAAAGCAAGGGGGCGCTGCTCACAGGATCTTATAGGCCATGTGTTCAGGCTGCTTTGTATATTTATCCTATGAGCAACACCTCCTTGTAAAGACTAATAAGATTAACCCCAAATTAAAAGTACCATATCTCTGGAACCATATGGCGGATTTAAAAAGAAAACAAATGAAATGCTCAGGGGAGTAGCAGGAATGAAATGAGAGCAAAATCTGGACACTTTTGACCTGCTGACAGTTCCTCTTTAAAGCTGATGTGTGCACTGCTCATATTTGGCTGGCTCAGGAGCTGAGACTGCTTCATACAGTGCGTGTTCTGGGTAACACAGCCAGTAGCTGATAGCAACTGGTGTCATCAGAGTTAACACTGATCTCAACAGTCAAGCATAAAGGGGGATTGTTTGAGGAGACTGTATAGTGAGGGGGATGTGTGAGGAGACAGTATAGGGGGAAATGTGCGAGTAGACAGCATGTGGAGTGGAAGATATGTGTTAGAGGACAGTATGGGGAACAGGGGAAATGTGTGAGGAGACAGTATGGAGAAGGGAAAATATGTGAGAAGACAGTATGGGGAGTACGTTGATTAGACAAGATGGGGAAAATGGGAATGTGTGAGAAGACAGTATGGAAAGGTGGAGAATTTGTGAAAATGTGTGTGAATACTTCTCCGTCCAATTATGACAAGAGCATTCTTAAAGTGATACCTTTATTGGCTAACCAGAAAATTATATGTTCGCTAGCTTTCAGAGCTCAAAGGCTCCTTCTTCAGGCAAGATTACATTTGGAATAATAAGAAAGACACATTAGATGCTTACTATAGTAGGAAATTTGTTCAAAATGTGTAAAATCTGTAAGAAAATATATAATTTGCAATATACATTCAGATCTCATCTAGGCCTAATCTGTATACTGGAGCAATGGGAGTCATTGATGAGGAACAAGGGACCACAAAAGCCTGTTGATAGTGAATATATTCCAGTGAATATTTTTATTCATTTTTACCTCTTTGATTTAATTCAGACACAGAAAGATCTTTGTCCTAATACATGTTTAAAAATAAAATGAAACTAGAATAACCTCAGAGTCATTTATCAAAGATGCCTTAACCCCTTAATGACCGCTGATACACCTTTTAACGGCCGTAGTTAAGGGTTCTTAAACCACCGCGACATTAATTAACGGCACTGTGGAAAAATGTATAGCACCTCCAGAGTCGGATTTTCTCTGGGGTCTCGGCTGCCAGGGGTAGCCGAGACCCCAGAGAACATAATTCGGGTCGGTGTTTTTACCGACCCCGGGGTTTTGTTCGCCGTTATTAACCATATAATGGCGACCGCAAAAAAAAAAAAATCCGATGTGCCATTTAATTTCTCTCTCTGATGTGATCGCCATGATCAAAATAAAAAAAATAGTAAATAAACCCCTCCTTTATCACCCTGTTAGTTAGGGAAAAATAATAAAATAAAGAAAATATATTTATTTCCATTTTTCCATTAGGGTTAGGCTAAAGTGAGTTGGGCTAAAGTTTTAGGGTTAGGGTTTGGGTTGGGATTATGGTTAGGGTTGGGATTAGTGTTAAGGTTGTGATTAGGGTTATGGTTAGGGTTGCGATTAGGGTTAGGGGTGTGTTGGTGTTAGGGTTGGAGTTAGAATTAGGGGATTTCCACTGTTTAGTTACAACAGGGGTCTCCAAATGCGACATGGCGCCACCATTGATTCCAGACAATTTTGCGTTCCAAAAGTCAAACGGTGCTCCCTCCCTTCTGAGCTCTGCCGTGCGCCCAAACAATGGTTTACCCCCACTTATGGGGCATCAGCGTACCCAGGACAAATTGCACAACAAGTTTGGGCATCTAATTTCTCCTTTTACACTTGGGAAAATAAAAAAATGTGGGCTAAAAAAAAATCATTTTTGTGGAAAAAAAAATTATTAATTTTCACGGCTCTGCGTTATAAACTTCTATGAAGCACTTGGGGGTTCAAAATGCTCACCACACATCTAGATAAGCTCCCTGGGGGGTCTAGTCTCCAAAATGGGGTCACTTGTGGAGGGTTTCTACTGTTTAGGCACATCAGGAGCTCTGCAAATGCAACATGATGCCCGCAGACCATTCCATCAAAGTCTGCATTCGAAAACGGCGCTCCTTCCCTTCCGAGCTCTGCCATGCGCCCAAACAGTGGTTCCCCCCACTTATGTGGTATCAGCGTACTCAGGACAAATTGGAAAACAACTTTTGGGGTCCAATTTCTCCTGGTACCCTTGTGAAAGTAAAAATTTGGGGGTGAAAATATCATTTTTGTGGAATAAAAAATGATTTTTTATTTTCACGGCTATGCGTTATAAACTTCTGTGAAGCACTTGGGGGTTCAAAGTGCTCACCACACATCTCGATAAGTTCCTTAAGGGGTCTAGTTTCCAAATTGGTGTCACTTGTGGGGGGGTTCCGCTGTTTAAGCACATCAGGGGCTCTCCAAACACGACATAGCGTCTGATCTCAATTCCAGCCAATTCTGCGTTTAAAACGTCAAATGGCGTTCCTTCCCTTGCGTCCTCTGCCGTGTGCCCAAACAGTGGTTTACCCCCACATATGGGGTATCGGCGCATTCAGGAGAAATTTCACAACAAATTTTGTAATTCATTTTCTCTTTTTACACTTGTGAAAATAAAAAAAAAATGGTTCTGAAATAAAATGTTTGTAAAAAAAAAAAGTTAAATGTTTATTTTTTCCTTCCACATTGCTTCAGTTCCTGTGAAGCACGTAAAGGGTTAATAAACTTCTTGAATGTGGTTTTGAGCACCTTGAGGGTGCAGTTTTTAGAATGGTGTCACTTTTGGGTATTTTCTGTCATTTACACCCCTCAAAGTGACTTTAAATGTGATGTGGTCCCTAAAAAAATGACTTTGTAAATTTTGTTGTAAAAATGAGAAATCGCTGGTCAACTTTTAACCCTTATAACTTCCTAACCGAAAAAAAAATTGTTTCCAAAATTGTGCTGATGTAAAGTAGAGATGTGGGAAATGTTATTTATTAAGTATTTTGTGTGACATATCTCTCTGATTTAAGGGCATAGAAATTAAAAGTTTGAAAATTGCAAAATTTTCACCATATTTCTGTTTTTTTCATAAATAAATGCAAGTCATATCGAATAATTTTTACCACTGACATGAAGTACAATATGTCACGAAAAAACATTCTCAGAATCAGCGGGATCCATGGAAGCGTTAGAGTTATAACCTCATAAAGTGACATTGGTCAGAATTGTAAAAATTGGCCCGTCATTAAGCTGCAATTGGCTCGGTCACTAAGGGGTTAAAGAATGACTTGTTGCCCATAGCAACCATTTTAGAACCTAGGTTTAAACTATTAAACTGCTATCGTACAATGAAATCTGCACTGTGATTGGTTGATGCAGGGAACAAAGTTTCTTTTTCAGACAGGCCTAATAAATCAGTCCAGAATTAAAGGTATCACAGTGAACAGAAGTGAGGTGACCGATTCAGCTCTGCTACATGCGGACCATCTTTATACCCTTGTTACGTAATGGAAGGTACACGTGTCATCTTAATGATTTGACACTTGGTTCTTTTTACACTAGAGGATGTTTTCCCTCTTCAGTGTCTTGGGTGCGTCTCTTGCTTCCCTTCTCGATCCTGACACATTTATGAAGTCACTTTGTAAGAATGCCTTCCGGATGAGACTCGCTGAGATAAGCGCTCGCAGTAACAGAATTCAACAAGTCTTTTCAGATTCCTATTGAAAAACATCTAAAAATCATATTTTTCTGCCTGTTATTGTGCTCGAGGTGTTTACAGCCGCACTGGGTGTCTACTAGCTTGGACGAGTAAAGGGTTTATATTACCCTTCACAGCCAATCAGCAGGTCAGAGAATAAGGCTGAAGTCACACTGGCGACTAAATCGGACGACTGCAATGCGATGAAATATCGCATTGCAGTCGGACCTATGTTAATCTATGGAGCAGCTCCCAGTATCAGATTTTTTGTGGTCCGTTTTAAACGTCCGAGTGCAATCGCAGCATGCTGCGATTGTCACCGATTGTGGGTCGACTGTCGCCAATGCAAGTCTATGGGAGCGATTAAAAGTGGGATTACAAACGGACCGCACGTGTGAGTTGCGATTAAATCGCACAACTTTTCCAGGTGACAGGAAACTGGCTTTGAATTTCTCAGGAAGCCTTTACATGCTAATTAGCTAAGCACATCTTAAAAAAAACAGGAAGAACGCCTACACGGAGTCCAGAAACATGGCATCTAGCCACATCAATGTGGAACTCCTCATTGTATTGGTGCAGGAGAGGCCAGAATTGTGGGACCAGCGCGATTCCAACTACAGCAATCGGACACGCAAAGAGGCGGCATGGAAAACTATATGTGTGCACATTTTTCCGGACTATAATGAGAGATCCAGGGAGGACCAAGAGCGACTTAGTAAGTACCACATGTAACGGTTTTCTAAATTTTTTAAACATTCTTTTTTGCAAATAATAATCTAGCCTTATGTGTTTAAATGCTATTTAAAACGCTGTATTATGGACCTATTACTATTTAGAAGTACGCATTGCTGTGTGTGTAGTCCAAAAATATACATGTATACTTAAATATCATCGATGCTTCGGCATCTATTGACTACCACATTTAGTATTTTTCTTCACCTCAGATTTAGTGTTTTTGTGATAAAATTGTAACTGATTGAGGCGTTTGTTAAAGGGCCAAGCATTTTTTTAAATGTATGTTACTGCTTAGAACATCTATACTTCTGGTTGTATGTTGATGTCTTTTAATATTGTAAATCACATCACACATGACCAGTATTTAAATGTTCAGTGTTGCATATTGTAGTTTGTGCCTTATTAAATTGATATCAGTAATAAAAAACCGTTATGCTCTTCTTAAATTTGTAGTGACTGATGTGACAAGGCGATGGCGCAGTTGTCGGGACTGCTACCGGAGGGAGAGGCAGATTAGAGATCGGAGTGGGGCTTCAGCATCTAAGAAGAGGAAGTACCTCTATTTTGATAGATTAAACTTCCTTGAGCCAGTGTTGGATCTGCGACCGTAAGTTCATGTGTGTTGAACGACTTAAATGTTTATAAATTGTTATTTTTTAAATTATAATTTTTTTATTTTGTTTTTCATTCCTAGAACTGAGTCAAACCTAACTGAGAGGGAGACGGGGTCTGACTCAGAAGTGGTTATCGACCCAGTTGGTGATGGAGAACAGGAGGCAGGCCCTTCCTCAGCAGCATGTGGGTCCACCCAACCAGCAACAACAAGACCTGCAGGAGCTGAGGATTCCCAGACACTGCATGTGGAAACTGAGGATCTACCTCAGAGCAGCAGCCCTAATAGGGCTCAAGATCTATCTCCTCCTCCTTCCCAACTCACAAGGCGAGGTAGGCGGCGACGAGAAGGAGTGGGTTCTGTCTCAAGGAGGCAGGTGGACCGAGGAGTTCTGGACTATTTGTCCAGTGTAGGTAAAGATGATGGTGAGGAGGCATTTTGCCGCAGTCTGGCCCTTATCTCCGGGCTACTCAAATACAGCACAGACTGAGGATCAGAAGTGGACTGCAGATTGTGTTGGAAGCTGGATCAGGCCCTAATGATCCCACCAACCTACTAGATTATCTTCATAGATGGGTGGTTGGTCCAGAAAATTTAGGGAGGTTGGTAGCACAAAATCCAGCACAATCTGCTTCTGCCTCTGATCCTCCTCCTCCTCCTCCTCCTCCTCCTCATCATCCTCCTCCACCTCCTCCTTCTTTGCAACAAAACCCAACTCCTCCTCCTCCTCCTCCTACTGCAGCTCATTCTTTGTATGGAGCTTCCAGCTTCAAACCATGGGACAGAGTGGCCATGCACAATATGCCCACTCTAACATACCCAATGTTGTTGGCTGGCCACAACATGGATATGGTAGACATGGGCATATTGGGGGTCACTCTGCTACTGCTCAGTCATATCTATATGACTATGAGCATCAATTCCCTATGTACCCCTACCCACAAGTCCTTCATGATGCAGCAAGAAACCCAGCTGCTACTGTAGGATCTGCACCTGGTCTTTCTCAAACACAGGTTGCAGATTGTGTGAGGCAGAATCCACAACCTGCCCCTCCATCCTCACCAACACCACCACCAAGCTACCAGCAATTGTAGCTGTACATTTTTTTACTTTTTTCATAAGTGATATATTTTTTTATTTTATGAATAATAATTATGTTATACATATATTTTGCTTAGTTTTTGACATGTTGGTCCTGGTTAACCAAAAAAATATCAGCCTTTAAAAGGCTTCAACACAAAACACTAATGATTAAAATTAGTGAAGTTACATTGGTTGTCTGTGTTTCTTCTTCTATGTTATGTAGTGTATTAAGTATGGTAAAGTAGTAGACAAAAAAAGAGAGTGTACCATGAATTTATTCATCAAAAGTTACTTTATGTTATGATATCACATAAAACACACTACATAGCTATGGCCTCATCTTGCCAAGGAATAGAACCACGAGGGGAAACAAAATAATTTGTCAATATTTCACGCACTTTCAGACCAGAAGGGGGACGACGAGGATGGATGACTGGTCTCATAGGCCTCATCATATTATAAGACTGAAGGTCAGCCATATCAGATGATGAGCATTCATGTATTCTTGTAAAATTATGTAGTACCACACATGCTTGCACTGCAAGATTTACATTTGATGCACTTAGCTGAATGGCTGATTGTAGGACTCGCCATTTGGCTGTAAGAATACCAAATGTGCACTCCACCAGGCGTCGTGCACGAGAAAGGCGATAATTAAAGATGCTTCTCTGATGGTTGAGATTGCGCCGAGGATATGGCCTCATAACATTACAACTTAATTGGAAGGCCTCATCCGCTACTATAACATATGGCACTGCATCCATATTGGAGTGTGGAAGTTGACATGGTGGTGGTAAGTCCAATTGGTTATTGCGTAGCCGCCGACCCATAATGGAAGAATTGAAGACTCTGGAGTCTCCAGTCCTTCCATAGGCCCCAATGTCTACAATTATGAAGCGGTAGTTACTGTCGACCAAGCCCAACAAAACTATAGAAAAATATTGCTTATAATTGTAGAATTGTGTCCCTGAGTTCGGCGGCTTACGCACACGTATGTGCTTCCCGTCCAGGGCTCCAATACAGTGTGGAAAATTACTGCTTTCTTGAAATCCACGTGCAATCCTCAACCAATCTTCCATTTTGGGCTGTGGCATCACTTCTTTATTTAGTCTTGACCAAATTTGTCCACAAGTAGAGCTGACTATTCCGGAAATGGTGGATTTCCCTATTAAAAACTCTAAATGCAGAGCAGCGTATGAGAGCCCAGTGGAAAGGAACCTGCAATACACAAACAACAACAAACATGTACACATCAGACAAACAAAATATATGAAAAATCCATTAAGACAATTGAAACACTGGAAATTTGTATACTCACCCATTCTATTAATTTTATGACTTACAAACCATTATGACTGCTACACACAAGCATATAGGTAAATAAGACAATTTCATAATGCCATAATGTTGAGTATGTTAAGATGAAGAAAGTAAGAAGAATGTAAAAGATGGTAAATTATGCAAAACATCATCAACATATCGTTGACACACATACCTTAATGTTAGAAGAAGCCTTTCCTCAGCAGAAATTGAAGGACGCATCCTGGTGTTGTGAAAGGTGATTCCTGGCCGCAATATGTCCAGCAAAATATCAAAGGTGACAACACTCATGCGACAATAGTCAAAAAACTTGTCAGGATTCCTACGCAGTGTTGAATACAGGCGCTCAAAATGTCCTTTGCTGATCCTTCGCTTCACAAGGGGATGCACCCACATCCTTCTGCGGATTCTGTGAGAAACAACTACAGGATATGGCTCCCCAAAAGTTCTGGATATCAGCCAATAGTACAGCACACGCTCAGTTGTATTAAAAGTTAGTCTGTGACTCATAATTTTAAGTTTGCTGCAACACAACAGGAACCACTAAGAAGCAAAACACTGAACGGCAAGGGTGGGAGGGTAAGAACAGTCAAACCCCGCTTAAATATGGGTCTGGCTCATTATTCAAATGATTTGCAGGCCTCAAAAACGTTAAATGTCCATTTTGCTATGATGCCACTAAAAATCGGTAGTCGGTGGGTAATCGGATGTGAAACGTAAGCGTACATGCTACTAAATCGCATCAACTACAAAAAATCGGATGCTAGTCGCATCAATGTTCATGAAATTTTAATCCGATTATCGACCGACTAAAACGGTCAGCTTTTTTAGTCGCTGTGTGTGATTCCAGCCTAATAGCCGTGATCTGATTGGTTACTAAGGCCAATATATCTAGCTTTGGCCATTACTAGTTCTTATACATAAGGCTGCTTAATACGGGTTGTCCAGGCTTGGGGTACAAGTCAACGTGACTGCAGACTTGAAACCTCACAGTGGGCACATTGCACGCTGTCAGGATTCTCTGGAGCCAGGAGTGGGCAGTCATGTGCCTGCAAGTATGCGACTTGCCACATTCTGACTAGACATTTCTGTCCTAGTTCAATTCACTTGTATTGAGCGAAGTTGTGCACGTCTAGTCGGCATATGACCGCCTACATGCAAATTACATATTTGTAGTCACGTGCCCGCTCCCTCCTGGTGCCGGTACTGGATAATCTTGACTGTGTGCATTGTGAGGACACTTGTACCCCAAGGCCAGACAACCCCTTTAAAGGTTTTGTTGTGTATGGGAGAGGTGGGTGAGATTTCTGTCTGCCAAATGATCGGCTGCAGCACCATTCGGCCGATAGCCATCTAATGTTTATGACTAGCTGTAGAGAAGGCTTGGAATACAAGTCTGCAATCACTCTGTGACTGCAGACTTGTAAATGCTCACAGTGCATGTACGGTCATGAGTCCGCACGTATGCGATTTGCATACTCCTGGCCACATTCCAACGAGACGTGTCCAACCTAGCTCACTTGTATTGAGCGACGCCACACACGTCTAGTCTGCACATGACCACATTTATGAAAATTGCACACTTGCAGTCACGCGCCCACTCGTTCCCAGCAGCGAAGAATCCTGACAGCGCAGAGTGGCAATTCGAAAGTCTGAAGTCACATAGTGTGACTACAGACTTGTACGCCAAGGCCAGAAAACCCCTTTAACGTTTTTTTTTTTTTTTGCCTTCTTGGGTACATATTTTTTGTTACTAAATGCATGCATTTAGGGGCTGAAAATCATTTTTTGTAATCTTGTTTTCATTAAAAATTTTGCACCGTTTAGCTTTTACAGGTTCTTTGTTCTTTGTTTCCCTCTTTTTCTTCTGTAGCCTCTGTGTTGTACAGCCTATTGCTTGCTGCAGAATGAGTTAACTGAGTGTCCATCAGTGAGCTTATTGTAACGGTCTAAGGGAAGGTGCTCACATCGCTTTTGAAATTGAAGATGTGTGTTTTTACTGTCTTTGTCGTTTTGTGCCATTTTTGCAGTGTCCATGCTGCCAACTTTTTTTTTTTTTATTCCATATATTACATAGTGGCAGCTTCCAAACCTTCTGAAGAATGGGCAGGTAACTTCTTTTAGCTGCTTCATGACTTTCGAGTCTTAAGACAAACATGTACACAGCAAGTCGTTTTGACATTGCAGTGCTGTATGTTCATTTTTTTTTTTAATTCTTTATGATTGTTTAGTGCTTTTTTTTTTTTTTTTTCTTTTCTTTTAGGCAGGTTCTCGGCGACCTGAAAGACGTTGTGTGCCCTAAGTATGTATGCAGAATAGTTGCAGAGTATTTTTCTGCAGCTCAAACCTGCTCTCAGTAAAAAAGGAAGTTCCAAACTCGGTTTTTGCTGCATTTTTATGGTGTTTTTTTTTTTTTTTTTTATTTATTTTTGGATTACTTCTGTGACTTGTCTACAGTAGATGTTTAGCAAAGTTGGTTTTAATCACCCAAAAACCCCAGTAAAACCTGTAAGGTTGCATCATGGTACCGTGATTAAGATCCTCTTGGATACTGGCCCCATTCTCCTGTCTGACACTCAGCTGATCACGGTTTCAGAAACCCTCCTTTGTTTTTGTAGCTGGTGGAATCTGTCTGGCTACGAGCCCTCGTGGCAGCGCCTGGAAGGATAAAGATATTTTCTATGCAGGGCATTGGGAGTAATTTAATGTATGGTAAGACAATGAAGGGGAAATTTACTAAGGGATTTTGCCAGTTTCTGGTAAAAAAAAAAAAAAAAAGTTGCACATTTTTTTGGCAGAAAATTTTTTGCAACTTTAACTTTTTTTTTTTTATGAAAATTTTAGTCGAGTTAGTAAAATACAAAATGGCTCCAAAATCTCAGAAATAAACTATAACTCATACCAGCCCTTGGTGCCAGCTCATGTCTGGCCTAGAATTGATTTTCTGGAACGTGAGCGGGAAAAGGATGCAACATATTCTAGGAGGTCTATGCCTTTAAGTACATTTGTCACATTGTACGCCAGCGGGTTCTGATTTAGAGGGGTATTCCTCTCTTTTCTGCCTTTGGACACGTGATTGACAGGTATCGTGTACCTATCTTATTTTAATGAATGGGACTGGTGCCAGATTTCATGTCGCTCCTCTGTCCAAGGCTCTGTCTTTTCGACGCCAGCGAGCCTGCACCAACACTATGGCTATTTTCAGACAAAGGTCTGTGTATGGAGTGACTGCCAGCCTCCCAAACCCAAATTAACAGCTGGACCATAATACAATATCTACCATGAAGTAGCGTGCAACATCTATTCGGTGTATTCTGCACATAAAAGACGACAACTAACCCCTTGAAACCCCGTGCAGCTAATCCTTATGCTGCGGTTACACGGCGACTATAAGCGTGACACAGGTTGGGCAGCCTCAGATCGTGTGCAGGGTATTGCAGGGGAATAGGGTTGCATTGCGACTAGCAAGCTACTGAAACTGTGACAAGTCACAAAAAAATCCGACATTTTGCGAGTTGCTTGTCGCAGTACCTTGCGGGTCACGATGCATCTCCATTCACCTGCGTTAACCTGCAGTTTTGCTGCGCACAGTGATCTTTGACTGTGTGCCCTGTGTCATAGTGCCAGAAGGGGTTGTCCGGCATTGGGGTATAAGTCTGTAGTCACACTATGTGACTGCAGATTTGTGAAGTCTCTCTCTGGGCCGTCAGGATTCTCCGGTGCCGGGACGAGGTGGGTTCTTGATTGCAAGTATGCAGTTTGCATACATTCAGTCACATGCCGACTAGACATGAGCAGCATCAAGTGACTTGAGTGAGGCCAGACATGTCTAGTTGGAATGTGGCCGGAAGTATACAAATCACATACTTACAATCTCATGACTAGAGTTGAGCGATACTTTCCGATATCCAAAAGTATCGGAATCGGAATGGTATCGCCGATACCATTAAAATATCGGCGATACCCGATACCGATACCGGAAATCCAATGTAAGTCTATGGGAACAAAATATCGCAACTAAAAAAAACCTTTATTTCCTTGTAAACACTAAATATACACACATAGAATACATATATATATATATATATATATATATATATATATATACATGTCATTGTGACATATATATACATATATGTATAGTTTATACACTTCTACATAGTAAAATATCCTCTGATTCAATTGCTGGGTAAAGCCGGCTTCTGTGAAAAGACAGAAGCACCCGACATGAAATGACACTTGGTGTACATAGGGTTAACCATGTCTTTTCATGTCGTTTGCAATCTGATTTGCACAAACAATTACATCAGTCTATAGGTACTGCCACACTAAGCTATCCCGCTAGCGATCTCGTTAGCGTTGCATACTAATGAGATCGCTAGCGGGATTGCTTCTATATCGCTAAATGCGGCCACATTTAGCGATATAGTTAACGACGCTATCGCCGTTAGCGATCTTCTTAACGACTTTAGCGGTACAAAAGTACCGCTAAATCGCTAAGAAAAGGTGCCACACAGCGTATTAGATACTTACCCAGCGGGAGCGCCAGCGATGAAATAGGGTCCGGAACGATTCCAGCGACGAGCGAGATCACAGCAGGAAGCTCGTCGCTGCAAGCTGCCGCACTGAACAATATCGCTAACGGGATCGCTAAATAGTGACGTTTTTTAGCGATCCCGTTAGCGATATTGTTTAGTGTGGCATACCCTTATGTGTGCAAAATTTCACACCTGTAGGGGTTAATTAAAGGTGTAAATTCGTTGTAAAAAAAACGGACTTTTTTGCTACGAATTTACACCTTTAATTAACCCCTACAGGTGTGAAATTTTGCACACTTAAGGGTATGCCACACTAAACAATATCGCTAACGGGATCGCTAAAAAACGTCACTATTTAGCGATCCCGTTAGCGATGTTGTTCAGTGCGGCAGCTGCCAGCGACGAGCTTCCTGCTGTGATCTCGCTCGTCGCTGGAATCGTTCCGGACCCTATTTTCTCGTCGGCGCTCCCGCTGGGTAAGTATATATCGCTAGTGTGGCACCTTTTCTTAGCGATTTAGCGGTACTTTTGTACCGCTAAAGTCGTTAAGAAGATCGCTAACGGCGATAGCGTCGTTAACTATATCGCTAAATGCGGCAGCATTTAGCGATATAGAAACAATCCCGCTAGCGATCTCATTAGTATGCAACGCTAACGAGACGCTAGCGGGATTGTTTAGTGTGGCAGTACCTTTACACTCATGTAATTGTTTGTGCAAATCAGATATCAAACTACATGAAAAGACATGGTTAACTCTATGTAAACCAAGTGTCATTTCATGTCGGGTTCTGCATTTTCACAAAAGCCGGCAATTGAATTAGCGGCTATTATACTATGTAGAAGTGTATGAACTATAAATATATATATATATATATATATTATATATATATGTGTGTCACAAACTCAATGACATGTATATATATATATGAGGTGTAAAATTGCTGAAAAAAAATGCGTGGGCTCCCGCCCTATTTTCGCAACCAGACAGACAAAGCCCCAGACACCCAGAAAGGGCAAATCTCTAATTAGATTTGCCCTTTCTGGCACTTTGCCCGTCTATTCCCATTGCCCTGTAGCGGTGGCGAATGGGTTAATAAGGGGTTAAAATGATCTTGCAATTGAAAGGTCACTTTAAGCCAGGTTAATAATTGAGAGCTGTCAATTAGACAACTATCAATTATTAATCCTATTGTATGAAAGAAAAATCAAACACACACACTTTAATAAAAAAGAAGTTTAATGAAATAATCACACAGTTTTTGACCATCTTTTATTTACCTGCTAAAACCATTTCCTGTAATAAAAATAAAATAATAAAGCAAAATTATTCTTACCTATCCCATGCACAGTCAGGTCCCACGGTGTAATCCTTCAGAAAGGGTTAATGTTTACTGCAGGGACCGCAGCTAATGCTGCAGCCTCACAGTAAACCCCCAAATGAATGAGCTCCTCTCCTGGCTGACAGGAGAGGAAGTGGAAAGCTTAATTGATTGCTTTCCACTTTCACTTCAGGTCAGCCAGGGACACCATCAGTGACGTCAGAGGGAACTGATTAACAAAAATAGGGGTTCCCTTCGAAAAAAAAATGGCGTGGGGTCCCCCCTATTTTTGTTAACCAGCCAGATGAAGCAGACCGCTGAGGCCTGGATTTTCAGGCTGTTAAGGAGCCAAGATACATGGACCTTGCCAGCCTGATAATACCAGGCCACAGCAGTCTGCATATCTTGGCTGATTAACAAAAATAGGGGATCCCCTCGAAAAAAATTGGCGTGGGGTCCCCCTATTTTTGTTAACCAGCCAGATGAAGCAGACCGCTGAGGCCTGGATTTTCAGGCTGTTAAGGAGCCAAGATCCATGGACCTTGCCAGCCTGATAATACCAGGCCACAGCAGTCTGCATATCTTGGCTGATTAACAAAAATAGGGGATCCCCTCGAAAAAAATTGGCGTGGGGTCCCCCCTATTTTTGTTAACCAGCCAGATGAAGCAGACCGCTGAGGCCTGGTTTTTCAGGCTGGTAAGGATCCAATATCCATGGACCTTGCAAGCCTGATAATACCAGGCCACAGCAGTCTGCTTAGCTTGGCTGGTTAACAAAAATAGGGGATCCCCTCGAAAAAAAAAACGGCGTAGGGGTCCCCCTATTTTTGTTAACCAGCCAAGTAAAATGCAGACTGCTGCAGCCTGGTATTAAAAGACTGTCAAGGCCCATGGATTTTGGCCCTCAACAGCCTGATAATACCAGGCTACAGCAGCCCCACATTTGGCGCATCAAAAGATGTGCCAATTGTGGCACTTTACCCGGCTCTTCCCACTGCCCTGTAGCGGTGGCAAGTGGGGTAATAAGGGGTTAATGTCACCGTTGATTGCACGGTGACAATAAGCCCGGTTAATAATGGAGAGGTGTCAATAAGACACCGATCCATTATTAATCCCAAAGTTATTAAATGTATAAAAAAAAGACAAGGCAAGAAAAAAGTCTTTTAATGAAATAAAAGAGACAACACAGTTTTCATTTCTTTTATTGTACTCTCATTCCTGCGACGCCATCGATCTCCTGTAAAAAAATAAAAAAAACAAACCAACAGTATACCACCTGTCCGACGCAGTCCATAGTAACGATTGTCCCACGACGATCCAGCTCTGCTACATCGCAATGACAGGCAGAGCCTGACATCCCGGCGCAGCACAGCTGATTACCAGCTTCCCCGGCGGTGACGTCATCGGACTGACTGCTTTACGGCCCCGATTACCCAGCAGTCACTGCAGTTATCACGAGAAACTGCATGTGACCGCCGGGGAAAGATGATGGCGGCCATGCAGCAGTCCAGGACGTGACCGCCGGAGATCTTCTGCCAGGTAAGTGCCGCTGACTCCTGACAGACCCGACAGACGGACACTGACAGTGACAGTGACAATCCCGATTCCGGTATCCGATATGACGAAAATATCGGAACTCGGAATTCCGATACAGCCAATATCGGCCGATACCCGATATTTGCAGTATCGGAATGCTCAACCCTACTCATGACCAAGGGCTCCCGATACTGGAACCGGAGAATCCTGACAGTGTACACTGTGAGGATTTACAAGTCTGCAGTCACGTAGAGTGACTGCAGACTTGTACCCCAAGCCTGGTCATAAACATTAAATGGCTGTCGGCTGAATGAAGCTGCGGCTGATCGTTTGGCAGACTGCAATCTCTCCCATACACGGGGACGCTCGCTCCTGTCCTCTCTATGAGAAATCTTCTGACTGACACATTAGCCGCAGCTCATCACTGGGAGAACAAAGCAATCGACTTTCTGAAATCGAGACATAATGAATGAGATTAAAGTAAAACTCCTCTTCTTCGCTGGCACTATAAAAACGCTGCGGATTTTACTCGCGTAAAAATCCTCTACAAACTAGCGACGATTGACCCGAGGACCCATCGGTGTTCTGAGCCGTGGATTCATCTTTTTGTTTTTCAGATACATTTCCCTTTTGGGATAAAACCGTGCCCAAGACTGCTCCACATGACTGATAACCTCGTGACCGCCGCATGTAACGCGGAACTAATTCCCTTCAATTGCCGTAATGAAAGAAGCGCTTTTGGCCATTTCGACTTCTTACCAATTCCGTGTAATCTTAGTGACGCAGACCCTACACCCTCCGCCCGCCGCGTCCGAGAAATTGCAGGCGGCTTCTGATTTATTCCTAATTATCAACTTTTTAGAAAGGCGGAGGGTCCATATTTAGCTTCTACTTCTCCGCCAATTGCAATATTTAGAGGATTATAATGATGGAGCCGATGAGTGTTCTTACACCCCACTAATCTCAGCCCTTGCACTGGGGAAGACTGATGTATGGAAGGGGGCGGAATGAGAACAATGGCTAAAAATATCAGAACAAAGGCCGCACCTTGGGTTTTTTTTTTTTTTCTGAAAAGAGGATCCCTTGAATGGTTGTCAGCGATTGTCCTGTTCTGTAAGGGGGGAAGGCTGGAGTGTTTAACATGGGCGGAGAAAGGAGAGGGGGCAGAGAGAGAGAGAGGTGCTTGCTGAGCCAGGCTGCATTTCACAGTGCTGAACTGATGTAGCAACTTCATCATCTGGATACAAGCTGCAACCTAGAATAGGGGGGCTGTGCTGACCACCATGAAGGAGACCTTCATTGAGGACCTGCTGGGCATTGAGGACACCCTAAACACCAGCCGGTTATCGGTGAGTGGCAGCGAGACGCACTCCTTATTGTCCTGTGCCAGCTATATACCGCCTGACCCTACTCCTTAAAGGAATCCTTTATTCTCCCCACCAGACTTCATTGTGCTCCGCAGACCTGGATTATTTATTTATGTATTTATTTTTGTTGCATTTACTAATATAGTTGCAAAAGAAACAATATGGCAAAGCCAGCTCTGCAACACTGTAAACTTTTAAAGTTTTACAAACTTTCACTGCCCATACCGCAACTTTATTTTTTATTTTTTTGTAAGCACTTTTAGGTACAGTAAAGAGGCACTGGGGCGTAGATGTGAGTTTGTTTTCATACATGAAGGGGAGGTGGGGGGGCAAGTCCCCTGTAAGGAATAAAATGCAGCTTTTGTTGAGAATTGCTCCTTCCAGCCCGGGCCACATCTGTGCGTAGATATGTAATTAAATTGTCTGTCTCTTAAAAAAAAAAAAATCTCATTAATTAGCAAGTTTCAGGCAGTGTTGGTGTCGGAGCAGCATGGGGCAGATCAGAGCTGGATTTGTCATCGTCGGGTTTGTTTTAGAGTTTTTCAGGACATTATGGAATAATCTTATTACCTGACCCTATGAAGGGCTGTGATCACAGAATACATATAGCCAAGGGCAAACCCATAGCTTTCCCAGTCCAAAAAAACCCCTCATCCAAGTGTTTTTAACCTGGTATTTTATCTGCGCTGCGGAATATGTTGCTGCTATAGGAATTAATATAATCAGTCCATCGAAGGTTGATTTTGTCCAGCAGGAATGGAGTTAAATTTTATTATTGCTTTATGACACGTGGTTTTTATTGCATTTGATACTTTTTAAGATTGTTTGTTGTTGTCCCGTACAAGTAGATGGTTATTTTATTTTAAGTGGATTGTCGTTTTTATTGGTCTTTGCATCATTTTCTGGGAGATATCTAATGTGCATCCTTTTTTTTTCCTCCCATTGCCAATAAGTCTCCATACACGGCTGGTCCTCTACCAAGTGCTGCGCCGGTTT
This sequence comes from Oophaga sylvatica, assembly GCA_033576555.1. NCBI lineage: Eukaryota > Metazoa > Chordata > Amphibia > Anura > Dendrobatidae > Oophaga > Oophaga sylvatica. Next base: position 44,255,278 of record JARQOD010000001.1, on the reverse strand, counting down.
CATCCAGCTTTGTACGTAATATGGAGCGCTCAGTAAAATAGTTTGGTTATAAAGGTACATCCCCAACCTGTACGTACATGCGCCAAGTTTTTGGTCTGAAAACCTGTCATATTCTTATTGGTGGATACCTCACATATGGCCCTTTTTGGTTAGCCCACTGAGAAATAGTATAGGCTTAAGGGTTCGTGCAGATGGCCGTTTAATTGGACGAGTGTTATCCGTGGTTTAGACGGATCACACTCGTACCGTGTTACTCGGACCACCATGGACTGCGTGGTCCGAGGAAAAAAGTCACAGCATGCAATTTTTTGCCTTCAAGAATCGGATGGCGATTGCCCATTCATGACTATGGGTCTGTGAAATAATATCGGATCGCACTCTGAGTCATCCTAGTGCGGTCTGATTTTCATGGACTAACATAATGGAGAAGGTGGAAAAAACGTGTTTTTTTTTTTTTTTCACCTCCAAGAAAATCTGCTCAAATTCTGATCAGAGTGTGATTGGAATAAAGGGACCGATTTTCTCAGATGGGGAGAAAGCGGTCATGTGAACGTAGCCGAAGTATCATTTACACGGAGCAACCCGCGACTGTAAAGGACTGCCGATTGGCTACGAAAGGCTATGTGCCCACGATCCGGAAAAAGCAGGTAAATCCGCATGTGTGCACTGAACGGGGCGGATTTACCGCATCCAATACTTTCTGTTGGCGAAATTTCTGTTCGCGTCTCCGCAGGGGAAATTGACATGCTGCGGTCTGTGATAGACGCTCCACATGTCCGTCTCCGCGGGTGTCTGTGGACACACATCCCATCCACTATGCGGTTACAGCTGGCCGCTGCGAGTTTGACGCTGCATAAATACTCCGCGTGAAATCCGCCGCAATTCTTGATCGTGGACACGTACCCTAATAGGTTGACTATCAGAAAAAAGCTAGCATGCCTAATGCAGTAATGGGCCGAATCATCGTTTGCAGGAATTTTTTTTCTTTGCTTTTCAATTTTTTTTGTCCTGTGGTATTCATTGTTGTTTTTGCTCCAAATTCTTCAATATGGCACATGTGGCTCTTGATTTTTTTGCGCAAATCTAGACGAAAGAATGCAATAATGATTTGGTGCGTTTTGTGTGAAGGAGACCAAATGTCTTGTAGCGCATGGTATGACGCCACTTTCAATCAGCGTGCATGGGCCCCTTTATAGTGTGCAGGACAATTAACCGATCCTTAGGCTTCATTGGCTGTAAATCATGTTGTGATCAAGATTTTACGGGTTCCCCCCCCTTAGTGTTACCCTATGTGCTGGTACATAAGAAGTCTGACGTTGTCGGGTTTTATTTCAATCACAGATAGAGCAGCGATGGCCGCAGCGACCCTCAGCGAAGGAACAGTCCAATGATACATCCCACGGTTATTGCCATAGATCTGCTCCAAAACTGACCAGGGTACTAGTCCAACAACTCATCCCGTGGCTCCACCAATCAGGCATTTTTTTTTTATCCATTCATCTACGCGGCTGCTTGTTTTTGAGTGGACGTACAGGAAGGGGCGGGTAAAAATCCAATTTTTCAAGTCCCTGTTTTAATCTTTGGCTGACATCAGAGAACAGTCTGGCTGTTGTCTAATTATCAGCTGATCCTATCGTGATCGGCAGAGGGCTGTCTAGACTGGATGCAAACGCTCCGCTGTGAGGAGTATAATTAAGGGTCTGTGCACACATTGCGGATTGTGCTGCGGATCCCAGGGGATTTGGCCCTGCAGATCCGCAGCAGATTCGGAAGTCATGTACAGTGCAATGAAAGTGAATGGAAAAAAAAAACACTGCACATGCTGCGGATTTTTCCGCGCGGATTTGCTGCGGATTTAAATCCGCAGCATGTCAATTCTTTGTGCGGATTCCGCAACGTTTTTACACCTATTCCATTATAGGTGTAAAACCGCTGGGCAAATCCGCACAAAAACCGCAGCAAATCCGCAGGTAAAACGCAGGTTATTTTACCTGTGGATTTAGCAAAATCCGCGCGGAAAAATCCACAAGTGAATCCGCAACGTGTGCACGGGGCCTAAATGTCTGCTGATCGGTGCTTGTTTAGACCAGCCGACTGCACTTCCCTTTCTCACAGAACGATCGTTAATGATTATTCTGTGACCACAGATTCTCATTATTTTCAGCAGCACACATCCTGTTGGAGCTGCCGAGAGCAATGAATTTTGCGCCGGCTTAAAGAACCATTTTACCCGATGACTAGTTTTTTTGCTTGTTTGTCGGGTGATCGATGGGTCAGTTATCAAGAAACAAGCATTTGTAGAGATGTTTCTTTCAGATTATTGGCCACGATGACTACATCCTAAAAGTCCTTAAAGCAGTATATATATGCCCCGATTCATTATTGCCTTTGCGTGTTGTTTTTTTTTTTTTTAAGTTGTGTGCATTTCACGCCTTTTTTGTTTGCATTTTATTCATTATTCTATTTTTGCCTTTTTTTCTTTTTTTTTTTTTTAAATTTTCTGCTTGGTGAGTGGTGTTTAGCGATTTCAGATGTTTTCGGCTAAGTTTTAAAAAGTCACAAATTTTGGCGCAACTCCATTCCCGCTCCATCTTTGAGTATGGTTTCTGGCAGGTTTTTTTTTTTTTTTTTTGCCACGTTTTTGTGAAACATAAAAACAGTTCAAAATAGACAGAAAACAAAAAGGAAAGTGACTTAAGATAAAAAAAAAAACAAAAAAAACCCCCACAAATGATGAATCTGGGACGTAGACATAAACTGTCCTTCCAATGTAACTCTCCCGCTCAATCCTTACATGACCAGGGCAACCAGATTGGCGGCACAGCACGTGTCTCCCCGTGCCCGATCTGAAGAATGAGTGAGTAGGGTTGTTTGACGCGGTGTCCGGAAATGAGCTGCGTGTTCAGGTGCGGGGCGTTGGGGGGGCTTTGGGCGGAGCGGACTTTCCGCTCCGTCCAAAGCGCTGTGTTTCCGGAACATGGAAACACAGCCTCACATTAAGGGGACACTTTATGGCTATGTTCCCACAATGAGCTTTTGGTGAGTTTTTGATTTGCAGATTTTCTGCACCTATTAGTAAATTAGTTTTATTGCGTTTTTTTCATAGCGCTTTTTACATGCGTTTTTCTCTTGTTGGTGTGTCGTGTTATAGATAAAGCTGCTTTGTTTTTGATACTTTCACATTGCTTTTAGGCAGTGGCTCACGTCGGGGCTCCGACTCTGCAAAAAAGGATTTGGACGCATGTGCCGACGGGGACTATAATGGTGTGGACAGAGCGAATGTACACTCTGACGTGCATCATTTTTGGATGTATACACCTACTGGAGACAGACATCCAGCCATAGTAGACTGTGTCCAAGTGTCTGCCTCCAGTAGGCGTATATACCCAAAAATGACGCACAGCGGAGCTCGCGTACAGTCTGCCGGCACCATTATAGTCTATGGCCTCGTTGGCGCATGCGTCCGTATCTTGTTTTGCCTGGGGGGTTCGGACATAAGCCCCGACTGGGACCACTGAACAGTTGCCTAAACGCAATATGAAGGCATCCTTTTTGATATTTGACAAAGCCTTATTGATACAGTCCTGCGTTTTTTACCTGTGGATTTTCCACATTTAATACAAGTCCAAGGTAAAAATCAGGATAAAATACTCAGCATATCCGGAAGAGAAACTGACGTGTTGCGGACTTGAAACTCGCACCGCAGGCCACGTTCACACATTCAGTATTCGGTCAGTATTTTATATCTGTGTTTGTAAGCCAAAACCAGGAGTGGGTGATAAATACAAAAGTGGTGACGTGTTTCTATTATACTTTTCCTCTGATTGTTCCACTCCTGGTTTTGGCTTTCAAATACTGAGGTAAAATACTGACCGAATACTGAACGTGTGAACGTGGCCTACTAACGGTTTTCAGTATGTAAAGAGATGTTTTTATTCACTGACTGCAAGCAGAGAAAAAATTGTTGAAGGTAGATACACAAAGTAGGTTGTAAACTGCTGTTCTGGGACTCGATGTCCCCGGACAGAAGAGCTGACCGCCATGTCTACATGAGACTGCAGTAGGACATTGCACTGGGAGCATTCATCATGGGGTCACTCAGGAACAGCCATAAGTGTACTTTCATCTTCAGGAAGGACATGTTGTATGTGTCCCTCAGTGTGTGGATTTACTGACATGACTGTGCCGGCAAGCTTGTGCCTCCGTCCTCACGTTGTCACTTGGCATGCTTTCCTCATGACTGGTCTGTACTACTTATATATGGAGAATCCCAGGTGTTCGCTCAGTCACAGGATCCCAGGCCTGTAAACACACGCCAAGGCCGAACGCTGCAGAACCTCTCCAGCTGTGCTCCTCGTCATTCCTGGTCTGGTCCTGGAGCAGGATCTTCACTTTACCATCTTCTTGGGGCCTATGTCTGAGCGATCTCATACTAGGATTGTAGCGGTGTCCGCGATCCTCCGCTATGACTGATCTCCGTATCGCCTGTCTCATGAAGATGACATGGAGAAGGAGAATCCCTTTTCCTCTGGATGAGCAGGTATTGATTTTTACATTAGAGGAGGGTGAGTGCCATGATATAAAGTGATACAAGATTGGGAAGTATTGGGGTATGTTCACATGGAGTATTTGGACGAAGATTTTTCTGACTGTAAAATCCGCAGATTTTAAAAAAAAAAATGCTGTATTTTCTGACGCGGTTTTTGTGTAAACGGCACTTTTTTTCCCCCTGATTCAGTAGTCAAATTTGGAGCAGAAATGCCCCCGGAATTGACAATGCTGCTTCCCCTCCATTAAAATGAATAGGAGGCTTATTCAGGGGCCTTTATTATCACGTGATATGTTTGCAATGCATTTTTTTTACCGCAGTGTTAGGCTAGGTGCAGACGGTGCGGAATCTGCTGAGGAATTTTCCGCCAGATTTTGGTAAATCCGCAGATAAAATGACCTGCTTTTTACCTGCAGTTTTGCTGCAGATTTGATGCGGATTTGCCGCGGTTTTTGTGCGGATTTCCCCAGCGGTTTCAGACCTGCGGATTTCTATTTAGAGCAGGTCTGACAACGCTGCGGAACTGCACAAAAGAAGTGACATGCTGCGCATTTAAATCCGCACCAAATCTGCGCGGAAAAATCCGCAGCATGTGCACTGCGGTTTTTTCTTTTCATTGAATCTAATGCTACTGTATATCACTTGCAATTCTGCTGCGGATCTGCAGCGGAAAATCTGCTGCGGATCCGCAGCAGAATCCGCAACGTGTGCACATACCCTTAGGGCTTTTTCAGACATGTATAAACATAATCAAAGAGTAAGTGAAGCAGTTTTTCATTCTTGGAGCAAATCCACGTGAAAAAGGAACATATCTTAAGGCTATGTGCACACGGCGCCTTTTAGGCCTCTGACAAATTTTTCCAGGCGAAACCACTTTAGGAAACTGCTGGAGGTTGTATACCTGAAGCAGCTTCGGCGGCAGCTTTGTGGACCCGCTGTCGGGGGCTTGCACGCTCCACTGTGATATGTAGAGATCAGACGGATTCCAAGCGAGATCATCCGAAGAATAAGCACGTCCTTTCCTTTAACCGCGTCAGGGTTTCCCAACGTGTGCGCACCAGTGTCGTTTTGATATTGCTGTGCATAATATTCATTTTGTGGGGCGCTGCTTTGGCACTTTTCCAGGTAGAGTCCTGAAAAAAAAAACCACAACCCGCTTCTTCACCTAGCTTTACTTAGGCTAGCTAAGAAGTTTTTTTTTGAAGATCTCTTTGGAAAGAATGGCTAGGTGCACACTGAGTTCCCGATTCATCAAAGCTTTTATGCCAGTGTTTCGGAGTAAAAGCTTTGAAAAGTCGCATAATTTTGTTGCAACTGGCGGCTGCGCTAAAATTATGGAATTTTTGGCATTTTTGCCCAGCTCAAACAAAATTGGCACAGCTGGGATGGAGGCGTGGCAACCGATCGTCAGAATTGTGGCCGGGTTCTCTGTGCCACAAATCTTACTCCAGCACGGATCAGAGTAGGATTTGTGTACAACTCTTCATGAATCGAGAGCGGCTGACTCCAGCACATCTCCTCAAGACCAGTGTGAACAAAGCCGGTCTTGATGAATCGGACCCGGAGTCTGTGTGCTGAGTTTTTGAAGCAGAAACAGAGCAGATCATCCCAAGTTTTTTTTTTTTTTTTTTTTAAAGGATTTGGAGAGTTTCTGCTCTAAAAAGGGAAATCCACTTTGCTGTTAGAAAAAAAAAAATACATGCTACTTATTTGAAGTGGATTCTGATGAAATCTCAGATTTAGGCGCTGTCCAATCGTCAAGCTGCCTAAATAAAATGCTTGAGAAAAAAAACCTTCAAAACCATCTAAATGTATGTCCACGTGCATTTTTTACATTGACCCCATGATCATCTTCACCACCGAATTTATGCAGTTATTTTTGTATACATTTTAAAGCATTTTGAAAGGTTTGCACCAAAATCTGCCTTTTTTGGGGGGCAATAAGACAGGCTGATTTCTGCTCGTAAAACAAGCTGATTGACCATATGACTTGTCGGTCAGCATTCACACTAGGGTGAAACTATATGGGGCAGGACGACCGTGAAGACGATCATTCTGCCTCCATACAGTATGCTGGATGTCCATGCAGGCAAAAACAATCCAATCAGCCATCGAACAAGCGTTGTGCTGATTGGCGTCGTGTTTACATGGGATTATGATTGGAAACTAGGAGGCGGTCAACCAATATGATTGCTCCAACTATTGTTTTTTTGTAAATTCGGCTGGTGATAAGTGGCAAATCTTTTTGCAATCGTTATTTTGGGACTTTGTTAACGCTAAAATCTTTTGTAAACTTGTTAGTCAGTGTCTTTGTGCCTCAGGACGGCAGTGGTGACGCGATTACACTGCTTGGCCCCTTTCTCGTCTTTGCCAGTTTCAGGCGGATTGCAAGTGTCATGTGAACCTATCTCAGTTTTGGCGGAGCAAACAAAACAACAACATAAAAAAAACTTGAGGGTGTTATATACAATTTACTAACATCTGGCCACTTTTCTTCTAAACCTTTCAAAAATGCACAATTACATGCCTCAGAAAAGCCCGGCCTCCTCCATAAATCTGTTCCTATAAGGTGTGTTCACACGAGGTGAGGAGAAAAGGAAAACAAATGTCAGGATTTTGTTGCAGATTTGCTGTGTATTGTCACTCATTGCAAGTAGAAACGTTACTCCCCTAGACCTCAGTCCAGAGCCTCTAACCTAGCTAAATCAGTTCTCATACTTTGCACTAACGCGGGGCAATACCCCAAAACACCATGTCTGCATAATGAGATTTTGATTTGACTGTTAGGGTACATACCCATATGCGTGACAAAAATTGGTCCGATTTTCGAACTAAAAAAATGGACGAGTGTAATGCGATTTTTCAACGGAACATCCGTATGCAATGCGATGTTAACATGAGCTTTTACATACAGCAGTTCTCTATGTAAAAGCTCATGTTAAAATCGCATTGTAATACACAACTATACATATCGTTTTAAAACCAAATATTCTTGAGAAATAAAAATTTATATATATATATATCCTGCGCAAAAAAATAAAGGGAGCACTTAACAGAATATAATTCCAAGTATATCAAACTTCTGTGAAATCAGACTGTCCACTTAGGAAGCAACATTGACTGACAATCAATTTCACATGCTGTTGTGCAAATGGAATAGACAACAGATGGAAAATTATTGGCAATTATCAAGACACACTCAATAATGGAGTGGTTCTGCAGGTGGGGACCTCAGACCACATCTCACTACCAATGCTTTCTGGCTGATGGTTTGGTCACTTTGAATGTTGGTTGTGCTTTCACTCAATTGGCTCAGGTAGTGCAGCTCATCCAGGATGGCACATCAATGCGAGCTGTGGCAAGAAGGTTTGCTGTATCTGTCAGCATAGTGACCAGAGGCTGGAGGCGCTACCAGGAGACAGGCCAGTACAGTCATGGCCAAAAGTTTTGAGAATGACACAAATATTATATTTTCACATGATCTGCTGCCCTCTGGTTTTTATGTGTGTTTGAGAGATGTTTTTATCACAGACAGAAATATAATTGCAAACATATGAGTAACAAAAGCTTATATTGACAGTTAGAATGATGAGTTAATGCAGCAGTCAATATTTGCAGTGTTGACCCTTCTTCTTCAGGACCTCTGCAATTCTCCCTGGCATGCTCTCAATCAACTTCTGGACCAAATCCTGACTGATAGCAGTCCATTCTTGCACAATCAATGCTTTCATTTTGTCAGAATTTTTAGGTTTTTGTTTGTCCACCCGTCTCTTGATGATTGACCACAAGTTCTCAATGGGATTAAGATCTGGGGAGTTTCCAGGCCATGGACCCAAAATCTCTATGTTTTGTTCCCTGAGCCATTTAGTTATCACCTTTGCTTTATGGCAAGGTGCTCCATGATGCTGGAAAAGGCATTGTTGATCGCCAAACTGCTCTTGGAGGGTTGGGAGAAGTTGCTCTTGGAGGACATTCTGGTACCATTCTTTATTCATGGCTGTGTTTTTAGGCAAGACTGAGAGAGCCGATTCCTTGGCTGAGAAGCAACCCCACACATGAATGGTTTCAGGATGCTTAACAGTTGGCATGAGACAAGACTGGTGGTAGCGCTCACCTTGTCTTCTCCGATTGAGGCGTTTTCCTGATGTCCCAAACAATTGAAAAGGGGATTCAAAAGAGAAAATAACTTTACCCCAGTCCTCAGCAGTCCACTGCCTGTACCTTTTGCAGAATATCAGTCTGTCCATGATGTTTTTTCTGGAGAGAAGTGACTTCTTTGCTGCCCTCCTTGAGACCAGGCCTTGCGCCAAGAGTCTCCGCCTCACAGTGCGTGCAGATGCACTCACACCTGCCTGCTGCCATTCCTGAGCAAGCTCTGCACTGCTGGTAGCCCGATCCCGCAGCTGAAACACCTTTTAAGAGACGGTCCTGGCGCTTGCTGGTCTTTCTTGGGCGCCCTGGAGCCTTTTTGGCAACAATGGAACCTCTCTCCTTGAAGTTCTTGATGATGCGATAGATTGTTGACTGAGGTGCAATCTTTCTAGCTGTGATACTCTTCCCTGTTAGGCCATTTTTGTGCATTGCAATGATGACTGCACGTGTTTCTTTAGAGGTAACCATGGTTAACAGAAGAGAAACAATGATGCCAAGCACCAGCCTCCTTTTAAAGTGTCCAGTGGTGTCATTCTTACTTAATCATGACAGATTGATCTCCAGCCATGTCCTCATCAACACCCACACCTGTGTTAATGGAGCAATCACTGAAAAGAGGTTAGCTGGTCCTTTTAAGGCAAGGCTGCAATGATGTTGAAATGTGTTTTGGGGGATAAAGTTCATTTTCTAGCCAAATATTGACTTTGCAAGTAACTGCTGTTAAGCTGATCACTCTTTATAACATTCTGGAGTATATGCAAATTGCCATTAGAAAAAGTGAAGCAGTAGACTTTGTAAAAATTAATTTGTGTCATTCTCAAAACTTTTGTCCATGACTGTACACCATGAGATGAGGGCAACAACCCAGCAGCAGGACCGATACCTCTGCCTTTGTGCAAGGAGGAACAGGAGGAGCACTGCTAGAGCCCTGCAAAATGACCTCCAGCAGGCCACAAATGTGCATGTGTCTGCACAAACGGTTAGAAACCGACTCCATGAGGATGGTCTGAGTGCCCGACGTCCAGATGGGGGTTGTGCTCACAGCCCAACACCGTGCAGGACGCTTGGCATTTGCCACAGAACACCAGGATTGGCAAATTCGCCACTGGGGCCCTGTGCTCTTCACAGATGAAAGCAGGTTCACACTCAGCTCATGTGACAGACGTAACAGAGTCTGGAGACGCCATGGAGAGCGATCTGCTGCCTGCAACATCCTTTAGCATGACCGGTTTGGCAGTGGGTCAGTAATGGTGTGGGGTGGTATTTCTTTGGAGAGCCGCACAGCCCTCCATGTGCTCGCCAGAGGTAGCCTGACTGCCATTAGGTACCCAGATGAGATCCTCAGACCCCTTGTGAGACCATATGCTTGTGCGGTTGGCCCTGGGTTCCTCCTAATGCAGGACAATGCCAGACCGCATGTGGCTGGAGTGTGTCAGCAGTTCCTGCAAGATGAAGGCATTGAAGCTATGGACTGGCCCGCCTGTTCCCCACATCTGAATCCGATTGAGCACATCTGGGACATCATGTCTCACTCCATCCACCAACATCATATTACACCACAGACTGTCCAGGAATTGGCGGATGCTTTAGTCAGGTCTGGGAGGAGATCACTCAGGAGACCATCCGCCGCCTCATCAGGAGCATGCCTAGGCGTTGTAGGGAGGTCAGACAGGCACGTGGAGGCCACACACACCGCTGAGCATCATTTTGTCTTGTTTTGAGGACATTACATTCCACTTTAATTTTGTGGGTGACTTCAAATCCAAGCCTCCATTGGATAATAAATTTGATTTCCATTGATGATTTTTGTGTGATTTTGTTGTCAGCACATTCAGCTTTGTACAGAACAAAGTATTCAATCAGAATATTTCATTCATTCAGATCAAGGATGTGTTATCTGAGTGCTCCCTTTATCTTTGTTGAGCAGTGTATGTATATGTATATACTGTATATATGTGTGTATATATATATATATATATATATATATATATATATGTGTGTGTTGTGTGTGTATTATATATATATATATATATATATATATATTATATATATAATACACACAATGTGTATTTATATTGTACAGAAATATAGTTAGAACAAAAGCCTCTAATTCATTTGTCGGCTTCTGTAAAATCAATGCAGAAGCCGACAGGATATGAGACTTGGTGTTCATACACTAAATAGATGTAGAATAGGTATATTTATAGATGTCAGTGACTAATACAATTAGTATAGTATGTGTGCAAATTAGGGGACCTGTACTTAATTAATAAATGATTCTTTTTTTTTGGAAAAAAAATTGCGTGGGCTCCTGTGCAATTTTTCCAACCAGAGAGGAAAAGCCAACAGCCAGGGGCTGATGTTTATAGCCTGTGAAGGGGTTAATACCCATGGATCTTCCCAGGCTATGAATATCAGCCCGCTGCTGCCTGTCTAGTCTTTACTGGCTGTTAAAATAGGGGGACCCCCCCAAAAAATGACTTGGTGTCGCCCTATAATTTATATCCAGAAAAGGCTATGCAGACAGTTGCGGGCTGATATTCATAGCCGAGAAAGGGGCCATGAATATAGCCCCCCCCCTCCCGGCTACAAACATTAGCACACAGCTGCCCCAGAAATGGCGCATCTTACAATTCTGGCACTTAGCCTCTCTCTTCCCTTTTCCGTGTAGCAGTGGCATATGGGGTAATAAGGGGTTAATGTCAACTTTGTATTGTAAGGTGACATTAAGCCAGACTTAATAATGGAGAGGTGTCAATAAGACACCTATGCATTATTAATCCTATAGTTATTAATGGGTTAAAAAAAAAAGACAGTCAGAAAAAAAGTCTTAGTCTAGAGTAGACCTTAGATACCCCGAGGTTACCAAGCACCTGGTTGCAGCCTTGTCTACAGGAAGGTTTACCGGGCCAGATGTCTGCCCATTTAATATGAGGTTGAAACGACGCTCACCAACAACCAATGTCCACGTGATTATAATGCAAAACTTGCGCTGGAAACTTTGGCCAACACTATTTTTCTGTTCCCATACACATTTCATCAGCAGATCCCCTCTGTACCTGAAACGCGCCACTGACATTGATGATTAGATTAGGAGTGTATTCCTATCGTGCCCTGTTGATGCTCCTTAATTGTATGGTAGACGCGGGTCCCTCAACTCACAGAAAATACCATGGCGTAAAACGCGGTGAACCGCTTCAAGAAAATCCCCCTCACCCTCAGGACATACAGTGGTGGAGCAGCTGCTATACACCTCTATGGGAGGGGAGCAATATATATGGCCATACACGTTTGTATGGCAGACGATTCTCTCTCCCCACTCTCCTATTCACACAAGCTCTTGTGAAACTGGAGAATTCAACCAACTTTTATCTAGTGTGTATGGGGGTGAAGGATAAATGTAGACACCAGTGTGCCATATGTGAATGGAGCCTGAAGGCTCGGACATGCATGATAGCCATCTGTAATGGCGCCAGGGAGAGACTTTCATTTCTATTTTTTTATGTTCATAGTTATTGCCTACGAGTCATTGTCCTGATTCCCACTAGCGGGGCGTCCACAAGGACAATCCGCACCTTCCCAGATTCTTCTCTTCCCTTGCTGACTCTGATTTGGTCACCGATCCCGCCAAGGGTGTGCTGTGGCCCCATATTATGGCCTCTTGGCTTTGCAGGTGATGGTCACTTGCTCTATTTCTTGCCATCAGAGCCGTATAATGATAATCGGCGTTCCCTTCTTGGTTAGCACTGTTCACACACTGGTTCTCCTTGGACTAATTATTTAGATGAGATCCTATCTCCGTGAACAGATCCATGAATGTTTGTCTATGCTAATAGCATTGTGTACAAAATCCCCCTTTTGTTTTGGTGGAAGCAGCATGGGGCGAGACTGCCCTTTAATTAGCACAACACTCCCAACACAATGGATGACTCTAGGGCGCTGGAAGAGCAATTCCACATTTGGCGTAATCTTCCCGAATGACAAAGAGGGGCTTTGGATTAAGAGTATTGTGGCCTGGGTGGTGTGGGAGTCATTTGTAATGTTCACGTGATGATTAGAGGGATGTGTGAACTGCCCATGATTTCCACCCTATATAATAGATGGTGAAAAAAATGGTGACACATATATACTTATATAAAGGGATTTTCTACTTTTTTTTTCTGCAGTGTAAATGGCATAGAAAAAATTTGGGCCCATGCTGCTGCTAACACTATAGACAGCTCTTCTCTGAATTTAATCAGCAAATGGGTATTGTGAGACGTCTGGGAACACTCTCGTGTCATGGATTTTGTATCCCTTAAGGGTTTGTTCACATGTTGCATCTTTGCTTCTTTATTTTCCCTCGTGTTTTTACCGTGGAAAAAATGTAGCATTTTACAGTCACCAGCAAAATGAATGAGACATATATAGAGTTAATCTCCAGGTTAATAGTGTCAGGAAGGTACGCGGCTGCCGCCGGCTTTCAGTCGTACAGATTTGCTGACTCTGATTTAGTCACCGCTCACCGCATTGTGAGCGACGGATGTAAGAACGCCCTGACTCTGTCTGATAGCCGGTCTGCACTGACAGATACACTGTAGACTTCGCTGTCAATTAAAGTGCTTGTGTCTGCTTACAGCCAGCCATCATTCCGGTGCTGTGAGTGGTGACTGTAGCTGCACCGCCTCTATGACTGAAAGCTGGCGGCTGCCTGGAAAAATAATGTTAATTTTCTCCAAGGTGTCGCACTTTCAGCAATGCGTTTTACTGAATGGTCTTTGCCTTGGAAAACTCAGCGGGTACGCCGGGGTCCAAAAAAAGAGGCCGGGTGGCGAGTACATATCCTTAGGGTGGTGAATTCTACCTTTGGTCATGTATGACATAATATAATTTTAGAATTTTTGACCAATCTCCTGCAGCCATTGCTTTTCCCAAAAGAAGCTACACATGGAGGAGAGGTAGTGACTGACGAGAAGAATTCATGGTCTGAAGTTGGAAAGTTTAAAGACCTCCCAGACACATTGGAAGGAAGTTGGCAGAACCTACTGATTTCTGCTGGATCGGCCAACAATATGATGCCTATGGGGTCGCCTGATTGTTTCCCGACGGGTGATGTAGTAGAGACAAGGGTCAAGCTTTTTGTTTTCAGGAGAGGCAAGCCTCTGCCAGAGGAGTGTGGCAGTGGCTTTCTCTGGCTCACAGTACATGGATGCTCAGCTGACTGCAGCAGTCCTGTGTATGGGGGATTCAGAAGAGTAGTCTGGCTTCCAGCTTTCTCTCCACCTTACGTTATGTTTAGTGTGGTTTCCCACCCTCCAAATTTTGTTATGGAAATTTCTGGGACTGAAGAAGCATTTCCGATCATCAGAATGGGGGATTTCTGATGAATTGGGTAGTTGCGGGAACTTTCACCATTACAGTTTTGGACATAATTGGACGGATTCCAACATTCCTTACGTGGATGACAAAAGTCCTCGGGGGACTGAAGGTGACTTCTAAAGGAGACTTCTGGATTGATAGAAATAGAGCTGCGTAAACTTCTATGACTTCTTCAAGATCGCGGCGGATGAATGAGGTCGCGGCTGTGGATTACGCAAAGCTTAGCCTGTATACAATTGTATATAATAAATGATGCCCCCTTTTTTCCCAGAACACTGCAAATTTGCCCAGGATGCTTTTAATCCCGGTAAATTTGGGACGGGTGGCATGTAGCCCTTTTTTGCCAAAGCTCCGTTCTATGGGATTCATTTGGATCCTCCATATATATTTGTGTTGTCCAATTACCTTTGCTGGAGCTTCATGTTGCTACCTGTACGGACACATGTTGGGGAACGGCCGTCCTCGCCAGACAGGGAAGTTTTTGATTCCCAGTTGCCAAGAGCGTTGAGTAATCGAGCAGTTCAGCAGAATTCCTCGGCATGTAGAGACGGCGTACGGGGCCCGGGCCGTCCTTCCTGCCTCATCGTTATGGCAGTGCCCCGGAGAAACTCTCCTCTAACATGCCGCGATTGAAGAAAGGAATTTGGAGAAAACAGACCTTTAATATTTTTGATGATAAGGTGAGAGGCGAGGGGGGGAGGATAGGGACACAGTTTCGTCACCTTTTGTCACTTCAGACAATCGCATAAATAGCAATTCCTCATAGATTCTCTTTCATTGCTTTTACTTTCCATATTGCATTTATCGTATATATTTGCTGCAGGTTAGACTGGGATAAAGGACTATAATAAGGGAATAATAATAAGTTTCCTCGTGTACAGCAATGTAGTAGGGTAGCCATAGATGTACGATAGGGGGTCCGATACGTTACGTCCTCATGGCACTGATTTCAGACTGAGGTATGCATTTTTTTTTTCTTCCTTTAAACCCCAACACAAAAAAACAACTATTAGGGTATGTTCACACTTGACTTTTTTGCTGCATGTGGGCGCACAGGCTGTGCTTTGCCTTGTAGGCTCCTCGGACCCGGTCCCACCATGTACGTGAGCCAGGGCCCTAACCGTGCCGCAACTATAGCTCCCAGCATTCACGCTTCCTCTGCTTACAGGGTGATCTGATGGAGAATCTCATTAGATCCATCGGGTCCTTGTAGAACGCACACGGAACCGTAACGGGGTCGCTCAGCGCTACATGGCGCCTCCGCTTGTCTCCCGTTTTTAGTGGGGTCTTTTCTGTTGCGGTAGCATGAGTTTCCATTGGACGCAGTTTTTCGGAAGCCGTTTTCCCCTAGAAATGTTGGTGTTGCCCCATATCTTCAAGCAAAATCTAAAATGATCAGCAAACTGGCAAAAATGGAATTTTCCTTCCTAAATTGTGTTCCCTGTATTATTCCTGTACACAACAACCCTCTAATTAGCCGGGATTTAATTGTTTTGTTTTATACATGGTAAACCGGCTGGTATAATCCCCAGTACTAATAATTCATACAATGTGTACACATCACGGCGCTAGAGGAAATCCTTCAAGAGGCTGTCCACCTTTGGGCAAGAGAAAAATAAAAAGCAAAAAAAAAGTGTATATATGTGTGTATGAATGTATATGTATGTGTGTATATGTATGTGTATATATATATATAATATTATTTTTTTTCTGGGTCTTTCTCCTGCCCAAAGGAGGACAAACATTTATAATAAATATATATATTTTATTTTGTTTTTGTTTCTTACATGCATGTATTTGAGGCTGAAAATTATTTTTGTAATTGGGCTTTATTTAACATTTTGCACCATTTGGTTTCTACAGGCTCTTTGTGGCCCCGATTCATTAAGACTGGGATTTGGCTACTTAGAGCCTCTTATGTTTTTTTCCTTACACATTCAACTTTGATAAAGATAAAAAGTTAGCCTCTTCCATCGGGTCTTTTAAAATGAGCTCACTTAAGGTTTCTCAGTTACTTCACTCTGCAGCCAGCCATAGACAGCACATCATAGATCCTACTGAAAGTAAGCTATGTAAAAAATTTTTTTTTAGTAAAATTGATTTTTAGCCTCAAATACATGCATATAAGTATATAAAAAATGCCCGCACAGCTGGGCTACCCCTTTAATCTCCGACCTCTGGGCATGTCCTCATATCCCCAGGGTCTCCAGTGCAAAAACATTATAAGGGCCCCTAGCTTAGTGAATGATTAATGTTTTATAAGTCGGGGTCAGACCAATGGGATCTTGGCTCTTTCCTGAACACTAATGGATTGGGCATATTGCAATTCATCTGCCTGATCCTTCTGTGGCCGGCATCTGACATCAGGGGAGCGTCTGTAGGCCGCCATAATCCTTAGACCTTTGCTCTTGAGCTGAGATCTAATGTGTATGGCCAACTTTACATGCGATCTAGTGGGAAGCTGCATTTAAAGGGACGGTGGCCCATATGGCATATGCCCTGTTTATGGTGATGGGGCCATTTTACCAGATCTACGCGCCTTCCATTTGACTTTTGACTTTTGTTTGCCCGACAGCTGCTGGTCACAGGCGCCGGCCCCACATAAAGCACAGGCTCATGTATAAGTCATCAGTGTTAGAGGCAGCGCACGTTTGGTTTCTCATCCATATATTCATCTGCCAGCAAACAAATGGCAGCAAATGGGGCCCAGGACCCTGCCAGGGTCTCACGAGCCCCCCTCTGCCATTATGGTATCACTGGGGTAGGAAGGAATGGTGGTGACACCTGAGGTGACATATGGCGTCACATGCCTGTGACTCACTGCAGAGGCTAAGTATGTGTTTGATCCCTTACTGGGGATGGGGCAGATGATGAACGCTGCCGTTCTCTCAGCCCTATCATTTATACAGTGCACCATTCATCAAAACCAATGATTCCCTCCCCACAGTGGGACCGGTCTGCAGGATTCTCTACAGGTCGCGAGGTCAAGAAAGGAGCGCTGACTAGTGATTTCATTAAATCAGTTTGGGTTTCATTAAAAATTTGCATTGATTGGCTTTTACAGATTATTTTGTTTCCCTGCACATTTCACAATGATGTGGTCAGTAGTCATAGCTTGGCTGAGTGAAGCAAATAACCATTACAAAATCTCCCGTCAGATTGAACTCGCTGACTGATCCTCAGTTGACTCATTCCACAGTTGGCAATAGACAGTGCAGCACAGTGCCTCATTTCTAACAAAATCTAATTGCAAAAATTAATTTTTAGCACCAAATACATGGATCCCTCTTAAAAAAAAAAAAAAAAAACTTTTTTTTTTTCTCAACTACAAAATTATGTGAATACATCATAAGGATCCCATTGGGGTTTTCCTTCCAGCATTTACAGGAAAAATCTATTTGTATGATTTTTTTTTTTATTATTTTTAGTTTTTGAACCCATACATAACTTTTCGCTTTGTTTCTGAGAAAGCTGGGTGACCACCAACACTCCTCTCCCAAAAACATGGTGTGATCGCTATGGTGGGAGATATATTTTTGCGACTAATACTGTAGTTTTAGAGAGGATCTATAAAAAGTTGAAGTTATTCCCTGCCGGGTGGTTCCTCAGCTTTCAGAATGGTATTCACACACTGGATTCCTATGATTCAGAAGGAAAAAAAGCCTTAAACGTCAAAACCGGACAGTCTATGTGACGCAGACGTGTGTAACCTCAGTGTTCACTGTCAGGATTCTCTGCTGACAAGGAGCGGGCAGGCACGTGACACCAAGTATGTGATTTGCATACATGCAGTCAGCACAACACGTCTAGTCGGAATGTGGCTGGAAATATGAAAATCATACACTTGCGGTCACGTGACTGGCCGCTGTCGTCGTAGAGTCCTGACAGTGCGCACTGTGCGCACTGTGAGGATTCACAGTCACTGCAGACTTGAGCCACAGCCCTGGACAATCCCTTTAATAGCAGAACAGAAATCATTCTTCCGGCTGTGCCGACCACAGAACAAATCAATGATCCAGTGTATTTTTACTTTCCTCTGAGTGTAACGTCCACTGTTCCTCCTTGCACATTCTGTTACAGCGCCCCTGCCTGCCATGTTGCTTTTACATGTTGCTGTCTGGCATTACATGGTAGCGGGGCCCTTGGACTCCCCCGGACTTGAGATCTTGGGGTGACCTCTGCTCTGATCTCCGTGCTTATTATCTGCGGTGGGCTGGTGCCTGGATGCCGGTCTTGTGCCCGCTCTGCCTCCGCGGGGGCAGTTCTGTGATTCCGAGTCACTCACCGGGGCGGGCATTTTCTCTCTTTTTTGTTAGTATACTACTGTAAGCCGTGAGTCACGTCTGACTGTTTTGATAATTGCAGGATTGATCCTGCTCCCTCACTGCACAGGCATGAGCAAACAGGACATGAGCGATCACCCGCGCCCTGCAATAGCCAAAGTGAGGCCAACTTAAAGGGAATAGTAAGCAGTCGCCTGACTTATAAACTTGCATTCAGAGAGGGATTTTGTAATTTTTTTTTTTTTTTGTCGCCATCAATCAAATAGCCAAGAACTCTTCGTATTCCAGCGTTGAATTATACAGGGTTCTAATAAGGTCACAGATTGTACGGTGTGCTCACACTTACCACCGTCCAGGAGGTTTAAAATGGATGCAGGGTTGTTTTTTTTTTTCTTTCAGGTTATAGGCAGAATCAGTCTCCTTCCCCCTCTGGAATCCTTCATTTCCCTAAGGGTTTTTTTTTTTTTCATGGGGTTTTTACCACGGGTGGGGGGGGGATATGTCTGGTCCTGAGTCAGAAGCTGACGAATTCCTACAGCGCACGGTGCGTTCACTGGGGGGATTCATGTCTGTCGTCACACGGTCAGTGCAGACTTATGGATTTGGACCGGACAGCCCCTTTCAAGAGGTTGTCCACTACTTTATCATTGATGACTAGTGAGGAGCGAACGTGCTCGGATAAAGTGTTATCTGCGCATGCTCCGGTGCTACCAGCCGCAGCACATGAAGGGATTGCCTAATAAACAGGTAATTTTATTCATATAGATCATCAATGTCTGATCGGTCGGGGTCCGACACTCTGCACCCCAGACAATCGGCTGTTCTCTGTGCCGACGGCGGCCGCTGATCGGCTGGGGCGCTGAGTGTCTGTTTTTGCCTACACTTCGTATGTCGTGTTTTTAAATCTTCTGGTATTCGACTTTGCGAATACTTTAAAGCCGCATGTACAGTAATCTCCACGTGTCTGTATCCATAGTGTTTCTGGGAATTCACTAATCGTCAAACGAAAAATATAGGGTAAAAAAAATGTTCAAAATTGATCCTGTCCTCACAGGTCTGAAGGACCCAGGAGCAAAGCAGTGAATCCATCATTGCCTAAAGCGATTCTTTTATTTTTTTCCTGGTTACTCTTCACCGGACTAACGATCCTGTTGGTTGAAATCATCGGTGTTGCTGCACTTCAGACTGCTGTGTACGAACACTGACAGAATCTTCATCTACTTCCCAGAAAGTGGCGTTCTCACACTCTCAAGAGTCGCGGACGTCGTGTTGTAGACCTGATCCGGGTGTCGTGTGGTCTGAGCCTTCATAACCACTATAATTAATCATCATCATATTCCTATCCGTTAGATTTGACCTATTTTCGTATCATTTTGTGAAGTGATATCTGCTGGGAATATTCTTTTGGTAAACAGCCCATGTTCCGGCACCGGGAAGTCCACGGTGTTCATGTGTATGACGAGAAAATCGGCAAAAGATAAGTGGCAGCCAAATGGTCGTTGGCCTGATGATTCCCTAAATGGGTTCTCTCATGTTTCATCCTCGGGAGCGCACCGTTTGTTGAATGGAAGTGGTGCGCTTTGGAAAAGTAACATTTAGGGCTGGTGGTTTCGACGCACAAACTCAATGAAAAAAAAAAAAACTTACACTCACTGCTCATGCTCGGCCACCGCTGACAGTCTACAGAGGTGGTAGGTAACCTAGACAACGAGCATTAAGCCAAATTTAAATAATAAAAAAATCAGTTTTTGAGAACGGAGAGGATTTTCGATAACAAGTAAATTGCAAAGTTGCTTGGTTTTACAAGAACTTTGCAATATTGACCATTAGTCATGTTGAGACCAACGCTTTTACAGTGCGCTCTTGGCGTGGCCAAACTGCTTAGTGCACCTTCCCGCCTACTTGTTTTCCAGCGATCTCTGCCCTTCTCTGGCTTTATAAACCCAGAATAATCAATCAAAGCAGGAAGGTGAGCGGCAGAGACAGATGGCAGACAAGTAGGTGGGCAGGAAGGTGAGCGGCAGAGACAGATGGCAGACAAGTAGGTGGGCAGGAAGGTGAGCGGCAGAGACAGATGGCAGACAAGTAGGTGGGCAGGAAGGTGAGCGGCAGAGACAGATGGCAGACAAGTAGGTGGGCAGGAAGGTGAGCGGCAGAGACAGATGGCAGACAACTAGGTGGGCAGGAAGGTGAGCGGCAGAGACAGATGGCAGACAAGTAGGTGGGCAGAAAGGTGAGCGGCAGAGACAGATGGCAGACAACTAGGTGGGCAGGAAGGTGAGCGGCAGAGACAGATGGCAGACAACTAGGTGGGCAGGAAGGTGAGCGGCAGAGACAGATGGCAGACAAGTAGGTGGGCAGGAAGGTGAGCGGCAGAGACAGATGGCAGACAAGTAGGTGGGCAGGAAGGTGAGTGGCAGAGACAGATGGCAGACAAGTAGGTGGGCAGGTGGTAGGTGGCAGACAAGTAGGTGGTGATGCGCTCCATCCCATGAGTTGTCCGTTCACTTCCCTATTCCGGTGCACGACCGTTCCCGCTACAGAATATCTGCTGAATGCAAATCATCCCAAAGTATTTTTAGCCGGCCCTGATTAGCTTTTTTGTTTTTTATGCAAAAGCAACATTTTTTTTCTCCAATAAGCTGCGTTGACTGATAGGACTGAAACTGATGAACCAAACAGGAGAAAGCCGCTCGGTTGTTCCTGGCGGGAGGGTGGAGCAAAGCTGCAAATCAGATGGATGTGATAAGCCAGGACTGTATCATAATCCTTCCTGCTTTCCGGACTTGACAGATATTCACTATTTTGAATTCTATATTTTAATTTAAAAAAAAAAAATATATATATATATAATTTTATTTTTT
This sequence comes from Oophaga sylvatica, assembly GCA_033576555.1. Classification (NCBI taxonomy): domain Eukaryota; kingdom Metazoa; phylum Chordata; class Amphibia; order Anura; family Dendrobatidae; genus Oophaga; species Oophaga sylvatica. Next base: position 44,234,072 of record JARQOD010000001.1, on the reverse strand, counting down.
TGGCAGGGGGTGTTGTAATGCGTTTTTGCATCCATTCATGTCTCTCTCTTCTTTTCCGCAGGCCGCCACAGTCTCCGATGGAGGTAAGACCACTTTCTGAGAATTATTTTGCATGGAATAAAAAGGACTGATGTAGCAGAGCCGATTTTGTTCTCCTATGTACAGCTAGATCTGATTTTTAATTTATTTGAAGTGGCTCCTTAGCATCCCATTATTCTGACTTGTGCCGCTCGTCGTCCTCGCCTATGTTCGCAGCGGGGTGGACAGGTTGGAACGGGCAGCCTGGCGTGTCTCTGCCATGTGATCGCTTGCTGCAGACAATTGGAGAAAGTTGGGTTCTTACCACCATGGAGACGCCTTGTCTTTAGTCCGTAGCCTCCAGCGCAATCCTGTGCGTGTGCGGACAGGCAGGTTGTCAAACACTTTCCCTTACAGAAGGCAAAAAGAGCCGCCGCAGAGTTGTCTGTGCTCTTCTTGTACCCGGATTAACCCCATAAATCCTACCCCGCTCTGTGGCTCCTCAGTTGGTTTGGCAAGTAAATGGTTAACGCAGAAGGCTGTTTTGCACTCCGATTTTCTTAATTTTTTTTTGGGGGGGAGGGGATGGTTTTAGGCGTCTCATCACACAAAATATTAGTAATGCACTTTCTGGATTTTTACTTAATCACTTTTAATATATTTTTTGAGGGTGGAAAAAAACAAACAAAAAAAACCCTTGAAACAAAAAGTTACTGTTGGCAAAAAAAAAAAAAAATAAGTGTCTGGCGTCAATTTAAATGACAGATCTGTCGTAATGTAGTCTGGTTGAACTATAGTTTTTGGGATGTAGATGATGAGTTAAACTCGCAAATGATATATAACTTGTTGTTTTTTAATTTTTTAAAAGCCAGACTATTTGAGATAAGAGGCGTTCTATACATTCTAACATTTACCCTCGTGGGTTTATTGTCAGAAAATATATGTACGTGTGTGTGGTGTGTGTATATATTATTTATATATATATATATATATATATATATATATATATATCTCCGGTCATATTGATTGGAAATACTGCACTGCAGAAGCTATATAGTATTTTTTTTTATCAAATTTTACATATCAGTCCTATTTTTTTCCTTCCTTTTAAATCCAGACAGAGGAATGGATATAGAACATTTTTTTGGAATATTTCTCATTAGATAATGTCTATTGCTGGCTGCAAGGTGAGTTAACTGAGAATCCATCAGTGAGATCCTTTACGCCCCAAATGTGCATAACCCCTTTAATCTGTTGTTCTCTGTTATCAGCCATTTCAGGTTGCCAATGGGAATACCAGTACAAATAGTTTTACCATATTTTTTTTTTTTTTTTCTGGTCAAAGAATACCAATCCTCAGGATTATATTTACACACACTTTTGTGAATATTAGCATGAAAGCTTCCAGTTGTAGGATTAGTGGCCCTTTAAGGGCCCTAGATTTGTACAGTATAGACGGGACGTGCCGCCATGTCCCGGCCCCTGTAGCTCTTGCATTTGCTAGACCCCAAGCAGTTGATTTATGGACCCTATTGGACGACATGGGTCTTCTCCTTAGGAGGCTTGTTAGATGTTCTCCTCTAACTCAAGCTTACTTTGCCGAGTCTTGAAAGGCAATTTTGGTAGAAGAGATCATCGAGTTGAATTTTTTGCTGCTCGCATCCTCCAAAACACTCGCAAAACTTTCTATAGAAGTATTTTCTTTTGTTTTTTTTATGCACTAAAAACTAAACCTTCATACCTGCGTCAATCCTGTCTTAGATTTTTTGGCTGGAACAAGTTTCCGCACCCTGCTAAAAATGACAAGAGCCTAAACTGTTCACCTTTTAGGGACTTTTTTTTTCTTCCTTTAAATGTATAGTTTTCTTGTCTAAAAATATTTTTTGCTGTTCATTAAACTTTTTTGGGCAGTTTTTGCCTCCTTTTAGCATCTGTGTTGCGTTGTTTATTGCTGACTGCAGAATGAGTCAACGGGACATCCATCAGTCAGCTCCCTATGATACACTGTGTTCCAAATTATTATGCAAATAATATTTTCTCAGATTTTCCCAAATTACCTATATGTATTGCAGTCATTGTAATTTTCCAGTCAAATAACTATTAGAGTACAATTGAAAGGTTTTTGTACAAACTGCCTATGATAACAGTATATTTTTTTAAAAATAAAACACTCAAACTGCACTCAAAATGCATGTTCCAAATTATTTTGCACAGCAGAGTTTTCAACCTTTTCACTTTAATAAAGAACAAAAAAAATGGTCATTTTTGAAATTATAAGCATTAGCAGGTTATTACAAACTGAAATCAAACAGTTTTCAACTCAAAACTTTATTCTCGGTGATGTTACATTTGCACATAGGACCCCTTGTTCGAAAGGAGCTTCTGAACTCTCGTCCATTGAATTTGTCAGGTTTTGGATGGTTTCTGCTTCAATTGTTTTGCATGAGGACAGAATACCCTCCCAGAGCTGTTGCTTAGATGTGAACTGCCTCCCGCCATCATAGACACTCCTTTTGATGATGCTCCAGAGGTTCTCAATGGGGTTGAGGTCAGGGGAGCATGGGGGCCACACCATAACTTTGTCCCCTTTTATGCCCATAGCAGCCAGAGATGCAGATGTGTTATGTGCAGCATGAGAAGGTGCATTATCATGCATGAAAATGATCTTGCTGTGGAATGCACGGTTCTTCTTCTTGAACCATGGCAGGAAGTGCTGTTTGAGAAACTCAACATACACTATGGAGTTCATCTTTACCCCTTCAGGGATCCTAAAGGGGCTGACAATCTCTCTCCCCATGATTCCAGCCCAAAACATACTCCACCTCCTCCTTGTTGGCGCCGTAGCCATGTTTGCATGGGGTGTCCATCAACCAGCCATCCTCCACTCCATCCATCTGGACCATCGAGCGTTGCACAGCACTCATCGGTGAACAAAACAGTTTTGAAGTCAGTGTTCATGTATTGTTTGGCCCACTGGAGCCGTTTCTGCTTGTGTGCAGTGGATAGAGGAGGTCGACAGGATGGCTTACGCACAGCTGCAAAACTCTGAAGGACCCTGCATCTTGTTGTTCGGGGGACGTTGGAGGCACCAGCAGCTTCAAAAACTTGTCTGCTGCTATGACAAGGCTTTTTTGCCGCTGCTCTTTTAACCTGACGTAATTGCCTGTAGGAAAGAGTCCTCAATTTTCCCTTATCAGCACGCACACGTGTGTACTGTGAATCAGCTACATACTTCTTGATAGTGCGATGATCACGATGAAGTGTCTTGGCAATGTTGATTGTAGTCATGCCTTGACCTAAACACTCCACAATTTGTTGCTTCTCAGCAGCCGACACATCCTTTTTCTTTCCCATTTTGGCAGAAAATGTAGGCTGCTTAATAATGTGGGACAGCCTTCTTAAGTAGTCTTGCCTTTCATTGGACACACCTGCCAAACTAATTAGCACAGGTGTCTACAATTGCTTAAGGGTATGCCACACTAAACAATATCGCTAACGAGATCGCTAAAAAACGTCACTATTTAGCGATCCCGTTAGCGATATTGTTCAGTGCGGCAGCTTCCAGCGACGAGCTTCTGCTGTGATCTCGCTCGTCGCTGGAATCGTTCCGGACCCTATTTTCTCGTCGGCGCTCCCGCTGGGTAAGTATATAATCGCTGTGTGGCACCTTTTCTTAGCGATTTAGCGGTACTTTTGTACCGCTAAAGTCGTTAAGAAGATCGCTAACGGCGATAGCGTCGTTAACTATATCGCTAAATGTGGCCGCATTAGCGATATTAGAAACGATCCCGCTAGCGATCTCATTAGTATGCAACGCTAACGAGATCGCTAGCGGGATTGCTTAGTGTGGCAGTACCTTTACAGTGATAAAAAGAGCCCTGACACACATCACCATCAATGAGTTTAACTGACAAACAAAAAAATTCTTACTTTATCACTCCTAAACAATTTTTGCATAATAATTTGGAACACAGTGTAGTCTGACTGGGAGTTTTTAGCTTTTTCTGATCTCTATTCAGCTAATTAATGACCACATCAAAGTTGAGTGGGCAAAGAAACAAGGAGTCTGTAAAAAAAATAAAAATAAATAAAATGGTGCAAAAAATTGAATCAAGCTCTATTGCAAAAATTTTTAGTCCCAAATTCATGCATTTAAGTGATACAAATTAAAACGGGCTGGTTTATTTATTTTTTTTTTATCAGGGTAGAAAAGTTTCAGACATGTTCATTCGGACACCTGATCCTCACTGGAGATGACCGGACTTACTCCACTCCCCCCATAGAGAAGCCATGCATGCTTGATCACTTGTATGGCGAGGTCGGGGGGCCGAATGAGCTACTTTCTGACACAGAAACAAAAGGCCAGAGCTTACAACAGAGTTTGCACTAACGATGAAGGATCCGACGGTGGTTTCCGGTTGCCTACTCCTGACGAAGCCACCCTTCCCCGTCCTCAGCCACGACGCGCACAGTCACATAATATCAAAATGAATTTATCCAAACCCAATCAGATCACCACATCTAATCCCATTTGTATGATCACATGAGAATATATTCTGATTTTAGAGCCCTGCATCTGTTTTGTTCGTTTCACTAATTAAAACGCTCCTGCATACATTTGCTTGGAAATGGTGGCAGATGTTTTGTCGCATAAAAAGGATAATTTATACTTTTTTTTTTTTTTTTTCTCCCGCCTTGATTAGCGGATCGTAATCTTACCACTTTATAATCAGCACTAATCAACCTATCTTCACAGTCAAGATGGGGAAAGTTATTTTACATTTTTTTTTTAATCCAAATAGATACTATTATTTTATTAGATGCTGGTAACTGTATATCATTGGTCAGATATGAATATCACTGATCATACTGGAATTATTCGGGTTCTTTCACTGCAGACCTCCCGAAAATATGTAACAGTGTAACAGTAGGTGCCGCTGCAGACGTAGTGCTGTTAAAGAGGATCGGTCACCAGGTCAAAAGTTTCCAATTTTTCCACTTTTTATTCCTTCTCCTCGCCTGAGTAAAAAAAATAAATCTGCCGTACAGTACCAAAGATATATGAACCTTTTTTTATTTCTTGCTCCTTTTTGTGGTCTTTTCTAAGGAGGTGTGACTCACTAGATTTCTCAGGGGGGTGTCTTTAGATGCTGCACCCCCCAAAAAACACCCCCCGAGGAATCCAACGAGTTTCGCCCCCATGGAAAGATAATAAAAATTAGCCTTAAATAAAAAGGTCCATATTTCATGAACCGTATGGTGGATTAAAAAGAAAAAAAATGGAGCATCTGGAATAAAAGATTAAAAACTGGACCTGGTGGCATGTTCTCTATAAGCTCAGCTTCACATGTGTGCTCATAGCCATTTATAAATACCGCATGAAATAGAACAGACCAGGAATGAGTGACCCTATTTAGCTATTTGTTCCTGTTAAAGGGGTTGCCTAGGCTTGGGGTGCTCAAGTCTGCAGTCACTCTGTGACGCAGACTCGTGAATCCTCACTGTGCACGCTGTGAGGATTCTCCTGGACTGCAAGAATGTGATTTGCAAACTTGCTGCCACATTCCGACTAGACGTGTACGGCGTCACTTGATACACTTGTATCGAGCGAGGCCGCACACATCTAGTCGGCACTTGACCACAGGTATGCAAATCCTATATTTGTGGTCACGCACCCGCCCGCTTCCTGCACCAGAGAATCCTGACAGTGTGTAACTACAGACCCCAATCCTGGATAGTCCGTTTAATTTTGGATTTTTCTGCCACAAAAATCCATGTCGAAATACTTAGTGTGAACATACCCTTAGCATGTGAATGGTTGACCATTCCCTGTTCCTACAGTCCCCTGGAGACCCCGTCACAGACAAATGTCTTGATGCCAGCGTTGCTGGTGGCGTTGCCCTGGAGTACAGTGTTTGTGGAGTACAAAGTGCTTGTAATAGGATTATTTTCCCCACTTCTTTGTACTGCTGTGTTCTGCGAGTTGATATTGTGGACTGGATGGAGAATGTAATCTTGTTCTTTACTCCTCTGGGTGCTCGTATCTTATCAGTATCGTTGTGTCCTCACCCATCACACACTTTTCCGGGTTTATATCGGTTCTTGAACACAAGACTGCTCTGTTCTTCTGAGATTCTCTGAAATCTGTGACTGATACTGAATTCCCAGAACAGTTCCGGATCCCGGCTGAGGTCTACGAAGCGATAGGGGGAGGTAAGAGTGTTTTCTGTGAGTCAAAATGTTGTATAATGAGTAAACTACATTTTTTTTGTGCTCTACTCCGTATAATTTATGATAACCGTACACTTACAAAATACACAGAAATTCCAGAAACAGCGCCACTCTTTACCTTAGGTTATGTCTGGTATTGCAGCTTGGTTCAATTATATTTATTGAAGCTGCTGCTGCTACAATACTCTACACAACCTAAGGACTGTTTAAAAGGAAAGCATCCAAGTCTTAAATGATGTGCTACAAGTCTGTCATCCCCCCAAAATGGATCTTATGCGAGCTATACAGTGATATAGGGGACTTGACACCTATAAAATAATACTAGCGCTGCACCTGTTACTCGTGGCTGAGAAAATAAATCTTAATTCATATGAAATGAGGGGGCTATGGTGCACTATTGGCATTACGCCCCCTCATTTTGTATGTTGTGGGCTTCCTTCGCTTCTTGTTGATGGCGCTCGCTTCCCAGAGAGAGCGCTACCTGAACTCGATTCCTGGCTGTTTGCGCTTCCCTTGCTTCTGTCTGCTGACGCCACTCGTCACTTGAAGTCCCCGATATCATTGTAGGAGGATGCCTCTTTGCATGGACCTTTTTAGTGATCACCTGTAATCTGTAGAGTTACCTGGAATAAATTGTGTAATTCCTCTATAGCGCCTATCCCCCCAGTTTTGACGGTTGTTGTTACCTCTACCCTCTCTTTAGTCCATTTGCACAGAATTTTTTTTGTGTGTCCTTGATGACTCTCCTTTCCTCTGCATACCCCCATAAAGTACAATAATGTTGTTGTATTGGGCATAGTTGACCTCAGTATGGTAACCTGCGGTGAGGACACACATGGAGCTTCGCTGAGGTTGACTTTTTACACTTAATGACTTGATTTACATGGTCCTTTAGGCAGTTAGAGCTGAAGTTACAGCCATTACTGTGAAATCCCCAAGGATTTTCTCGTTTTCAGTCTTTCTCACGTAAAGAGACCTGATAAAGTTCTACAAGATCACTGGCGATCTTCTTGTCAAGTTGGCTCAAAATTATGAAGTCTTGACCAGAGCGCAGCTATATACTTTAGATAATTCAGCAGTCACCTATGTCGCCCAACTACCCTATTTATGACTCTTTGACTCTTTGGTGGTGGCTTTTTTCAGGGATAGTCAGTCTGAAATCGGACATTGTAGATCTTTACCTCCCCAACAATCTGTCAGTAGGGCACACATTCACATTAGACTGTTGGACGATCCTGTGCTATCTGTGACGTTAGTATAATGTGTATGATTAACTGTTGACCATATTATATTATTAAATTGATGGCGTTTTGGTATGCCAAATCACCCATGATGGCACCACTGGAGAGATGGGATCCTCCCTACAGGGACAGGAAACCTACAGAAAAAAAGGGTGGTGCCTCGCCACCATATCGGTTGGTCTCCTGTCCTTGGAGAGGGAACCTACAACTTGGAGTTGTCCAAGGAAATGAAGACTTGCCCAGATCTTGGCCCGGTCACCTAAGTAGCAGTATGGCACTGCAGCTGCCGGAGCAGGTGGGTTATGGAGGCGCCACTTCAGTTTCAAGGGGAAAACAGCTGGTGAACTGCTGCTGGTCTGCGGCAGCATAGTAAACTGATGTCTACCGGACGCTGCTTTGACTCAAGCCTGCGCATAGGCAGGGTGCGCAGATCTGTGAAAGCGCGCTCTGATGACGAGCACGCCGGTGATGTTAGGAGCTCCATGAAGTGATGGATCCACTTTCAGGGTATGCCGGGGAGACTCCAAATTTCGAATAGCAGCTGCTGTTACTCCGCTGCTGGATGAAAACTGCGGTCATCCCAGTGGAGGAGCTGCTATGTGACCACCTGTGAAGACCCTTCTCAGACGTAACCTGCGGCAGTGCCAGGAAAGTTGGATTGTTCCAGCAGGATGGATGAGTCCACAGCTTCCAAAGGCAATCATTCAGATGAGATGATTCCTCATAATCCGGAATCTAAACTGCTCCTGAGTGGTACGTGACCTCCATGAATGTTCACCTTGTAATTAGGTTTCTTGTCATTTTCCTTGGTTAGGGAAAACCTAGGAAATGTGCGTCAAAAACCAAGTTCAGGAAAGGTTCACTGTGCAAGGCAAGTGTCACGATTCTGTTGTCAGATTAACCTGGGCCAGCTCCTTCCCTGTTCTTAATGCTAGGGGTGCCTTGGCTATCCCTGCTCTCCAGATTACTTCTGATGGTGAAGATGCTGTGGCCACATACCTTGCTGAATTCCTGAATCCGCCTCTATATCTGCCGCCCTGCCCCACCCAGGGAATGACAAAATTATATGGCAGTTTATGGAAGGAATTTCTGACCAGCTCCATGGTAGGTGTAGTGGACGGAATACAGGTCAAAACCATTTTTAAATTCCTCCAGACTGGGTTAGAATAAGGTCTATCCATCCAGGTATCTGCTCTGGGTGCTTTATATAACTATAATCTGGCTAATAACTGGTGGATTTCTCGATTCATTAAGTCAAGGTTTCAATCTAGGCTCATTACCAATCCAAAGATGGCACCCTGGGATCTTAATCTGGTGCTCGTGGATTCAACGTCTTTTAAGGTCATTACACTAAAAACCATCATCCTGGTGGCGCTGACTTTGGCATGGAGAGTTAAGCCCCCGTCTCGTATAGCGAGATCGCTGCTGAGTCACAAGTTTTGTGATGCAACAGCGATCTCCCCAGCGATATCGCTGTGTGTGACACTTATCAGCCACCGGCCCCCTACTGGTATCGCAGATCGTGCTCGATGCCCTGGACATTTTTTTGATCGTTGGTCTCCCGCTGGCCAGCACACATCGCTGCGTGTCTCAGGCGGGAGATCAGCAAGCTGGAGCTGGTAACCAAGGTACACATCGGGTTTCTAAGCGCGCCGGCGCTCAGAAACCCAATGTGTACGTTAGATACCAGCGCGCTGGTGCAGGAGCTGTAACCAAGGTAAACAGCGGGTTTCTAAGCGCCGCGCCGATGTTTACCTTGGTTACCAGCTCCTGCACCAGCGCGCTGGTATGCGGGTAACTAAGCGACGTTACCCGCGTAGTCACTGTCCTGATTGCTGCTGGCTGTTTGGCAGCTCACCAGCGATCATGTAGCGACACACCTGCGATCCTGAAAAGTTCATATCATTGTCGGGATCGCTGTGAGTCGCTATGTGTGATGGTGATATTCAAGCTTTGGGCCCCGTCTCACATAGCGAGATCGCTGCTGAGTCACAAGTTTTGTGACGCAACAGCGTCTCAGCAGCGATCTCGCTATGTCTGACACGTACCAGCGATCAGGCCCCTGCTGTGAATCGCTGGTCGTGTCAGAAATGCCTGGACTTTTTTTTTTGATCGCTGGTCTCCGCTGCCAGCACGAATCGCTGCGTATGGCAGGCAGGAGTCCAGCGATCAGCTGGTAACCAAGGTATACATCGGTTTCCAGGCGCGGGGCTGTGCCTGGAACCCGATGTGTACGTTGGATAACAGCGTGCTGCTGCAGGGGAGCTGGTAACCAAGGACACATCGGTTCCAAGGTACACATCGGGTTCCAGGCACCGCGCAGCGCCTGGAAACCCCATGTGTGCTGCAGCTCCCTGCATCAGCAGACTGGTATCCAACGTACACTGCGGGTTATTAAGCGACGTTACCCGCAGTGTCGCTGTTCTGATCGCTACCTGAGCTGCCTGTTTGGCAGCTCAGCAGCGATCATGTAGTGACACACCAGCGATCCTGACAAGTTCATATTGCTGTCAGGATCGCTGGTGTGTCCCTATGTGAGACGGGGCCCTTTGTCTGTGAATCCTATGTTTACACAGATCCTAGAAGATATGGTAGTTCTGAAACCGGCCTATTTTCCCAAATTAGCTTCCAAGTTCCATAGAATTCAGGAGATTGTGCTCCCTTCTTTCTGGGCTAATCCTGGGAATCCAAAGGAAGAACAACTTTAGATGTTATAAGTCTGAGAGTATACCTCAGCCGCAGCAACCTGGTAAAGATGTCCGTCACTTTTTATTTAATTTCAGGCTCCTAAAGAAAAAAGAGATATAAAGGCATGCTAGCTAAATGGATTAAAGAGGCTATAGGGTTAGTTTATTCCAAAAATGGGCAGTTCCAGAAGATCTGAAAGCTCCTTCTACTAGGGTTAATTCAAACTCCTGGGCGGAGAAAGTGGATGTCTTCATCAAGCAACATGGTCTTTACCGCATACCTTCTATAGACCTTATAGGCCTGATCTGGGTTCTTCTGCTGGTTTTTCCTTTATATGAATGGTTTTACAAGCTGTGTTCCTACCCTAAGTTTAAAGTTTCTCTATAAATCTCTCAGGTGGTGCTGTCATGGGTGATAGGAAAAGACTGAATTACTTAGCTGAATTACTTAGCGGTATTGGAATTTTTCAGAACCCATGACAGCAGCCTTATATTCCTTCCCGTCACTGGTATTGGGTGGTCACTTTGTTTCCTCCATGGTGTTGGATTTACTCAGTGTTAAGAAGAAAAAAAAATCCTGTTGTTCTTTAATGGTGTATAGAACTATTAAATGGTGTCCTCTCATGCTCTGTAAACCATTGATGTTGGGGAGAGGCGCCGCCATTTTATTCTGTAGGTTTCCTGTCTTTGAAGGGCAGATCCCCTCTCTCTGGTGGCGCTGTCACAGGCGCTGGAAAATCCCATTAACGAGTAAGTAATGATTGGTCACGGGTCTCGTGACCCAAACTGAAGAGTCTCGTATGTGTTTGAGGCTGTTGCGTTCAGGTCAGGAGACCCGTGAACTGTCCAAAAAATCGGGCTCAGTACAGAGAGTGTGAAGGCGGCCTCTGAAAAAATTAGAGCTCCTCCTTGAAGACGGTCAACAAGATACTCGGACAGATCCTGTATCTCTGTTCAGTGACGTAATATTGTCATGTAAAGACTATCTGGACTCGCTTAGTCTAACACATCAGGAGCTTATTGAACGGTGCCGGGTGTCTTATATCTGAAAATTTTAAGCCAAAAAATCTTTTAAGAGAGAATTTCCTTGTTGATTATTTCTAGGCAAAAACACTTGTGTCAAATTTTCCATTTTTATGAAGGGCGCTCCCTGATCCTACAAAAAAAAATAGTTTGCTAATTCTTAGGATTGCTTTGGGGTCTGATTCAGCGCTAATCATATGAAGCGGCTGTAGTGAGAGTGGTGTCCTCTCTGTACGTTTAGTAGTAGAATTACAGCTCTTGGTCTAATTGAAGTGAACAGTGCGGAGCTGTAATTCCGGGGAAACAAGGTGAGGAATACACAAGAACATGCCAAGTAAGCGATGACGAACCTTTTTTTCATTTTTTTTTTTTTGTTACATTAATTACATAATTCTTGGCATCTTTTTGTTTTTCCTCATTGACAATAAAAGGAAATGAAAGTTCTGTGTATGAAGCCGAGCGCGTCTAACCTGTAGTAGATGGCTGGGAATATCTGCCGTCTTCTGGAGATTATATTTCATCGTACGCGCATGGCTCCAGTCCAGATTCAGGACTTCACTGGGAGTTCTTGTAAAACTGGCGTCGTTCGTGGTGAGTTTTCCAGCTCTGGATGTCGGGTTTCGCTGAGTGTCGGTTTGTCTAGAGGTGTAAAGGTTAAGAAGCCGGAAAAGGAGATTGACATAGATTTACAATTCTTAGTCCATCCGTGGCTTCTCCAAGAAAACCTCTGAATATTTAGTATATTCCCCGGGGGGGCGCAGGATACTAAATTCCTGACAGACCAGGAACAGGGGGCATAATGCATAACATGGGATTGACATCCCTTATTATAGAAAATGTAAAGGGCTTGTATTTGGGTAGATAAGAGAGTTTGCTTTTTATATTTTTTATTTCCCCCAGTAATAGCGCCACTTTTGTCTATAGGTCGTACTTGGTATTACAGCATAGCCTCGTTTGAGTGCCAAGCCATTGACATTGGGTCTGTTCCTGGCGGAAAGAAAGTGCCTAATTTTTTATTCCCCAATCTCATGCCACCTTTAATAGTGTCATTAATATATTTTATTCATTTTATTTATTTTTTTACTCCTAATAATATACTACTGACAGTTTGCACGCTGTATGGGGATGAGCGTATTATCGATCATTCGTCTCCCATACCGTTCCAGATCGACCGGGTAAAAGGATTTCTAAAGTATTGCAGATCTACTTGTTATATTGACGCTTGTTTAAATCTGCCAGTGTAAACTTGCCTTTAAGAGGGACCTGTGATTTGCAATAAATGTGATTTATTATCCTTAGTGTAGATGCCGCTGTTCTCCTGAATCCGGCGCTGTTTTTCTTTTCTTCCTGCGCCTCTCCGTTCCTGAGATATGCCCCCATCTTCCCTGTACATAAATCTAGTCTTGTCTGCCATGTGGGCGTGATCCTTAACACTACTCTGGGGGCGTCATCTTGAAGACCACACCTAGTTGTCTAACGGGACTAGATTTCTGTGCAGAGAAGAGAAGGCCATATCTCCGGAATGGAGAGGCGTAGGAGCAAAAGAAAAACCGTGCCGGATTCAGGAGAACAGCGGCATTTACGCAAAGTAAAAAAAAAAACATTATGGTGACAGGTCCTCTTCCCATATCCTACATATCACAAGAAATGTCATAAATGCTCATTAGAGGTGGGTCTCATCTGTGCCATAAATGAAAAGGATGGGACTATACCTCGTCTACACAGAATTTTTTGTTATATAAAAATACCGTATGACGAGCTCAGCTCTGCTCCGTCGGTTCAGGATCCTTGGCACTGCAGCGACTGGGTTGTGACGGCAATTATTAGGAGTCCTCTCCCCGTCAGTAGTGCTAGTATTACAGAAGAATAAAGTTAGTCGATGTGTTTTTGTCTTGTTATTGGTCGCGCCTGGCTGTGGCTTTAATAATTGAGGCCTCTGTATCTGCGGCAGGCTAAAGGTCCCTTTATTAAATAATTCAGCAGCCTTCCCATGCTGCTTTGTTGAGGGCACTATCGGTTTTCACTCCTTCCTGCCATGGAGGAACGGGGGGTGAGGAAAATCAATTTGTCCGTACGGCCGAGCTGGAAAATGAAATGAATTAGTCTTCACCGTGGAGCTATTAGCGAGGAGCCATGTGCCATTTCATTGCCGGTACGCGCCGGAGCCATGGGGACTAGCGGCTGAGGTGGGCATGGATTCTGATGGCTGGTTCTCTGTGAGCGAGCTGAAGTATCTGGTGAGATGGCACACGGGTTCCTACCAGCTCTACCCAGGTAAAAGGCTCGTCCTTGTGTGCTGGGGGTCACTTACTTTTTTTTTTTTTTTTTTCTTTTATGGTTTCTGTGAAGTGTTTCTGCCTTTTTTCTTATTTACCAGAACAAGCTCATTCGTAGACGTGTGTTGACTCTACCACAGACGCACGTTTTTAACAGGGAGACGGTGATGCAAAACCCCATGCAAATCAATTATGCAACTAATAATTCTTTCCATACTAATTTCCAGGAACTGAAGATTCTGTGCAAGTAATATACAGCTAGCTCTGAACTAGCACAGATGAGATTGCAAAACATGCAAACACAACTTCTAGGAAATTACATAGGACTGCCAAAGAACTTACTGCATAGCCTGAACTCAGTGGGGCTCATTTATCATTTGCATTTTTTTTTGTTATGGATTTTGTTTTTTTGTTTTGCTCTAATTCATAAATATAGTTCACTTTAATGATTTTGGCACAAAAAAAAACAACTTTTTGTCTTAACTGGAGCTTAAGGGGCCAATAAGATCCCTTTTGATCCATATGAGAAGACCATTACTATTATATATCAGTGATAGTTGTGGGTCTCATTAAGATTTTGTATTGGGGCCTATGAGCTTCAGGTTACACCATCTATATCAAGAATGGTGCCCCTCCGTGCACTACCTGGAGTGTAGAGCGGGCTGCGCGGGCGACCACTCGCTCTGTTCATTGTTATAGGTTGGAAAAATATTGACTATTGGAATAACCCTTTAATTCCATGCTCTGACCCAAGGTGGTGGTGGTTTAATTTTTTTTTTCTAAATCCTGTACAATCCCTTTAAATACAGGCATACTGTTAGGCCCACTGTAAGCCAGAATATATATACTTAAAAAAACTATATATATATATATATATATATGTATATGTAGCTTGGCCCATGCAAAATTTTCGCACGTTGGTCATCAGGGGCACAAACAATTTCAGAAAAAGCAAGCTGGTCAAATGTAAATGTATTTCATGAGATGATGAACACAGACAGGTATTTATATATGTAGACTGGTGATACAATAAATTGGTTTTATAAGTAGAGGCCAAGAAATGTCTTCGGTTGAGGTGCCACCTGCAGGTCATTGTGTCTTTCTGTAGGTTTATGAAAATAAATGTTTAAACTGTATTTAGTGATAAAATCGTGGATGTGTGGTTTGTTTGGCTCTTTTCTTTCTGAAGGGAGCAAGTTTACCTTTCAAATGGTGTATCATTTGTTTGTGTGGGGCGAAGTAATCAGCGAAAAAGCAGTGCATGCTTACAAATGTGTTTGCATATGTGACTTACCTGCAGTGAAGTGTGCAATCCTCCAATGTGCCTGAAATAGGCTGGGCAAGCACTTGGGCAAGCAGGAAAGACCCCAAGGCAAATGTTTGGATTTGTTTGTGATGTCTGTACACAGCTTTGTAGTAGTGTGCTGCCACCTGCAGGTAATTTGACCTTTCAAATGGTGTATCATTTGTTTGTGTGGGTGGAGTGTGAGCGGAGCAAGTGTGCAATTCAATAGGCAGTGCATGTTTACAAATGTGTTGGCAAGTGCCTCACCTGCAGTGAAGTGTGCAATCCTAAAATAGGCTGGGCAAGCACTTGAGCAAGCTGGAAAGCCCCCAAGGCAAATGTTTGGATTTGTTTGTGATATCTGTAAGCAGCTTTGTGGTAGTGTGCTTTGGGGTACTGTGGTACTACCTGCAGGTCATTTTTCCTTACTGCAGGTTTATGAAAATTAATGTTTAAACTGTATTTTGTGATCAAATCGTGGATATGTGGTTTGTTTGGCTATTTTCTTGCTGAAGGGGGCAAGTTTACCTTTGAAATGGTGTATCATTTGTGTGTGTGGGTGCAGTATGAATGGAGATACAAAGTAATCACCGAAAAACAGTGTATAGAAATAATAATAAAAAAAATATATAAATATATATATATATATATATATATATATTTTTTTATTTAGCCTTTATATGCCCGGCAAACATAAAGCACACAAGAAAAATAGTGATTTTCCTGATGACCACGAGCTTTAGGTAACTTGCAAGAAAGGTATTTGACCCGGCAGGCGGCTTCCCGTAATCGGGTGACAGATGTCGCTAACCTACATTAAATCTGGTATTTATGATGAGGTAAAAAGCAGAAATCGACATTTTACGGGATATTTCACAGAATGCTGAGATAACTCTTATCTGAAATAAAATCTTGGGCAGATCGGAGAGATACAAGATAAGCACTGCCTTATTCTCACAATGTCATGTATATCATGTCTCCAGGAATCCAGCACACATGAGAAAACAGCAATTTCATGTTTAGTTAGAGCAAAAAAGGTTATTTATAGAGGAGCAGAAATGGGGAGAAACAGCACATGAATAATGTTATAATAACCGATCAGACAGATTCTGTAAGCAATTGCCAGTTCCTTTTAAAAAAAAAAAACAAATTTGCTCCCAGCAATATAAATCAAATCCCAGCTTTCGGCAACAGTTAAAAATATAGAATCAGGCTTTCTCCACTGCAAACCACCCTTGTTACCGAGTCTTATTTCTTAACACACCATAGGATTATAAAAGGGCAAAGAAACCTGAATAAGAAAATACCCTATCCTATAGTGGCAGATGTAGCGTTAATATTTCACCCAATAAATATTTCTCAATCCTTTTTTTTTTTTAATTTAAAGACTCCCCAGACAATAAGCTGATCACAGCGATCAGTGGGAAGGTAGTATCAAGTGTTCAATTCCTCTGCAGCACTCCCACTGGAGAAGTGGAGTATTACACAGTTCTCCTTTAAAAATCAGTGAACAGTGGATGTAATGAAAGGTCTGACCGAGTCCTCCAGAGTGAGTGACACTCTCTATAGCTGCTCCCAAATCTGGCTGATTGATGAGAATGCTAAATTAGAGACCACTTATATTAAAATGGTTGTCTCAAATTATAAAAACAAAAAAGGCAGGTTTTTTTCTCTCCCACAAAACAATGCAATTTTATTGTGTGTATGGTATTGCAGCATAGCCCTTTTCACGTCAATGTAGCTATGCTGCAATACCAGACACAACCTGTAGACAGAAGTGGCACAGTTCCTGGAAGATGGCAGCCATGTGTGTTTTTTTTTTTCCCTTTAATACTGTACTATAGTACTTGAATGTGGTTTCCCACGCCAGTCAAACCAAATGTTGCAAGAGTTGTATGGTGGAGACTTAAAAATTTATCTATTCCCAATTTTTTCTTTGCAAGATCGTATTTTATTAATATCAAATAGTGATGAGCGAACGTGCTCGGATAAGGTGTTACCCAAGCATGCTCGTGTGCTAACCGAGTGCCTTCAGCGTACTAGAAGAATATGTTCAATCCCCGCATCTGCATGTCTCGCGGCCGTCACGTCATGAGATATTTAAAGCATAAGTCTTGTTCTGGTAATATTAAGAAGTGGAAAGGCCAAGAGCATTTTTCTGGCAGATCTAGAGCAAAACCTCTTTCAAGCCTGGGGTCCTTGTGACCGCACGGCCTGAGACTTGTAGAGGAAACCCAGGCTTCTGGTTAGGATAGATTTCTAGTGAAAGCCGGCTTGATGCAAACTCTCAAAACTTGAGTTTCTTCCTCCTGGGCTTTCTCTACATGTCACTTCTCCTGCTCTATAGTGAGCTGGATGAGTGCCTCGGAGACAGAAATGTGGAAATGAGGACAAACGTGAGCTAACCTAATGAGAATTGGATTGGCATGTAATGATAAATTCAAGCTGGACTTGAAAGCCAACTTGGATGCCATCACCTCCATCGCTTGTGTTTTTGTGTTTGTCTCCAGCCTTTTTATGTGTCTTGGCTAAGTTTGTCAAAATTTATTCTCACTGTAGTAAAAGTCCTTAGCCAAACTGTAGGCTGACTTTTGGCTCTATAAAAAAAAAAAGCAAAAAAAACCCCAGACCCTTTCCTACGAAGTGCTGCCAGATATAGTGCTCAACTGGAGTACCAAGAAGCTAAAGTTGTGGAAATCACAGGTTAATAAAATACAAATAATGAGAAAATGGAAGCAAAATTTTCAAAACATCTCAATTTATTCAGTATGGAGTATGAGCGCAGAAATCCCCGCACTTATAGCCTCGGCTGATATCAGTGAGGTTATTAATGGTCGTCTGAGGAAGGTTCTGCTGCCCGAAATGCACTTGGGTAAATCAAGATCTGCTGCTCCCTTTTGTATTTGCAGACCAGTGATGTCCCAGATGTACTCGATTGGAGATTGACACGGAGACACGGTCTTGGTAGTACATTTGGGCCACGCAGGCAGCTCACAGTAACACCACCAAGATGCGGCCTGGTGTTGTCGTTTTGAAAAACCGCGTCTGGAATACTATGGAGAAATGGCCATACCACTGGCTCCACAATTGATCAGTTCAGTACTGCAAGTGAAATTGGACATTACATACCGAGTCTAAGGCCCCCTTCACATGTCTGTTTTTCATGTCCGTACGTGTGAAAACCCACAGACATGTCCGTTTTTATCAGCAGCACAGGCCGCAAAACATCCCGCACCCTGATAACCTCCATCTGTCAGCGTGACTCGTACCATCACCTGGGAAAAAGCTGTACAGTTCACTCTGTTCCCTGGCACTTAGTGCCGAAGACAGCTCTGATCATTGTCGCCTGGTCTCCCTGAGCTCGGTGTGAGCAGGCGACAATAATGAGCGTTGTATTCAGCACATGCTGTGTACATTGTGTGTAAAATTAATAAAAAAAAAAAATTGACGTGGGCTCCCACGTAATTTTGATGACCAGCAGAGGGAAAGCCCACAGCTGGGGGCTGATGTTGCTAATCTGGGAAAGGGGACAATATCACAAAAGGTTCTCAGGCTAATAATAACAGCCCACAGCTTTTTGCTTAGCCTTTACTGGTTAGTTTCGGGGACACCAGAAAAAAAATTAGCTTAGGGTTACCTTGTAAATTCTAACCAGCAAAGTCTAAACAGACAGCTGTAGGCTGATATTAATAGCCAGGGAAAGGGGCATGGATATAGTCTCCCCTCTTAGGCTACCAACATCAGCCCTCAGCCGCCCCAGAAATGGCGCATCCATAAGATGCACAAAATCTGACACTTAGCCTTGCTCTTCCCACTTGCCCTGGTGTGGTGGCAAGTAGGGTAATATGAGTCAGAATTATGTACTTTAATTGAAATAAACACACCCACCCTCATTTTCCCATTTATTACTGTAAAAATGAAAATAATAAAAATCCACATTCCCCACCTGTCCGACGATAATCCATTTGTCCCAATCCGTAATCCATCTCTGCTTCATCTGGATGCCTTGCTGAACAGTGGCGCGATGCAACCATTCAGCCTGGCATCCAGGAGACGCTGAGCGTCAGCGCGCAGCTTTCGTGACCTGCGGTGACGTCTTTGAGGTTACCGCCGGTCGTTGCCGGCTGTTCCCACGCTCAGTTCACTGTTAGCCGGCCGATGAACTGCCGTAACCTTCACTACGTCACCGCTAGCACCGTAAAAACTGACCATAGTACAAGTGGTAAATGCCAGTTTCTCCGCTCCCTAAGACTACAGTGGTGGCCAAAAGTATTGGCACCCCTGCAATTCTGTCAGATAATACTCAGTTTCTTCCTGAAAATGACTGCAAACACAAATTCTTTGGTATTATTATCTTCATTTAATTTGTCTTCAATGAAAAAAACACAAAAAGAATTGACCTAAAGCCAAATTGGATATAATTCCACACCAAAACTAAAAAAGGGGGTGGACAAAAGTATTGGCACTGTTTGAAAAATCATGTGATGCTTCTCTAATTCGTGTAATCACCAGCACCTGTAACTTACCTGTGGCACCTAACAGGCGTTGGCAATAACTAAATGACACTTGCAGCCAGTTAACATGGATTAAAGTTGACTCAACCTCTGTCCTGTGTCCTTGTGTGTACCACATTCAGCATGGAGAAAAGAAAGAAGACCAAAGAACTGTCTGAGGACTTGAGAAACCAAATTGTGAGGAAGCATGAGCAATCTCAAGGCTACAAGTCCATCTCCAAAGACCTGAATGTTCCTGTGTCTTTCGAGCGCAGTGTCATCAAGAAGTTTAAAGCCCATGGCACTGTGGCTAACTCCCTAGATGTGGAAGGAAAAGAAAAATTGACCAGAGATTTCAACGCAAGATTGTGCGGATGGTGGATAAAGAACCTCGACTAATATCCAAACAAGTTCAAGCTGCCCTGCAGTCCGAGGGTACAACAGTGTCAACCCGTACTATCCGTCGGCGTCTGAATGAAAAGGGACTGTATGGTAGGATACCCAGGAAGACCCCACTTCTTACCCTGAGACATAAAAAAGCCAGGCTGGAGTTTGCCAAAACTTACCTGAGAAAGCCTAAAACGTTTTGGAAGAATGTTCTCTGGTCAGATGAGACAAAAGTTGAGCTTTTTGGGAAAAGCCATCAACATAGAGTGTACAGGAAAAAAAAGAGGCATTCAAAGAAAAGAACACGGTCCTTACAGTCAAACATGGCGGAGGTTCCCTGATGTTTTGGGGTTGCTTTGCTGCCTCTGGCACTGGACTGCTTGACCGTGTGCATGGCATTATGAAGTCTGAAGACTACCAACAAATTTTGCAGCATAATGTAGGGCCCAGTGTGAGAAAGCTGGGTCTCCCTCAGAGGTCATGGGTCTTCCAGCAGGACAATGACCCAAAACACACTTCCAAAAGCGCTATAAAATGGTTTGAGAGAAAGCACTGGAGACTTCTAAGGTGGCCAGCAATGAGGCCAGACCTGAATCCCATAGAACACCTGTGGAGAGATCTCAAAATGGCAGTTTGGAGAAGGCACCCTTCAAATATCAGGGACCTGGAGCAGTTTCCCAAAGAAGAATGGTCTACAATTCCAGTAGAGCATTGTAAGAAACTCATTGATGGTTACCGGAAGCGGTTGTTTGCAGTTATTTTGGCTAAAGGTTGTGCAACCAAGTATTAGGCTGAGGGTGCCAATACTTTTGTCTGGCCCATTTTTGGAGTTGTGTGGAATGATCAAGGATTTGATTTTTGCTTCATTCTCTTGTGTTTTTTCCTTGCAAGTAAATTAAATGAAGATAAAAATAGCAAATAATTTGTGATTACAATCATTTTCAGGAAGAAACTGAGTATTATCTGACAGAATTACAGGGGTGCCAATACTTTTGGCCACCACTGTATATGGGCTTCTTAAAAGGTATTTCATTATTAAAATAATAATAAAATCAGATTATATAATTTTCCTCAATCTCTGTGGACAGTCGTTATCATGTAAGTGCCAGTTTCGAAAAATGTCCACAGTAGATACTCGATAACCAAATACAAAATAAATATTGACCCAAAGAACAAGCTGTTAATGAGGTCTCCTCCAGCACAAATTCTAACATCTGTTTGTCCTCACCAATTTGGGTTCATGCAGGGATAATGTTGTTAAATCAATGGCCGCACCATCTTATAGGCAGAGTAAGCCCCTATCCGTTCCAGTTTTCGAGCTTCGGCCCATTGTATATTTTCCATGGATGAGCACACTTCCCCGACGCGTCCCCTCCATTGCTCTGCAGAATTTCTTGGCACATACTAAATAAACAATAATGAAAATAACAGGCCTCTTCTGCTCGTAGATGAATGTGCACGATTGTGGAAAGCCCTCTTTTGTTGCACATGGCCCGTTCACATAATGATAGGTCTTCGGCACATTCTCCTTTCTCTAGTCATGTTGATTGCCCATTGACTGCCGCCCTGCACACTCAACGCCGAGGGGGAGGCTTAATTATCCTGACAAGCGGCTCCTCCACGGTCTCGTGGGCTGTGTGATGATTTGATTGCCTGCTGTCAGAACGGGTGCGTCCCCTATGTTGGATCACTATGTAGCCCGCCTTATCGTAAGGGTGTACGGTTATTTGCCAAAACTGAGATAAAAAGTTCTGATACTGTAAGATAGAACCGTGGTGCACGGACTGTGGCAGACCCTGTCAGGACTGAACTAGAATTGACTGTTTTCTGCACGGAACAAGGTTATAAAACACATTTCTACCTATATTAAATCACGTGATTGTTCAGCATGTCCTTGCCATTGTTTTATAGTGTCACTTTTCTCGAATATTATTTGCACATGTTGGAAGAGAGAAGGTTTACAAGGTTATTTTATTGGATGCCAGCAAACCATTTTCTCCATAATCAGGGTGCGATCGCACTTATTGCTTTTGAGTGTGTTTTGTATCTTCCTTACAGTATTTTAGACTTTTATTTTTTTTCTGTTTGTTGTAAATATTATTGTAGACATTGAGAAAAAGATGTGTACAGGCTAAAGGCTCCAGTGCCAGCCCACTGGATTGGTTGGCTGGGGTCTACAACGCCTGGCTTCTGTCAGTCCTGCAGACTTTGATTGGAGCTACTTTGCTCATTATCAACCATGAGCCCATTTTATCTCTTATTGTAGAAATCAATGGGTGCCCTATAACCTACAATGTAGAAATCAATGGGTGTCCAGTGGACCTACAGTGTAGAAATCAATGGGTGTCCAGTGGACCTACAGTGTAGAAATGAATGGGCGCCCAATAACCTACAATGTAGAAATCAATGGGTGTCCAGTGGACCTACAGTGTAGAAATCAATGGGTGTCCAGTGGACCTACAGTGTAGAAATGAATGGGCGCCCAATAACCTACAATGTAGAAATCAATTGGGGCCCCAATAACCTACAATGTAGAAATAAATGGGTGCCCAATAACCTACAATGTAGAAATCAATGGGTGTCCAGTGGACCTACAGTGTAGAAATCAATGGGTGTCCAGTGGACCTACAGTGTAGAAATGAATGGGCCCCAATAACCTACAATGTAGAAATGAATGGGCGCCCAATAACCTACAGTGTAGAAATGAATGGGCGCCCAATAACTCATACAATGCCCTTTAAAAAAATCAATGGGTGCCCAATAACCTACAATGTAGAAATCAATGGGTGTCCAAATACCTACAGTGTTGAGAAATCAATGGGTGCCCAGTGGGCCTACAATGTAGAAATCAATGGACGCCCAGTGGACTGATAAAAGCTTCCTCGGCTCTCACCATTCAGAACTTAAGTATTCTTGGGTGAGAAGAGCATGCGCACATCTATGGCGGGGTTGGGAGGAATTGCTGCCTGCAGCTATCCAAAGAGTTTGCCCGGCTGTAGAGTTTCTCTCTGTCTGGAGGACCTGTCTTGTATTAAACACAGAAGTTAATGTGCATGGGCACAGTGTAATGCCTTCCTTCTCCTATGGTGACGCTGTAGAGAAGCTGATCAGGTGATCTACCATACTCCAAAAAGTTCTAAATAAATCCCCAATGAAATGCCATGTTCTCCAGTGCACGTCAGTGCTTCCTAACCCTATTGGCTACTACCCATGTACTTCTTCTGTATAGAAATAAATGACTGATGACCTACTTACATTGTACTTCATGATTTTCTTCTCGGTTTTCTTGTAGAACTGAACAGCACTGATCTCAAAGGATGTATCAGCGAGAACAGCCTGAGCAGCAATGCCAGCCTGCCCAGTGTGCAGAGCTGCCGGAGACTCGGAGAGCGGCGGGTGGCCAGTTGGGCTGTGTCGTTCGAACGTCTTCTTCAGGATCCAATTGGGTTCGATATTTCACGGTTAGTAAATTTCTGTCACTGATGATAAATGACTGAATTACTTTTTTGGGTGAAGTTTGGATGGTTTATATGGTAACCATCCTACGAGAAAACCAGGGCTGTGGAGTTGGAGCACATTTTGGTGGAGTCTGAGTTGGAGTCTGTGTCATGGAAATTGAGGAGTTGGAGTCGGAGGTTTGGCTTACCGACTCCACAGCCCTGGAGAAAATTACAGTGGTCCTGGTAGACTGTGTCCAAAATGTGGTAAATTGGTTGTCAAATTGTTTTTCGCTAAATCTATAAAGTGGCAGAAAGCATGACTTATCCCAGACACATGCTCGGAGGAGAGCCAAGAGCAGCCAAGTGCACGTGGCTTGGTGAGGCAAACTGGTGGAAGGGAACTGTCATAAATCAGAGTAATTGCCAAGTGCTCTTCAAGCCATGAGTGGAGCAGCTGCTGCTAAAGTGGCTCATTAAAAAAAGTCTGACAATCAGTCTGCAGAGAAGAACAAGTTGTATGTGGAAATTACAATAATGCATTCACTATGCCAGTATTCCGGTTCAGGCTTGGCGCCTTCTCTAAAGATTCTGAAGACTTAAATTGTTTGCACCCAGATTAGAAGTTGGTGCCCTACGCATAGGATAGGGAATACGATCACTGGAGGTCTGACCTCTGGTACCTCAACCAATCCCAAGAACCTGGTTTTGAAGAGGCCATCTGAATGGAGTAGAGGTTGTACATGCATACTTATGATCCGTTCATTCTTGATAGAACCGCTTGTCTTCACCTCTCCCATTGAGAATGAATGGAGTGTATATGCGCATGCTCAACCTTTGCTCCATTCTGAAGGGAACATTTAGAGCCCCAGAAGTCGGACGCCTCAATGGTTAGGGGATGACTTCTAATTTTGGTGCATATCTTTTAATTAGAGTTGTCTGGCAGAAAAAAAATGAGTATATGCATTTCCTTCTCTTGTCCAGGCGTGTAGTCATCTTAATGGAAACTGTGTAATGCTTCATTTGCCCAGTGGTGGTGCTGTAAGGAAATTGCCTGCTGTCACTGCCAGGTTCCCCCCCGGCGATCATCGCTGATCACTTTTATTTCTAATAGGGAGATTCGTGGAAATAAGATTATTGCTGGTGGAATCGCCTAATAACATGGCATTGTTCAGATAGGTCCGCTCCTTTTTGAAAGCCAAGTCTTGGTGTGAAACTACTATGGAGAAAAATGGGATGCTGCCTGATGTACCGCTGAGCATACTGGGCTGTAATTCTCCAGATTTCACCACTCGTGTGGCCGCTTTATATGTACAGACACGCACGTAGTGGAGGTGATCT
Organism: Oophaga sylvatica; assembly: GCA_033576555.1. NCBI lineage: Eukaryota > Metazoa > Chordata > Amphibia > Anura > Dendrobatidae > Oophaga > Oophaga sylvatica. The sequence goes on along the minus strand of JARQOD010000001.1, from coordinate 44,209,653 downwards.
GTGTGCGCAGGTTTCATTGTAATCTGTATTTTTGTCTTATCCCCCTGCAGGAATTTCTAAAGAAAGAATTCAGCGAGGAGAACATCTTGTTCTGGCAGTCCTGCGAATATTTTAGTCGTGTTCCAGCTCATGACAAAAATGAGGTAGACTGCTTACGTAATGAGTGATGTTTGTGCAGAACCGTATTTCACTGCTCTGTCTGGGCTTTGTGTATACCAAAAGAAAAAAAAAATCCTCTTTTAACCGCATAAAAACAGGCGGCACAGTCGACTTCATGCCTTCGTTTCAGCTCAACTTTGGCTGATGTTGGAATATATTAATTATTGCTATAATATTATTATTATTTATTATTCTTGGTAAAAAAATAAAAATAAATATACATTTTTTTACTGCTTTTAATAATAAAATTTATGTATAATATTATTTTTTATATATATAATATTTTAAAATTATATATATTTTTTCACTGAACAGCTGTCCTATCGAGCCCGGGAGATATTTAATAAGTTCTTAAGCAGCAAAGCAACTACACCAGTAAACATCGACAGCCAAGCTCAACTGGCCGATGACATCCTGAACGCTCTGCACCCCGATATGTTCAAAGAACAGCAGCTCCAGGTACGGCCCCAGAAAATCAAATATTCCCACCATGTTCCTGGCTGCACTTTTTCCGTTGCTTTATCACTTGTAGATAGAATTGCTCTGCTTATTGCACGTTCGCTGTGTTTTTACTTGTGTTTCCCTGTCTTTTTATGTACATTAAAAAAAAAAAAAAAAAAAAAAAAAAATTTGTGGCATCCCATGCACTTTGCTTGAACTCTTTACCGCGGTGGATTTTGTGCAGCATATAAAGTGTTTACACAATCTGGCAGGGTGGCTTTATGTACATTGTTATTTTTTTAATGCCCGTCCTCCAGTGACACTTTTTTTTTTTTTTTTTTGTTCCTTCTCAAGCCCGTGAAATCCGCTTTGTGCATCGACTTAATATATTGCTCTCTTTATCTTCTTTAACGTATGGACCTGTTAAAATTCCGTTGCCTTCCATCACGAGAACAAGACAAATATGTTTTTATGGTCTGTAGAATTGGTTCAAAACACTAAATAGGATTTGTTTTTTGTTTTCAGATTTTTAATCTTATGAAATTTGACAGCTACACTCGGTTCCTAAAGTCTCACCTGTACCAGGAATGCATGCTTGCAGAAGTGGAGGGGAAATCTCTACCAGACCCCCAGGAGATACCAAGTAGTCCCACCTCAAAACATAGCGTTGGCTCTGATCGCTCAAATATCTCTACGCCTAAGAAGGTATCCATTTTTTTATTTAGTTTTTTAAGGGGAATCTATCCAGCAGGTTTTTGCTATGTAATCTGAGGAAAACTTGAAGTAGCCTTTAAAACACTGAATTCAGCCATGTGTCACTTATCAGGCTGTGTGCTGTTTACTTACAATGAAGGTTTTATCACTAGGACATTATCAATGCTCAGACAAGCTGCCTTGTGCCAAGTTGTCCAACCACACCCCCTCCTGTGATTAGCAGCTCACTGTCTGTAGGAACGATGTTTGGATGCTGCAGATATCTCCAGGACTGACTATAAGTGGTTGTCTCTGTGAGTGTTCTGGAATGTCTGGACTGGTGTCATGTCTGGCGAGCGTCAATCTCCAGATAGCGAGGGATGAGCTGTATGAATGGTCTCCAGTGCTTTGTGTTGTCCGTGCCATGAGATAAGCAGAATGTCAGCGTGACCACCCACCGGTGCGAGAAGATAAGAGTATCATCCCATGAAGGCCATGCTTTTGTTACTGAACTATTTGGCCTGACCGGTCTTTCCTGTTCTTATTCAGCAAGCCAGCAAGAAAACCAAGTCCGGAAGATCTCTAAACGAGGAGTCTGGAGGGGAAGATGAGAATGAGAAGAGGAAGAAAGGCACGTTCTTTTCTTGGTCAAGGAGTAAAAGCATAGGGAAGTCTCAGAAGAAGAGAGAGAATGGAGAGATCCCAAACGGTAACTATGCAGTACTGCTGTGACCTGCCGAAAAAAGCACCGTAATGCTCAATGTGGCTAGTATGTGCTCAGGATTAAGCCTGGGTCTCACATAGCGATACACCAGCGATCCCGACAACGATATGCACTTGTCAGGATCGCTGGTGTATCGCTACATGATCGCTGCTGAGCTGCCAAGCAGGCAGCTCAGGCAGCGATCAGCACAGGACACTGCGGGTAACATCGCTTAGTTACCCGCAGTGTACCTTGCATACCAGCGCCCTGATGCAGGGAGCTGGTAACCAAGGTACACATTGGGTTTCCAGGCGCTGCGCGGTGCCTGGAAACCCGCTATGTACCTTGGTTTCCAGCTCCCTGCATCAGGGCGCTGTTATCCAAGGTACACAGCGGGTTTCTAGGCACAGCCCCGCTCCTGGAAACCCAATGTGTACCTTGGTTACCAGTGGATCGCTGGTCTCCCGCCTGTCACACGCAGCGATGCGTGCCTGTCAGCGGGAGACCAGCGATCAAAAAAATGTCCAGGACATTCAGCGACGATCAGCGATACCCAGCAGGGGGGCTGATCGTCGCTGAATGTCACACACAAAAATATCGCTGGGGAGATCGCTGCTGTGTCACAAAACTAGTAACTCCGCAGCGATCTCGCTAGCGAGATCGCTGTGTGAGACGGGGGCTTTAGGAGAGTGCAGCGACTTATCTCCCTTGGGAACAAAAGGATGGGACATGTTGAAATCAAAGTGCCTGATCCTTTTCTCCACCCACTTCTGCTGTATTGAGATTATGAGATTGTGCTTGGACTTACCTCTGGGAGAGAGGAAGATAGAGCTGCCTGGTTAACTAACCTTTACATAGAGAGCAAAGTAACATTTTCAAAAGCTTAAAATGCACTGAGCTTGTCTTGTGAGTTTTTCATAAACTTGTATATTCCATGGCTGGCCATTTTTTTTTTTTTTTTTTGAGTACTGTTCAGATCTGGGAAACCGATAAAAAAGGAATGTAACACCAGAAAATAACCTACTGTTTAGTGGGAAGTTACAGGATCATCAGCACAAGGAACGCAATGACTCTGACCCTATCTTTTTTGCATTGAAGCATCTAATGAGCGGGTGCAAAGGTTAATGTAAATGGAGGGGAGCAGGGTCAGCTGTGACATCGCTTGCTGTGATTATCGGCTATGTGTTAAGGTGTTGCCTGTCCATTGTAATCTTGTCCTTTTTCAGAAAGAATTTTTAGCAAAACCCTTAAGGATGTATGTGTATAAAAAAAAGCTCCAATGGCGATATGAAATTTGCTTTTTGTAGTACCAATTTTTTTTTTTTATTTTTTATTTTTAAAAAGTGCACAATATGAAAAAAAAACTAATTGACAAACTTTTTTAAAAATTACATATAGCAAAAAAAAAAAAACTGATGTAAACAATAATTTTCTGATGATGGCTTCTATTTAAATCTGGGTTTTTATATTAAATGTATTTTTTTTTTTACAAATGGCAAAACCATTATATTAAAAAACCAAAAAAAACGAAATGTCTAATACTAGACTGGTGCTTCCTGCTCTGTACAAAAGACTTTTATTTTTAAATTCAGCAGTTCAGAGGATTTGAAATAGATGATATCACAGTCAGTCGCCCCTTCCAAAAACATTGGCCCGGACTAGAGCATGCCCATAAAATCCTTTTCTGCTACTCAGTAGAGACAGCCTTTCTGTTGCTGCTTATATGCATGTGGCTCTTGAAAAGAACCGAAAGTATGAATCCAATGTCAAAGGGGTATTCTCATCTCCAAGATCCTACCCCAATATGTCTAGTAGGTGTAATAATAATGATGGTAAATACCTCCAATTACTCCAATTAGAAATGTAGCGTAGTCCTTCTGATTTGTAATGTCACTTACCCCATGTGCAGGGCATTTCAGTAGCTTAACTTTCCATGGTTACGACCACTAACAACTAACTAACTCATGTTTGAGTGGTCGTAACCACGGATACCTAAGCTGCTGTAATGCCCTGCATATGGGGTAACGGACATAGCAAATCAGAAGAAATATACCACATTTGTAATGCATATATTTGCTTATTATTATTATTAATAAATTATATAATATATACGGTGTATATATAATGTATGTATGGTTGTAAAAAAAAAAATAGAGAGTGTAAAAATGAAACTCCGCCAAGCCTTATTGCTTAGTTCGGATGGCGTCCCGCTTATGTCTTCTGCAGAGCTGTTCTTTAGCTGTGGACGGGCAGGAGGAAGCTTTTCTTGTTACCTTTCCACTGATTTTTCTTTTTTCCATGAACCTTTTTCCTGGCAGAATCCTCCATTATCAACGGGGCTCCCTGCAGGAGGCGAGAGTCGCAAGGCTCTGTGTCCTCTTCCGCGAGTCTTGAGATGATTAATTGTGGCAGTAATGGCAATGTGCTGGAGGTAAGGATCACATTAAAGTTGTAATTGTTTTACAAGACAAATTCTTATCGTCCGCCTTGACATGGGGGCTCTGCCTTTGTAACCTTGCGTTACTGACTACTCTCATGTTAGCAAACGACTGGTGGGCATCGACCCTCGGGGGATTGTAAACTTTACATAGCTGGCTGGTTTAATTAATGCTGAAAGAACTTGGACGTGAATCCGTCCTTTCCATCGTTCTGGCTGCATTCTGATGAATATTAAATGGCTGTTAGTGGATCACAAGACTAATTATTTGTGTATGTTGTCATCTAATCTTGGACATTTTTACCGTAAGTATGCTAACAAAGTGTTAAAAAAACAAACTTGAATCCTACATATTTCTAGTGTCAAAACTAGTCTTTCATTGACTTTCTGATATGTAATTTCCTCTCTTCAAAATGACTAAAAAAAACTTTTACAGGTCACTTGCTCCCATAAGTTCAGCTACTCCGCCTCTCCTGCTTTTGCTACTATTCTCGTCTTCTAATTGAACTGTAGGATTCTCAATCCCTGTCCAGGGGATAAGACTAGAACATCATGGTCCTGTGAGCCACAGCTCCCGAACCACAGGTCAGGACAAGGATCTCCAACCTATCAAAAGACTTATGGCAAAAGCAGAAGAGGATGAGTGGCCTGATCTTTGTGGGAGGTAGTGACCTGTAAACTCTTTATTGAAGAAAAAAAAAAGGTTGTATAATATAAGTGTGTTGTTGTGCGAGGCAGTGACCTGTCCATTTATCATTGTCCCTGTCACATGCCATCATGTCCTCATGATCCCAGTTGCATGAGCAGAGTGGTCACTGCTCTCACAAAATCTGCTCACTCCTCTCCTGCTGCTTCCATCATTCTCATTTTCTGATTGGTCACAGAGTGTTGTCACCACCCACTTCATAACATTCTGTCACATCTTTTCTATGATAATAAATTATGAAATTACCTCTAATCTCCATAGTAAGATCACTGGTAGAGTTATTGTGAAGCGATTTTTGCTGGACCGGATCAACCAGACAAGTCGGTAATCTGCTCTCGCTGAGCAGGAGTCCTGGGAACCACCTCTTGTATGATGCATCTGAAACTGGATGCTGTCAAGAAGGAGGCGGTTCTGGGGCTGCCAACGAGCAGCCACAGGTTACAGAAGTGGCCGAAAGGATTGGGTCTCCCAAATCAATTCGCACCAATTCTAGTCACTGGCAGTCGTCCGCTATTAAATTTTTTTCTTTCATTATTTTTTTTAGAACTATTTAAAGGGAATATGCAATCAGATTTCTGCTATGTAATCTGAATGCATCATGATGTAGGGGCTGCGATTCTGATTCCAGTGATGTTTCTTACTGGGCTGCATGCTGTCATTTTGATACGATCACGGTTTTCTCTGCTGCAGTGCTCGGAATGCTGAGCTGTGTGTAACCCCGCCCACATCACTAATTGGCAGCCGTTACACTGGGAATTGACAAACCTGCCAATCAGTGGTGGGGGCGGGGTTACACAGTGGATATGACCAGTAGACACCTAGTCCTGCAGTGATAATCTACTTCTGATGAAACACTGATTTTTATTGAAACAACGCACAGCCCAGTAAGTAACACATCACTTGAATCAGGGTCTCGGCGCCAACATCATGGTGATTGTTTTCAATTTTATTCTATTTTTCTCTCAGTTAAGAACCATACAGAATATTTTTGATACCTCTTCTTTACGTTTTAGTGCACCGTACAGGTAACCTCTCTTGAGATGGTAATCAACGAGCGTTGTCTGAATCCTCGGTTCTGCTGTCTGCTCCTTTATTACCTGTCACTTTTTTCTCCCTTCCACAGTTTGAATCGTCAAGAGTTTCTTCTTCCGAGAAATCCCCCAGGCACTGTTACATTGCCCTGCCTGACGGCTCATCCTGTGCCATGGCCGTGAAAAGTGGCTATTCCATTAAAGAAATCTTAAGCAGCCTCTGCGAGAAGCACGGCTTCAACATCGCAGCAGTGGACCTGTTCTTAGTCGGAGGCAACAAGGTATTATACTTCATCAAGAGTATTTAAGGGGATATTAAAGGGGTTGTCTCCAGTTCCCATCTTCAAGGGGGCACCGCTCCTTTGCCTCTCGGCTTCCCGCTTGCCCAAGGGCACTGATCTTGTGATCAACCAAGCTTGCAAGCCTGTATGGCAAGCGCACTGTCCTCACCTAGGAAACTGACCTCCTCGGAAACTGCAGAGGTGGCTGCTAACCTGACTACTAAATTATAGCATTCAAAATCCCTCTGTTCTTCAGAACAAAAAAAGGATTTTTTTTAATAAGCGTTTTATTGCAGAATTGCTTGTTTTTAGAAGCACTTTTAAAATGTTACGCCTCTAATGAGGTGAGAGAACCCCTTTAATAACTTACTGTTATTATAGTAGAATTCTTATAGTTTGGCATTCTGCTAAATGTAAACTAAAAGCTTAATGTAAAACTTGCTCCTTGGAAAAGCTATCGTCAAAAAATTATTAAATACACATCGCACACTGGCCACTGAAGATTTTTTAGAACCATACTTCCAGGAAAAGTTTTCAACAGGCTCGTTATCTTCAGAGGCAGGGTTACGATGACTGTAACACCTCTGTACACATCTGATAACATAACACCAGTCGCAATAGGCGTTGTTAAGCCCGGGTCTCACATAGCGATACACCATTGATCCCGACAACGATCAGGATCGCTGGTGCATCGCTACATGATCGCTGCTGAGCTGCCAAACAGGCAGCTCAGGCAGCGATCAGCACAGCGAGACTGCGGGTAACATCGCTTAGTTACCCGCAGTGTACGTTGGATACCAGCGCCCTGATGCAGGGAGCTGGTAACCAAGGTACACATCGGGTTTCCAGGCGCTGCGCGGTGCCTGGAAACCCGCTGTGTACCTTGGTTACCAGCTCCCTGCATCAGGGCGCTGGTATCCAAGGTACACAGCGGGTTTCCAGGCACAGCCCCGTGCCTGGAAACCCGCTGTGTACCTTGGTTACCAGCGGATCGCTGGTCTCCCGCCTGTCACACGCAGCGATGCGTGCCTGCCAGCGGGAGAGACCAGCGATCAAAACAATGTCCAGGACATTCAGCGATGATCAGCGACACCCAGCAGGGGGGCTGATCGTCGCTGAATGTCACACACAGCGATATCACTGGGGACATTGCTGCTGCGTCACAAAACTAGTGACTCAGCAGCGATCTCGCTAGCGAGATTGCTGTGTGAGACGGGGGCTTTACACTTGATCCTGCCAGGGGGTACTTAAACAATGACCTCTGCTCACACTCATTACAAAAAATAGGCTTGAGGTGTGACCATTGTGGCTAATGTCCATGTGTTGTTTCTTGAAGCAGGAAGTTAGTGTTAAAAAGCCCCAGTGGTCAGTGTGAAAATTGCAAATATTTTTTTTTTTTTTTACATACAGATTGTAAAAAAATAATAATTCCCAAAAATATTAAAAATAAAATACATTTAACACAGATATCTGTTTTAAACAAGTCATTTTATGATGACTGCTTCCTATTAAGTGTATGGAGACTTAAAGGCCATGCAGGACCTGGGAAATTAAATGCAAAAAGGTTACTTCAGAGGAAGAAAGCAGCAGCCAGACATGCCGCTCATCTAGTAGAAATCATGCTGCTGCTCTCTTCCTCTGTGAAGTGACCTTTTTGCATTTTATTTCCCAGATACCCCTACATGGCCTTTAGGTCTCCATATTTTCCTCTCCCTGTGATGTTAAACATTCATTCTGGACTAGACAGAGCATGCATGTTTATGCTCGATAGTTGTCAGTTTTGTAAAGTGTATGGGCAGATTGGGGGAGTGATGCAATGTTTCTACCCAGCTGGAAAATATAACCTGTTGCCAGCAGAGCTATATCTAAGATTTCACCTAGTCCAGTTTGCTACCCCAGCCCTGTATCTAAATTCCGTGGTCAGGGCACAGCGGTTTGTTGTACCCATCACCTTGGGCACATGTCCGGCAGCCCTCCCTACAGTCATTTCCGGAGTCCTCTGCCCTGTGCAACTCGGAGCCGCTACGTGTCCGTGAGCTGTAAGCCGTACAGCAGGGAAGGCGTTAATCGTCTTTGTGCCTTGTTACAGAGACGTGCAGAAGTACCACCCTGCAGCCAGTGATTTGTGCCCACCGGCCCTCCTCAATGTGTCATTTATTGTATGTTTCTGTTTATTTTGTCTCCGCTTATAATGAAGCCTCTCGTCCTGAGCCAAGACAGCAGCATTCTGGAGTCCCGGGATCTAAGAATAGAAAGACGGACTTTATTTCGGTAAGAGAAACAACATGAATCTAGCAAATGTAAATCTGGGCCGCGGAAAAGTTTTTCCACTCAGACCCTCCTGGCAGCAACGATTTCTTTTGACCGTTTTTATAATAAATGTGCACTCAAGATCGTGGAGATCTGCGGTCTTCAGCTTCCAGACCAGCAATCTCCCGGGGATTATGTCTACAATGCATCATTCACAGTGTGCTGCGAGGATGGGATTAAGTAGGCAACAGTAACGCAGGAGCAAAAGAATAACGTCAAATTTAATATCCCTTTTTTAAGAAAATCTTTTCATTTTCCATGTAGAGATTTTTAGACTTATTTTTGCAACTCGATGGTAAATGATTAGTGAAAAAAAAAAAGGTAAATATCTCCCAAAAGCAAAACTAATCTATGAGGTGTTGAAGGATTAATGTCCAAGAAATGGAGCAATATATGGATTAATAGTGAATAACATTTTCTTCTTTCTATTTAGTTTGGACCTTGTACCAATTAACAGGTCGGTTGGACTGAAAGCCAAACCAACGAAGCCTGTAACGGAGGTCCTGCGTCCGGTTGTGGCGAAATACGGGCTGAATCTTGGCGAGCTGGTGGCGAGGCTCGTAAGTGCGCCGTTTCAATAATATTTTTGTGTTAAGGTTCTATGTATGATTTTATGATGCTATCTATGATGGTTTTATATGTTTTATATGTTTTTATGTATTTATATTTTTTCATTTTTCTAAGAATGGGGTTGGATTAAACTGCCAACTAGGGGATCGATGGGGGTCTAAGGTGTTGGACACTCACAAAATCGCCAAAACGAGGGACTTTTGTTCCTTGTTATTATTATTATTATTATTATTATACATTATATAGCGCCATTTATTCCATGGCGCTTTACATATGAAAAGGAAAAATATAGACAGATACAATAAACATGTGCTAGACAAGGACACACAAGTACAGAAGGAGAGAGGACCCTGCCCGCGAGGGCTCACAGTCTACAGTCTTGTTTGAATGGAATGGTTGTCAGCATGTCCACTGCTACGCGGTCTCCATCGTCCCATAGAGAATAGGTTCTGGTGCTTGATAGACATCGCGGAGGTTGGACCCCCACTGATCTACTACTTATCACCTATCCTGATAACTTGATCTTACTTGCTTAGATGCTTTTTGAGGCTCCACTTGGCACCTAGCACTCTGCTCCGATAGTCCGATAGATGACAGTTGGTGCTTCTAGAATTCTATGGAGCTGGAGGAGCTAAAGGCGACAGACATTCTGCTGCGAGTTCTCCGTAGAATGTTATGAGCACCAACTGCCATCTCCTAACTCAGTAATGGGTAAGTTTGTATTCATTGATGATATATTTTACCCATGAATTGAGAATGAAAGATCAGTCCAGGAGGAGAAAAAAGTGGATTTCACCAATAAGATATATTTCAAAAGTTTCTTATTTTAAACTCTACTTTTGATTTATGGGGAAAAAAGATGATGCCTGTTCTTTAAATATTTCATAGTTTTGTAAATAAATGTAGCCCCACTATTCCACCCACACACCCCAAAAAAATATTCAAACCAAAATAATGTATTCATTACACTGTTTGCAGAGCGGAGAACAGGAACCCTTAGATTTAGGCGTCCCTATTTCTACCTTGGATGGGCAGAGGGTTGTGTTGGACGAGAAGGAGAGCTCCAGAACTAAGGGTGAGTCCTTAGTCATTTTACATACAAATTCTACATGCTCTGATATATATATATATATATATATATATATTTTTTTTACTTTTTTTTGGCACTAACAAGGCAAAATCGACTCATTTCTAACATTTTTATTTTATTTTTTGTCAAATGCTTAACATAATATTTCTATAAATTGGCTGCTGTGTTTGGTTTTCTCCTTTTCTGGAGACTGATACAAGAATAATTTTTTTGTGAAAATCCGATGCACTAAAACCACATTTCCACACCTCTGTGCCATTTTATGATCTCCGCACTTTTTGGCCTCCGCTGTGAATAGTCTCTTTATGTTTTACGGAGCTGAATTATGTGTTAGTTAAAGTCTCGGATTGTATCGTTATTCCATTGCAGACAAATCCAAGAGCCCAATGATGAAATCGACTCCCGCGCTGACAAACTCCAGGAGTAATAATTCCATGGTAATTACACCGTTGATCTCAATATTAAGTTTATGATTCTTAAGGGATTTCCATTTTTGCTAGTTTTCATTTTGAAAATGTGTTTTGTTTTCTTTTTTTTTTACCTTTTTTATTGGATTTTGCAGTAGAAAGATGTTTTAGATGTAAATGGAAAATTAAATTCCAAAATTTTGAGACTTGCCGGAAGGGAGCGCGATGTGAGAGTTCAGATGGGTTGCAAACCAAGGCTGCTCATCGCCGTGTTTTCCCCTGGTCTTTTCATAACGGGTAAGGCATTATCCGAGCATGTTCATGTGCTAACCAAGTGTCTTCGTCAAGCTCGAAAAATATGTTTGCGTCCCAGTGTGACTGCTCGACACATGCAGGAAGTGCCTAACAAACAGACAATCCCTGTGTGTGTTGCTGCTGTCAAACAGCCGCGAGACATGCAACCTCGGGGGCTCAAACATATTTTTCGAGCACGACGAAGACACTCGGTTGGCACATGAACATGCTCGGATAACACCTTATCAGAGCACGCTCGCTCATCACTAGTCATGAAGGTTTCCATTTTCCTGGTGTCTCCCTCTAATCACATCCGAGCATTTTCACTCATCACTACTCATGACCCTTGGGTCGATTCTAGACTTTAACACTGCCCTGGTTCAGTGTTTTGGTCTCTCTCGGCAGCTGCTCTTCTTCTCTTCGGAGCCTGGCATACAGTAGGTGCCTTTTTGGGGGCATGCAAGACCCTGCAATATCATGAGGTTCATCTCCGTGATTAGTAAGAATCGGAATCAGCCAGAAATGAAAACCAGCTGCCGTAGAGGACTAGCCACGACACTGGACCAGAGCACCGCAAATAGACTTGATCATCTCTAGTTCATTCCCAGCCCCCAGGGCCGGCGTCAGCACCCGGCACACCCGGGCAAGTGCCGGGACCCTGAGCAGGCGGGGGGCCCACTCGCCGTCGGGCACCCCGGCGCCGTTAGCGGAGGAGAGCGGTGTCGGCGCCGCCACTGGGCCCCCCCGCTTGCTCAGGGCCCCGGCAGCAGCTGGCACAATACTCACCTCTCCCGTGCCTCCGCTGCCGCAGCTCCGGGCTCCAGGGGGCGCCGGCGCTTCCTCTCACAGCAGCGCCGCTGAATGCCGTCATCATTCAGCGGCCGGCTGTGGCAGAGAGCATGCGGACGCCGGACAGGTGAAGTGTATATGTGTGTGTATGTGTCTGTGTGTGTGTGTATCAGTGTGTGTATGTAGTGCGGTGCTTTGTGTGTGTGTGTGTGTGTGTGTGTGTGTGTAGATGTATGTATGTGAGAGAGTGCTTGTGTGCTGTGGTGCTGTCTGTGTGTGATGATGGGCAGGCATTGATGATAATGGGCAGTCATTGATGATGATGATGATGGGCAGGCGATGATGATAATGGGCAGGCATTGATGATGATGGGGAGGAGATGATGATGGGCAGGCATTGATGATGATGGGGAGGAGATGATGATGATGGGCAGGCATTGATGATAATGGGCAGGCATTGATGATAATGGGCAGGCATTGATGATGATGGGGAGGAGATGATGATGATGGGCAGGCATTGATGATGATGGGGAGGAGATGATGATGATGGGCAGGCATTGATGATAATGGGCAGGCATTGATGATAATGGGCAGGCATTGATGATGATGGGGAGGAGATGTTGATGATGGGCAGGCATTGATAATGGGCAGGCATTGATGATGATGGGGAAGCGATGATGATGATGATGGGCAGGCATTGATGATAATGGGGAGGCCATGATGATGATGGGCAGGCATTGATGATACTGGGGAGGCGATGATGATGATGGGCAGGCATTGATGATAATGGGGAGTCCATGATAATGATGGGCAGGCATTGATGATAATGGGGAGGCCATAATGATGATGGGCAGGCATTGATGATAATGGGGAGGCAATGATGATGATGGGCAGGCATTGATGATGATGATAAGGCGATGATGATGGGCAGGCATTGATGATGATGGGGAGGCAATGATTATGAGGGGGAGGCAATGATTATGAGGGGGAGGCGATGATGATGATGGGGAGGCAATCATGATGATAATGGGGAGTCTTTCCACAGCGCCCTTTCCTGAGCCGTAACAGTGCAGAACGCAGTACAGCCCAGAGGAGAGCTCCATATTTTGTATGTAGCATTATATGGGGACCAGTATCCTGTATGGAGCATTATATGGGGACCAGTATCCTGTATGGAACATTATATTGGGTCCAGTATTCTGTATGGAGCATTATATGGGGACCAGTATCCTGTATGGAGCATTATATTGGGTCCAGTATTCTGTATGGAGCATTATTTTGGGTCCAGTATTCTGTATGGAGTATTATATGGGTGATGAGGGGGAGACTATGTGGTGCCCATAATATTGTATGGAGGACTGTACTGTGCGCTGTGAGGATTTGGCGGTTTTTGAGCTATTGTACAATTTACAATAGATATCACTCATGTAATGTAAGAAGTGAAGTATTTGGCATTGTACTATACCTATATTTCTCTGCTGTATCTGTGCATCATGAATCGTGGTCTGTGTTAAAGGGGCCCACTGAGGCTCTTTCGCCCAGGGCCCATAAAAACCTGGAGCCGGCCCTGCCAGCCCACCTACACTGAGAACCTTCTAAAGATGGATGTCCTACAACAAATGGCGAAGGAGAAGGAACCATCCAAGGCTGGATTGTCTTTCCCCAAAGGGCCCTTAGTTGCTACATAATTTGCCTTTATGGTATGCTTGAGTGTACTTATGAGAAAAATAAAAACAGAACCCCCTTTTGGTGATTTTTGATGGCACTACTTCCCATCTGATACAGTGAGGCCAGCAAGCAACAAGCCCTTTATCTCCCATTTCTGTGATCTTTGGCCTATTCCACCAAGGATCACCCATGGAGTGGTGATGTCTACTTAGATTGTTACCACTCATTAAAATGAGGCCAACCTGGGTAAGGTCCATTCTTTTTTTTTTTTTTTGTCTTGTCACCCCAAACCAGCCGCATTGGACTGTCTCTATGGCAAGTAGCTCCTCGTCAGGTCATGAGGTTGGTCTTAGTGCTCTTATGGCATTGGGTTCTAGATATTTGCTCGCTAACAGACGTCCTCCGCAAATCCCTTCCTCATCTTTGTCAGGGATTACGGTTATAGGACACCACAGAGGATGGAATTGTAGCGTATGTCATAAGATTTTAGCATCTGTGAAATTAGAGGATTACATTGGGATACTCACAATCATGATATTGGTCAAGGGAGAAGACCGTCCTCTGGTGAAATCCTCGTCCATCCGACTGAAGGGCGAAAACGGCAAAGGAAGCAGCAGAGATGTCCGACAACAGAGAAAAGATGAAGCGGTTATGAGGATGGGCAAAAAGAAGCAGCATAAGATTAATCTGGATGAAGCAGAAGGTAAAGGCAGGAATTGTGGAATTCCTTTTTTTTTGTCCTGTGCAAAATAGTAAAAAAAAAAAAAATTATATATATATATATATATATATATATATATATATATATATATATATATACTGAATGCCAGGATCCTCTTATTTGGTCCTTATGGGACAGAGAATGTTGTGTTGTGTAACTTTTTTTTTTTTTTTTGCTTATTTGTTTAATATGTCCACACTATTACCTTGTTTCTTTTTAAGTTATTACTTTTTAGTAGTGTAATAGTTTAGCATAAAGTCTTTAATGAAGAAATTCCCCCCCAAAATTTTATTTCATAAACTTTCATAATTACCTATGTAATTATGTGTAAGCGTAATAATGTAGTTTCCGATTGCTGCCGCTCCCAGTTTCCAGCGGTGCTCCGATGCTCTTCTTGCCCATGTGACTGAACGGCTCACACAGGGATTTAGGTGTTAGACGGAAATTGCTTTCTCATAAAGGTTAACAGAGCCTGGTTCTGAGGCTTCACAGTTTTACAGTGAAGGGAGTCACTCCACCCTACACAGCGGTCACTATGCGAGTCGGCAAAGAAAAGGAGCGATCACGTGGGATTGGAGCCGCGCTGGAAACTGGAGAAGACTGCAGTCGGTCAGGCTATGTGCACACATTCAGCGTTTGCAGCAGAAAATGTGCACGTTTTTGCTCCCTATTGTTCCCCACTCATTAGTACGGGTGAAATACACTGCAGGTTTGAATTTGCTGCAAATGTAAAAAATAAGCAACATGTTCATGAGATTTTCAGGGATCTCATTCACTTTGCTGGTACTGTAAAACGCGGTGGATTTTTTGCACCAATTTCGTACTGGGAAAATAAAAAAACGCAATGTGTGTACGTAGCCGTACACATTATCACGTTAGGTCAAAGGTCATTATGAAATATGTGCTTATACAAGTATATAATATGTATGTGTGTAGGAGGGAGAGGGCAGTATGTCGCCTAATGATGAGACAGAAGAAGGAAGGTTTGAGAGCTGCCATATAAATCAGATATTCATCCTTTCAATACTGACTTGTGTTTCCGTTTGGCTGGACAGTCCCTTAACTCTCATATTTGGCCCCAAAAAAGAGCTCTTCTTCAGTATTTGGCTGGACAGTGTATGTATTGTTTTACATTATTTTTACAGTAATATATAATTCAAAAAAAGAAAAATTGGAAAATGATAAATATAAAATCAACAGCAAAGAAATATAGAAATGTAATATTTGCAGTAGTTACATAGGTTGAAAAAAAGACTGTAGTCCTTCAAATTCAGCCTTTCTCCACCAATTGTGCAATTTTGTCACTAAATTAGCTATAACCCATGATTTGAACTTTTTCTTTATTGCTTTTATTTAGACTTTTTTTTGTTGTTGTTGTTTTTATGGTATTTTTGAGCACATTGTTTTTTTTTTAACTTTATAGGGGTTTTTCCAAGGTCGTAAAAACATTGGTCAAAGCCATTATGGGTATACATGTTGTGTTTTTCTTATTTCTTCACCCTGGCTGACTTTTTTTATGATCTTGGCAAAAAAAAATGTAAAAAATAACGATCTTTTCCTGCAGGTTTGTGTAAAACACAAAGGACCTTGTGATATCAATGTGAGACGAATGACACCCTTTACTACATAGACCGGCTGTGGGGTCTCCTGACCCAAACTCCTCAAGCCTACGTCATATATGAGGCTACCGAGCTCGATTCAGGAGACCTGCCGGCCAGTACGAGCATAGTGGTCGGAGTATGGAGCACAAAATACAGATGTGTGAAGATGGTCTCAGTTATGATGAAATATTGTTAATTTGTTATTGTTTTTCTTTACTCAAAGCTTTCTTTGAGTTGATTTCTAAAGCGCAGAGCAACCGGGCAGAAGACCAGAGAGGACTTCTCCGAAAAGAAGACTTGGTGCTTCCAGATTTTCTCCGTCTGTCTCCACTTGACGCAGCTTCTTCTGGCCTAACATCAGGAAACCCCACCAAGAGGAGGCCTGAAAAGAGTACGAGCCTAGACAAAGGCAACAGTGGGTCATCCAGTGTATTTATAGGTACGCAAAACGGTGGAGAAAAATCCAGCAAGTACAGCGGACTGGACAAAAGAGACAAACATGACATTGTGCCACCTGCTGGAAGGAAAGCCTATGCTCCTTTTAACACTCCACTATCCCCGATTCCACATGTTCAAGAAAAAAACATCCCCAAACGAGAGAGACTGTCCAGAGACTTGTCCGCGGGAAATATCCAGACTGTGGAAGATGACAATGTCGCCGATCTCACCTTAGTGGCCGAAGGAGACATTAGCAGTCCCAATAGCACTTTACTACCATTACCCCCATCACCGCCTCGTGATGTCAGTAAACTCTCTGAAGCCAACTTTTCACCCCCAACTCCATGCTCGGGCAGTCAAGATAATTCTGGATATCAGAAATCAGGTATTTCTAGATTTTAGTGATGTGTTTTGATTATTTTATTTTTTTTTTAAGTTTACAAAGCCCTCCTTTAGTGCAAAAAAAAAGTCTCCTTTTATTTTATATTTTTTATTCTTTGCACTTTTAAACATTGCAGAATTGCACATTTTTTTTTAAACTGCATATGTCTGTTTATAACACTATTTCCTTTGTGGAAAAAGGTTATTTTTCAAGTGCCAAGTTTCTCCTTTATGTGCTACATCTTGTATTTATGACCGATCCATAAGGACAGGCTAATGGTTGGTGATGTAAATATTACGGTACATGGATTGTTAAATATTAAGGAAGCCAAAATTTACAACTAATGATATTCATTTGTCCTAAGTTAACCCTGCAGAAACCAAGTGGGGTTGACTTATATTGGTGATGTAAAGGGTAATTCCACTTCAATCAATCTTCTGACATGTCATTGAGATATTTTAGAAGATAATGATTTTATTTGGAGGTCCCCAAACTATGTCTCCCGTCAATGCCCAAAACCACTGATGGATACTAGACCGCTCCGCTGCTTATGGTAAAATAAAATAACTCGTAGGGTTTGTTCACACTGACTTTTTTTTTTGGCTGAGTTTTCGGAAAAGAGACTCTCAAACTTTCTAATCAAACCTCACGGTTTTTGAACTCCTCTGAGTATTTTTACTGAGTTTTTGGAGCAGAAATAAATTGCTTTTTAGCAATTTATGGTGATGAGAAAACCCCCTTAATACCTTTAAACTAATAATAACTGTTTTTGGAGGTCAATTTATTATGACTTTCTATTTGGTGGTCAGTTTTTGGATGCAGCCTGGTTTTATGATGTTGATCCACAGTTCAAAAGCTATTTGAGGGCCATGGAAATAATAAAAAAATATATCATATTTTTCTGCAACTATTGTTTTAAAGGAAAAAAAAAGAAGAAAAAACATTTCTGAAATTTGTATATATCTTTTTTTTTTTTTTTATTTAAATTTGCTTTTTGATTGTCAATTCTTTTTTTTTTTATTCTGTGAATTTCTCCTGTAAATTCTACAATGTCGATATCTTCTGCCCTACATGTTCTCCTGAGATTCTCATGGTGTATAGATATCTGTACAGTTTTTATTGATCCTCTTCTCTTTTGATTCCTCAATTGAAACCTTGCTATAAAGTGTGCCTTTATCAAGCATGATCTGTGTGTTCCTTTCCGTTGTATCATTTTTTTGTTTTCTGCTGTGATCTGTCGATGATTTTAGATAACGCACTGATTTTTCCTAACTCTCCTTTAAAGGCGTTCTACATTTCCTTAATCTTCAGACGTAACCACTCATCTTAACGTTGACCCGTATGAATAGGCAGCTGTTCATAAATTATTCTCTGATCAGAGGGAAAAATGATCATTCAACTAATGGCTCACAATAATAAATTGGTTTATTTTGTATTTTTTTTTCAATGGTAGCCAATTAAAAGTGGCTGTTAACCTGAATATTTGGTATCAGGAGGAAAGAAAAAAAAATGTTGCCATGAGTTATTAAAAGTTAGAGAAATTTTAAATTTGGAACCAGATAAATGGGTTTTTAGTTATTTTTTATATAAATGAAACATTATGGCAGACGTGACCTCTTACAACCACTCTGATAAGGTGTTAACGTCTAACATCGTGACCCACAAATCCCTATTTAATGGTCACTTCCCTTCCACATAGTTTCCCACTGTTCTGAATAAGGTGACCGGGGCTTCGTCTGAAAATGACCCATGTCAGTATCATGCAGAAAACTTTTCCTGGAGTGCTGCTTTTATGGAACAAAAAACTGGAATACCTCTTCGCTCCCCTTTTTATATTCCAAGTGAGTTGGGAAAATATGGTCATAAACAACAGGTTATGTTGCCACATTTTTTTCCCCATCTCTTCCTTCAAAACTGGAAAAAATATTTGCTTCGGGATTATCTAGCGACGTCCGTAGCCACTCACTTCTGATGACGTTATGTGACCCACGACCTGCCGAAACTCGTGGATGTACCTTATCCTAATGGATAGGATACATGCACGATACCTGCAGATCATATACTCACTGCGGCTTTGGTGTGCGGATCGTAGTGTCATCCACACCGGTCACTTCTGATGCTGAAAAAGAACCTGTAATGTCCCAAAATGCTGTTAACATGCAGATATGGCTCTGTACTGATGAGCCGTCTGTCAAGTCAGTGCCGGGGTATGGTTATAGCCGCTGCTCACCCTGTGCTGAGCAGTGACTGAACCACTCCAGACGTGCCTCTATGACTGAAAGCTGGAGGGAATAAAGTGCATGTTCTCTCGGAAGCCACGCTATCCGTGCAGCAGCCGCACGGCTTTACAACACTATTAACCTGTAGATTAACCCCAAGCTTATAGGTTAATAGTGTTTTTTGAAACTGCAGGTTCCCTTTAAGTGAGCGGCTGTGGATGCTGCTGGATATTCCCTTTTAAAGCTTACAGGAGATACACAGCCACTCTTAATCACTGAGCAGAAGTTAAGATCCCCTCCTGAATACAGCAGTCTGCCGTTTACTGTGTTTGAACCCATCCCAATATTATGCCGACAACAGTGTACGATAGCAAAACACTTTTTTGTTTATTTTTTTTAAACTTACCGTAATCGGAGACTTAAAACGCAAACAAACATAGGAGCTTGGCAGTTTATCCAGTTAAACCCGTAGGAGCTTGGCATTTCATCCAACCAAACCCGTAGGAGCTTGGCATTTCATCCAACCAAACCCGTAGGAGCTTGGCATTTCATAGCTTGGCAGTTCATCCAGCCAAACCCGTAGGTGCTTGGCAGTTCATCCAACCAAACCCGTAGGAGATAGGCAGTTCATCCAACCAAACCCGTAGAAGCTTGGCAGTTTATCCAACCAAACCTGTAGGTGCTTGGCAGTACATCTAACCATACCTGTAGGAGCTTGGCAGTTCATCCAACTAAACCTGTAGGAGCTTGGCAGCTCATCCAACCAAACCCGTAGGAGCTTGGCAGTTCATCCAACCAAACCCGTAGGAGCTTGGCAGTTCATCCAACCAAACCCGTAGGAGCTTGGCAGTTCATCCAACCAAACCCGTAGGAGCTTGGCAGTTCATCCAACCAAACCAGTAGGAGCTTGGCAGTTCATCCAACCAAACTCATAGGTGCTTGGCAGTTCATTAACCACCCTATAAAGAAGGGTGACAATACTTTCCATTTGCCTTCATTAAGAGCGACCATGGCCAGACATGTAGTGTAGCTTTATTCTTTGGACTTGCAATAGAGCAGGCCCAAGTTACTAAAACAATTTTTGCAGTAAAGACCTTATTCAGTGCCCGCCACTGCTATATGAAGATGCAGAGAGCTCCATCATAGTCACAGCCCACACGTAGACATCGGCCACGTGTACAAAACCCCGATCTGTAGAATTCCTTTAAGGGCAATCAATTGTGTTTGCACTTTAAAAAAAAAATCCTGAAATGATCTTGTATATTGCATGTAATCCCAATATTGTGTGAACTGTAGCCTGTGCTCGTCTCCTCCTGCTCTGTACATCACTTGGTCTTGACTGTAGAGATTTTGTGTGCATTTTGTATCAATTCTCTAAAAAAAAATAATAAACTGTCTCCATTCTGTATCTTTCTTTCTTGTTTGTTCTTTCGCTATTAATTTTTAAAAATTTAAGTTTAAAGAAAAATAAATGCTCCTTAACCCATTCATTTACCCTGCATCATATCATCATATACCTAATTACTTAACATGAGTCCATTCACTCTAACGGAGCACACCGGGAATGTGATGGAAGGCATCGGATTCTGTAAAGACGTCTTAAAATGGAAAGTCTCAGGGTGAAAAGATTGCACAGAATTAAAGGAGATGCCAATAACTATTGGTTTTTATTTCCATAGAGGCCTAAACATAACTGTTACATGATAAGGACCGTAATGAGTTTTGCACTCTACTTGCATTTTTTCACTCCCAATTTTGGCCCAGAGTAAAACACATGGCCAAGCTGCAATACCACCTACAACCTGATGACCACATCTTTTCTAATCCAGCGAAGTTGAAATTTCCTTTTTTATATATTATTTTCCTTTTTATTTTTGCTGATCTAATTTGTGCATGGTGAGAACTTGAAGTAAGTGCACCACACCGTGAAGGAGTCTATCTCAAATTTAAAAAATAAACGCAAAAATTTCCACTGAAGCTTAAAGGGTATGCCACACTAAACAATATCGCTAACGGGATCGCTAAAAAACGTCACTATTTAGCGATCCTGTTAGCGATGTTGTTCAGTGCGGCAGCTTCCAGCGACGAGCTTCCTGCTGTGATCTCGCTCGTCGCTGGAATCGTTCCGGACCCTATTTCATCGCTGGCGCTCCCGCTGGGTAAGTATCTAATCGCTGTGTGGCACCTTTTCTTAGCGATTTAGCGGTACTTTTGTACCGCTAAAGTCGTTAAGCAGATCGCTAACGGCGATAGCGTCGTTAACTATATCGCTAAATGCGGCAGCATTTAGCGATATAGAAACAATCCCGCTAGCGATCTCATTAGTATGCAACGCTAACGAGATCGCTAGCGGGATAGCTTAGTGTGGCAGTACCTTTAGTCTTATATTTCCTGTCCATGGTGGGGAAGTTTTAGGCTTCTTAACAGAGACATGATTACAATGATTGATAACTCTGCTATATACAGTTGATCAAACAGAATCCAATGATCACACTAGGCGGTGTCACAGCTCACCGCCTCCCCCTCCCTTCACAATGACTTTTGCACACATGGATTAGATGCTAATTTAACCCCTCATACAGCACAGGAGGCATTTGATAGAGGGAAAGCACTACCTCCCTCCACCCATTGGCTCCCGGAAGTGCAATCCTGGGTGCTGATGAGTTGCTATTGCAACTGGAGTGCCAACAAAGACCTGCCATTCATCACAGCTAATCAGATCTCTCCATGGGAGAGGCTTAATAGGCTGTCAATCAAGCATTGGACGAGAAATATTCAGCACTGCTAATATAGTGCTGTGTAAGGCCGGGATCACACATGCGAGGAAATCATCCGATGCTCGCATGTGAAATCCCAGCTCTGGCGCCGGCACTCGCTCCACTCCCGAGTGCCGGCGCCAGAGCTGGGATTTCACATGCGAGCATCGGACGATTTCCTCGCATGTGTGATCTCGGCCTAATACTAATGCAATCAAGAGATCGCATGATAAAGTCCATTTGAGGAGTTAATAAATGTTATAAAATAAAGTTGAATAAAAATGGTCTCTTTTTGAGTGTTTAAAGGGAATCTGTCACCCTAAATTGGCGGGATATTTAAATGATGGCAGTCAGGTCAGATGGGCGGTGTTTTGGGTACTTGCCTTAACATGTTGTTCGCCGCTGTCTCCATTATTTCTGGGAATTGTAGTCGTTGCCCTCCTTATAACGCGCCTGCGCATTGCAATCTTGAATTGCGCACGCGCAGTATGCTTTGCCCGCAGACTGCAATGCGCAGGCGCGTTATAAGGAGGGCAACGACTACAATTCCCAGAAATAATGGAGACAGCGGCGAACAACATGTTAAGGCAAGTACCCAAAACACCGCCCATCTGACCTGACTGCCATAATTTAAATATCCCGCCAATTTAGGGTGACAGATTCCCTTTAAAAAAAAACGTAAAAACACTCTCAAAATATTTTTTAAGGAGAAAAATAGAATTTTGAACCCCTTCACGACCTTAGACATATAGGTACGTCATATGTCCCTGCATTTGAAGTGGCTCTTTCCCTGCAGACAGCTGATATGTTCAGCTGACATTATTATTTTTTTATTATTTATATAGCGCCATTAATTCCATGGTGCTGTACATGAGAAGGGGTTACATACAAAGTTTTAGATATCGTTTACAGTAAACAAATTTACAATGACAGACTGGTACAGAGGGGAGAGGACCCTGTCCTTGCTGACTTACATTCTACGGGATAATGGGGAAGAAACAGAAGGTCGAGGGTGCGGCAGCTCTGGTGGTGGTGGCGGCGAGGCGGCAGCTCTGGTGGTGACAGAGTGGCGGCAGCTCTGGTGGTGGCGGCAGCTCTGGTGGTGGCGGAGTGGCGGCAGCTCTGGTGGTGGCGGCAGCTCTGGTGGTGACGGCGAGGTGGAAGCTCGGGTGGTGGTGGCGAGGCGGAAGCTCGGGTGGTTGCGAGGCGGCAGAATGGTTATTGCAGGCTGTAGGCTTTCCTGAAGAGATGGGTTTTCAGGTTCCGTCTGAAGGGTCCAAGGGTGGTGGATAATCGTACATGTTGAGGCGTGGAATTCCATAGGATGGGGGATATTCGGGAGAAATCTTGGAGGCGGTTGTGTGAGGAACGAATAAGTGTGGAGGATAGTAGGAGGTCTTGGGAGGATCAACGATTACGTGAAGGAAGATATTGGCAGATTAGTTCAGAGATATAGGGAGGGGACAGGTTGTGGACGGCTTTGTAGGTCAGTGTTAGTAGTTTGAACTGGATTCGTTGGGGAATTGGGAGCCAGTGGAGGGATTTGCAGAGGGGAGAAGCAGGGGAGTAGCGAGGGGAGAGGTGGATTAGTCGGGCAGCAGAGTTGAGGACAGATTGGACTGGTGCAAGAGAGTTGACGGGGAGGCCACAGAGGAGGGTGTTGCAGTAATCAAGGCGGGAGTTGATGAGGGCATGCACAAGAGTTTTAGTAGATTGAGGGCTGAAGAAGGGACGGATTCTGGAAATGTTTTTAAGTTGGAGGCGACAGGAGGTGGCAAGAGTTTGGATGTGTGGTTTGAAGGACAGGGCAGAGTCGAGAGTTACTCCGAGGTATCGGATTTCAGGTGCGGGAGAGAGCGTAATGCCATTTACCAAAATAGATAGATCGGGTAGGGAAGATACGTGAAATGGAGGAAAGATGATGAGTTCTGTTTTGTCTACATTGAGTTTTAGGAAGCGAGAGGTGAAGAAGGAGGATATGGCTGATAGACACTCCGGGATTCTGGACAGCAGAGAGGTGACATCTGGGCCAGAGAGGTAGATCTGAGTGTCGTCTGCATACAGGTGGTACTGGAAGCCATGGGACTTTATGAGTTGTCCTAGGCCAAGGGTATAGATGGAAAAAAGTAGGGGCCCCAGGACAGAGCCTTGAGGGACTACAACAGACAGAGGGCGGGATGAGGAGGTAGAGTGGGAGTGGGAGACGCTAAATGTGCGGTCGGAAAGGTAAGTGGCGATCCAGGACAGGGCAAGGTCTTTGATGCCACGGGAAGAAAGAATCTGTAGCAGTAGGCAGTGGTCGACTGTGTCAAAGGCAGAGGACAGGTCGGAGATCCACCCTTGGCTGTTAACAAGTTAAATGCCGCTATCAAACTCTGACAACGGCATTTAATACGTGCTGTCCGGAAGCGCGCCACAAGACCTGCCTATCTGCGCCCCTGTCACGTGATCGTGGGGCGCCGATGAGTTCTCATGACAGCTGGGGGTCTGCAGAAGACCACCGTGCCTGTCATTGTCATTGAAGATTGTGATTTCTGCTATACTCAGCAGTGCTGATGCACGACTATGTATAGCACAGGCGATTGGACGATCGCAGCTTCAGGTCTCCTAAGGGGACTATTAAAGCCAGTAAAAAGAACATACTTTTTTAAATATTAAAAAAGTAAACAAGTTCAAATCACCCCCCCCCCCCCCTTTGACCCATTCAAAATAAAATAAAAGATACACATTTTTGGTATCGCTGTGTTTAGAAAAGTACGATCTATCAAAATATAAAGTAAATTAATTCAATCGGTAAACAGCATAACGAAAGAAAAAAAAACTTTCTTGGCATAGCAACATTGCAATAACAGGCGATCAAAACATCATATCTGCCTCACAACGGTATCAATAAAAACGACAGGTCAGCAAGAAAAAAATAAGCCCTCACTCACCCAGATCCCGAAAAATGGAGACGCTACAGGTCCCGGAATTTTTCCCTTACAGATTTGATTTTTTTTTCACCACTTAAATAAAAATAGAACCTATACATGTTTGGTATCTGCAAACTTATGACCTGGAGACTCATAATGCCAGGCCAGGTTTAGCATTTAATAAACATGGTGGAAAAAAAAAAAAAAAAATTGTGGAATTGCACTTTTTTTGCAATTTCACCGCACTTGGATTTTTTTTCCCCATTTTCCAGTACACTATATGGTAAAACCAATGATGTTGTTCAAAAGTACAATTCGTCTCGCTAAAAACAAGCTCTAACACGGTCGTATCGACAGAAAAATGAAAATGTAGTATAACACTATCAATATTATACTGTGAATGCTGCAATAAATAAAATTAAATTAAAAAAAAAAAAACTTGATCAAAAAGAATTATGTATTGAAAAATGGTACCCATTAATATTACACCTTATCATGCAAAAAACAAGCCCTCATACAGCTCTGAAAAACAAACAAACAAAAATTTATGGCTCTCAGAACACGATGCAAGTAGAAAAAAAAACTTCATTTAAAAGTGATTTTCTTGTACAAAAGTAATAAAATGTGAAAAAAAATTAGAAAAGTTGGGTATTACTGTAAATGTATTTAACCATACTATATATTATCACGTTTGGTGCACACCGTGACAATAAAATATAAAAGCTATACAATACTAGAATTGCATAAACTTCGTAAACAAATTAATTTAAAAGTGATAAAAAAAATTGTATGTGTACCCAAAAATTGCAGCAGTGCAAATGCCGCTTGTCTCACTAAACATAAACCCTCATACAACGGTCTACTAGGAAAAATTATGGTCTTAACAGTATGTGCAGACGATCAGTAATCGCAGCATCCAGATGTTACAGATTAGTGGATGGGGTATCAAGAAATCCCATGCCCGCTATGCATCCACAGACACCGGCGGCTCACCTGCGGGGACCGACATGCGGTGTGTCTGTCCACACCGCAGCATTACAAAGACTAAACTGAATAGTGAACATTGAAGAAAAAAAAATCCAGAATTTGTACATTTCACCTACAAAAGAATTAAAATATACAATGTACCAGAGAATGATACCACTGAACACTACATCAATAAGCCCTCATACAGCTCCTCTGATGGAAAATTGTATGCTGAACACTGCGCCACAAAAACGGTAATGACCGAAAGTGTTGGTTCCCTTGAAATTGTTACGGAAAATGAAGCATTTGTCCCTGAAAACTATTGCAATTACACATGTTTTGTTATACACATGTTTATTTCCTTTGTGTATATTGGAACAAAACAAAAAAAAAAACGAGAAAAAAAGGCAAATTGGACAAAATTTCACAAAATATCTCAAAAATGGGCCAGACAAAATTGTTGGCATCCTTAACTTAATTTTTGGTGGCTCACCCTTTGGACTACATTACTGCAAATCACTTCCTATAACTTCCTATTGTACCTCTCAACTGGAATTTTGGACCACTCTTCTTTTGCAATTTGATTCAGAACTCTCATTTGAAGGGCACCTTCTCCCAACAGCAATTTTAAGATCTCTGCACAGGTGCTCGATGGGATTTAGATCTGGACACACTGCTGGCCACTTCCAAACTTTCCAGCCCTTTGTTGCCATCCATTTCTGGGTGCTTCTTGAAGTATGTTTGGGGTCATTGTCCTGCTGGAAGACTCCTGACCTAGGACGCAAACCACCGGGCACTACATTGCAACCCAAAATCTTTTGGTAACCTTTAGATTTCATGATGACTTGCACACAGCCAAAGCATACAGTGGCAGAGACAGCAAAACAACCCCAAAACATTTTTGAACCTCCACCATATTTGACTGTAGGTACGGTGTTCTTTTCTTTAAAGACCTCATTCCATTTTCGGTAAACAGTAGAATGATGTGTTTTACCAAAAAGCTCTATCTTGTTCTCATCTGTCCACAAGACGCTTTCCTAGAAGAGTTTTGGCTTAATCATGTACATTTTGGCAAACTGCAGTCTAGCTTTTTTTTTATGTGAAACTGTCCAATTGCAACAACACAAAAAGACAAACATTTGTAACAAAATATGGATCTGCAATTAACTTCTGGGAGAAATACTTCATTTTCTGTAACAATTTTTCAAGGGTGCCAACACTTTTTAGCCATTACTGTAAATTAAACATAAACTTGGTATTGCTATAATTTTGCGGACAAAATCAAGTTAATACCTTATTTGTGCAGCACATGAATAGAAGATACAAAATTCCAAAAAAAACTACATAAACGATATGGACTCCAAAATGCTGCCACTGACCAATCCATGTCATCCTGAAAAAGATAAGCCCTCATACAACCATGTTGACAAAAAAAATATGCCAGGTGTCCCCAGTTGATTAGTATCTGCTCTGGTTACGGTTTTGATAGCTCTACTCTCGGCTTTGCGCTTGACATGGTAAAGTTTTCAGAGACCAAGGCTGTACATGAAGAGAGCAGACTTAACTTCTCATTTCAATAGCTGTCAGCCCCCTTCTCTGGCTATTCATTGGTCGCGTTGGAGGCGAGGGCTGGCTCACCTACCGAAAGTTAGCTGGCAGCAACTTCATACACTTCACTGGTCTTGTGCCAATGCTGGAAACTTTCTCCTCTGTCGAGCATTGGTAGTAAAGGAAAGCGGAGGGTCCAGAGAAGATGCATAATGATCGGGGCAGGTTAACTGACATTATTCATTTTTAATAATAATAATAATAATCTTTATTTATATAGCGCCATCATATTCCGCAGCGCTTTACAGTTTAACAGTTTCAAAACACAAGTCATAAGTAACAACGTTAACAATACAATAATTAAAGCAAAATAAGCCGCCCCTGCTCGTGAGAGCTTACAATCTACAATGAGGTGGGGGAGATACAAAATACAGGTGTGTATATACAATGGTGCATTTACAATGATGGTCCAGCCATCTTAAGGGAGTGAGGGATGGATGGAGATAGTGAATGGGCTAA
The DNA here is from genome assembly GCA_033576555.1 of Oophaga sylvatica. NCBI lineage: Eukaryota > Metazoa > Chordata > Amphibia > Anura > Dendrobatidae > Oophaga > Oophaga sylvatica. The sequence goes on along the minus strand of JARQOD010000001.1, from coordinate 44,182,013 downwards.
ACACACACACACACTTACACATAGAATGACTTTGATTAGTGAATGTGATGGGCCGCTCTGAACAGATGTGTTTTGAGGGAGCGCCTGAAACCATGCAAATTGTGGATAGTCCTAATTTCTTGGGGTAGAGCATTCCAGAGGATTGGCGCAGCGCGGGAGAAGTCTTGGAGTCGGGAGTGGGAGGTACGGATTAGTGCAGAGGTTAGTCGAAAGTCGTTTGCAGAGCGCAGCAGTCGGTTAGGCTGATAGATAGAAATGAGGGAGGAGATGTAGGGGGGTGCTGCACTGTGGAGAGCTTTGTGGGTGAGAACAAGTACTTTGAATTGGATCCTATAATGAATGGGCAGCCAGTGTAAGGACTGGCGAAGAGCGGACGCGTCCGAGTACCGATTAGCCAGATGGATAACCCTGGCTGCTGCATTAAGGATGGACTGGAGAGGGGATAGTCAAGTAATGGGGAGGCCAAGTAATAGAGCGTTACAGTAGTCCAGGCGGGAGTGGATCAATGCTACAGTGAGGGTTTTTGTTGTTTCCATGGTGAGAAAAGGGCGGATTCTAGAGATGTTCTTTAGGTGTAAGCGGCAAGAGCGGGCAAGAGATTGTATATGGGAGGTGAAGGAGAGATTGGTATCAAACATAACACCCAGACAGGGAGCCTGCTGCCGGGGTGTTATTATGGTGCCGCCCACTGAGACGGAAATGTCAGATTTAGGGAGGTTAGTAGACGGCGGGAGCAGAAGAAGTTCAGTTTTGGAGAGGTTGAGTTTCAGATAGAGAGCAGACATGATGTTGGAGACTGCGGACAGACAGTCGGTGGCGTTCTGTAGTACAGCGGGGGTAAGGTCGGGGGATGACGTGTATAATTGTGTGTCATCAGCATAAAGATGGTACTGAAAGCCAAATCTGCTGATGGTCTGTCCAATTGGGGCCGTGTAGAGAGAGAAGAGAAGGGGGCCAAGGACTTGAGCACTGGGGTACATTTTTATTATTATTGTTGATACAACTTTTCTTTTTAAGGCAAGTACCCTTTATTCGGTGGTCCGAGACAGAAACAACCCATTGATCTGTGCTTGGTACGGCACCTCGGCCTCATTTCTTTAAAAAGCCTGATCTGCAGTACCAGACACGACCTATAGAAAAGGGTGGCACTATTTTAGAGAAAAAAAAGCAGACCTTTTTAGCTTTGTATAAACTTATCTTATCCAAAGTTTCACTGAAATTCTACTTTTCTCAAAAAGCTAAAGCTGCTTGATGTGTGAACTCTAAAAATATGACTTCTTCTCGATGGTAAGAGACCAAAACAAAAACAAATCGTGCTTCCAAGGAGATTTTCATTTAGAGAAATGCCACTTTCTGGAGAGGTTCCCCATGAAATATGAGATCAGGATGAGGATGACAATTTGTGTGATAAAGTGAGCTCAGCCGAAATGAACTATATCTGGTCTTGTGTGTTTGGGAGTTTATCTTGTCCTTGGAGTGATAGATTGGGACAGGGAGGAAGTAAACAGTAATGTGTGATTGTTTTACAAGGTCTTAAAAAAAACAAGTAGAGGAAGATTGTCCTTGAGATAAAGACCAAATGGGCCAAGTGAGAGGTCGTTCATCCTGGGCCTATAGAAAATCACCTTGGCTTATAAACAGGCTGTCAATGAGTGAAGAACACAATGCACTGCTGAATTTAGGCATCGGGTTGAGTGTTTTCAATGGATATTTTCTAAAACAAAATCCACAATGAAGTTGAAAAACAAAACAAATACCTAAAGCAAGAGCAATGTCAAAGAGGAGTCTAAATGCAAATACAGCGTGTAGAGAGAGACTGTGTATACTCCTGCTGACCGGTGTAGCAGGTTTGCAAGAAATGACAGAACCTAGTGGGGCCCCTTGTATGACGCCAATGTGTGAATAGAGCATAAAGTCTATCTTGAGGTCTTTACCTTAAACTCATCGCTCAGAGTGAAGTTCAGAAGACTCTGGGAGGTCTCTTCCATCCGAGTTTGATGACTCTCCACACATCTTGTTGAACTGGACAGTAAAAATGACACCATGCCGCCCCTCAAGGTATAGCACTCGCTGCCTCTAAGGCTATGTTCATACTCAGCGTTTTTGCTGCTTTTTTTTATGCATAAAACAAGCTGCTTTTTACTGTTCCGGCAAAAGCTATGACATTTCAGAAATCTGCAATACACTGCAGAAAAGATGTGGATTCCAGTCCGCGCTGCCCAAATAATAGATTTCCAAGATGTAGTAGCAGTTAAGAAGTGGTTTAATCTACGCGTTTCAGGGTGTATACCACCCCTTCTTCAGGAAAATACCACATATAAATTACCATTTCAGAAATCTGCACACGCTTTTTATTTCCTTTTTCTTGACTCAATTTGAAAACAGCCGCATGTAAATTCTTTTACCATTTTTTTGCGGCATTATCTTCCCCTGTAGAAAGCAACGAGAAAGTGCAAATAAGTTTCACTGCATTTTGGGTGAATAAGACAAACTTTATTAAACATTAAGTATTGTAATATGCAGCAAAAACCGTTGTTTTGAACGCAGCATTTTTTTTTTTTTTTGCTGCCAAAAGGGCAGATTTTAGCTGAAGAAAAAGAATGCTGCAAAATTGTTGCAATCCTGTAGGTCTCCCTCATCATCGGTAATCCTTACAAGATTCTCAACTTGTGGACTAATACTAGTTAAGGCCCTCTTATACATTAGACATATGTTGGCCGATATCAGTGGGCTTGGCCAACAATGTTATAGCGGCCACCCTAGCCATCATTTCAACAACTGCTGTCCATTGTATATGGAGCCCCTATGTGCACCACCATATATTTTTAGGGAAACCGTTCATCCATCCTTCCAAATAGAGGCATAATTTGAAACTCGGTGCAAATTTGGCAGCAGAGTTCCCACCCCGTACGTTTTTTGATTCTTTACGTAGCAGAAGAGTATTTGGCCTCCCATCAGGCACCAGGGCCTGGATGTGACTGGTACATCCGCACACCCTTTAGCTGCGTCCCTGCTCTTGCTGCATCTCCGACGTTCTAGAGGTCAACAGACCCGCAATGTTGTGGACATTTCATTGGGTGTAAATGACGATGACAAGCTAAAAATGCCTTCTCCTTTCCTACACGCTAACAATAAGGCCAACCTCATGGGCCACAGTTGTGCTGCTTTTATTTTTGACTCAATAGTACTCTCCCATGAAAATTTGATTCCATCTTGAGATTGTCACATACCCATAGTAAAGCCAGTCCTACGTGAGAAAAGGTGTCCAACTCCATCACAAAATATGCTTCAACAAGCAGCGTGGCGTAGTTCAAAGCCTTACCCTATCTGGCACCAGCTCATTTTCTGTAGGAACAAAGGATTGGGCATGCTGAAATTAAACGCACTTTGTTGTTTTTCTTAACTGAAGCACTGTTGTGAGGTCCCCATTTATATTAAAAGGTGTTGTACCAAGTTTGTGAGTTATTCCCTCCCCATCCTTTTGAGGAATAACTTCTCGATCACCTGGATTCTAAGTGTTTGGACATTCTTGAATTCCAAGAACAATGCTTTGAAGAGTACACCTGAATGGAGTGGTGGTCAAGGATGTGCACCTCTGCTCCGTTGTGATGGGACTCATGGATCACACCTTCCTAATGTTTCACAACTCCTGTAAGGAACCCAAATACATAAGTGCAAAGTTGCTGGACTGACCAGCCAGCTTATGTGTATCAGGGTGTGCCAACTTCTCTCCGATGGCAAAGGTCGAGCAAAAAGTTAGGCAAGTTGGATTCTTTGGGCTCATGAGCATATAAATCAGATGTATTGTATGATTATTGATTGGATAGCACATGGCACATGGACAATATACTGACCCATATTTTCCAATAGGGCTGTTCAAATGAATGATTTCTTTCTTGGTCCGTCTGACCGTGAGAATAAAAAAAATCGCAGCATGTACTATCTTCTTCTCCGTGTCAGATGAGACTCAACCATTCAAGTCTATGGGTGGATAAAAAAAAAATCGGATCCCACAAACAACATTCGTGTGCCAACCGATATATGTCTATTATAAACTTGGGAAACTGTAGATGTATGGAAAGGGATTGCACATGGACATCACACGGGCGTAAAAAGAAAACGGACACATGGATGGTGCACGGATGAATGTAAGATAAAAATCATCCTAGTTTCCTGGACGAAACGCGGATGATTTTTCATATGCTTGTCTGCAGGGACCCTTAAGGGGGATTCCCATCTCCAAGATCCTATCCCAGTATGTACTAGGTGTAGTAGTAATAATAATAATAATATTATTAAATGCCTCCAATTATAAATGTAGTATAGTTTTTCTGATTCGCTATGCCTCTTTCCTCATGTGCAGGCATTGCAGGACCTTAGGTATCCATGGTTACGACCACTAGCTGTCACAATATCAGTGGTCGTAACCATGGATATCTAAGGTCCCGCAATGGAGTTGGGAATACACCTTTAAGAACAATAATCTGGTTCTAAGAAAGCATAGGCACATAGTGGTCGGGAGGACTAGAAGTTGGCCAACTGAGTGTGCCTATGTGTGACGAATTCGGAATAAAAGCTGTCGACCAATAGCCGATGAGCACCTTTACATTGTCAGCCAATGCTGAGTTTTATTAGCCCATGTATATGGCCACCTAAACTACAAAGACTAGTTCACCTTTTTGGCTATTGAAGATGCCCTAGTTCCCTCCATGGTTTCATTTCCTGAACATTGGAGATCTTCTTCTGTCCTCCAGTGGACTACTAGGATAGTTTCAGATGGCCAAACATGGCAACATTTCAAGGATCACATAATGGCAGTGTTACCTCCTGATTCTAGTGAATCATTCCTTAATCATCATTGATCTCTACCTATATTCCAGGAGAACCATCCAAAATTAATCCCAGTAGCAGCGTCAATGATTGTCAGGTGCAGGATGGTGAAGAAACACTTACCTGGTAAAAAAAGAAATAAAATAGCCACAATTTTGCCAGTTGTTCTCTGCTATTGGTCATGTAGATGAGCGTGGGACCAAAAAATGGGCAAAACCCAGGACAAGCTGTGGAAATCAGCAGTTTTGGCTGCCATAATTCTCACTTCTATGACTGTAGAGAATAAATGTCCTGCATTTTTTATAAAGGTCTCCTAAACTAATGCTTATATTTGAGGTTCCTTATGCTTTCTAGACCTCATCCAAATGACTGCACTGCCCCGATGTGTAGCAGATTATATACCGGATGTAACCAGCGCCTGTGCCACTGTAAACTTGATTCAGGAGAAGTCCATGTTTTGCACCTAAAATATCGACTGTTAAACGGGCAAAAATCCATTCTGAATTACAGATCTAAAGTGGATCTGTCTCCCGATTTCACAATACAAACTGAATAAATTATTAAAGCGAATCTGTCCGCAGGTTTTTGCCACCTAATCTGAAAGCAGCCTACTGTACAAAGAGTGACCCTGATTCCATTGATGTATCACTTACTGGGCTGCCTACTGTAGTTTTGATAACCTTCTTCTGATAAAACAGTGATTCTATTACTAGAGGACTAGTAAACCTGCTTCCATGTAGTCCTCCATATTCATGAGCTCTGTGTAACCCCACCCCCATCAATGATTGGCAGCTTTCTCCTAATGCACAGTGTACATAGCTGTCAATAAATGGTGTGAGCGGGGTTATTCAGAGCTCAGCATTCAGAGAACTGCTAGATCAGCAGATAACCTACAGCAAGCAGCCCAGTAAGTGATACATTGATAAGTCTCTGCTCCTATACAATGTTTTTTGATGGGGGGGGCAAAAACCTGGTGTCAGAGTCTCTTTAAATAGATCTCCTAGTCTGGTTAAAGTTGGTACACTTACTTTCAAAATCCATGTCAGAATAGTTGTATAACCCATTTTCAAAGCTTAAACTCAATACTCATCTAGCCACGTAGCCTGATTGACAGCTCCTCAGCGTACCTCCTCCCTGCTGAGGTCTCACTATGCTCAGTACAAGCTGCAGCTGTCGGGCAGGGTGGGAGGAAATTGAATATAGTATTGAGACATGAGCTGTGACTCGATAGCTGGACTAATAAAATGGTCATTTTCATATCAGGATTATACAACCATTCTGACATGGATTTTTTTTTTTAAAGCAAGTACACCAGCCTTCTAAGGTCTAAGAGATCTACTTAGTGAGGAATGCAGTTTTTATTGAGAAGTCACTATAAAAAATGGATTCCCAATACTAACTTTTATGACCTAGCTACAGAATAGCTGATAAATGTTTGATCTCTATATGTCTCACCATTGGGAACCTCACAATTGCAAGAAAAGTGGCCCCATTCTCCTCACTGCATCCGGAAATAAATGGAGCAATTTGGTTGCTGGATTCGTCTATGGGATTGACTGAGATAAGCTTGAATTTAATGGCAGCGTTCATGAGCCACCGTGTGTCTCCATTCAACACCCCAACATTGAGGAAGAAGAGGTGATCGGCACCACCCTCTGTTGTGATTATGCTGGAGCCGGCTTCTGAGCTGGGGCTCCCTCCGGTGGTTGCTGAGGGTAATGAACTGATTACTGAATGTCCTTCAGCTGGTGCTGAATGGTAGGATATAAGTGGCCTGAGTTCCCAGCAGCCTTGCCGGTTATCAATAGTTCCTTCTGGTCTTGCTTGAAGCACTGCTAGTTTCCTGCTCTCTCCCTCAGATAAGTGTTTGCTGTTTTTTTTCCTCTGTTTGATTTTCTCTGCTGGTTTGCTGCTTGCAGTGGACTGCAGTCTGTTCCCTTTTGGGGGTCTGGCGCTGCAATTGTGCTCCATTTGTGTCTGCACTTTTGCTTTGCTCCTTTGTTACTTTTTATTTGCTGAATAGCATTTTGTTACACCAGAGATCTGATTTAGGTGCATGAGATCGTGTGATCTCAGGTTTTTGGCAATCAGAAGTGTTGGTATTTTTGTTAGGGTTTTTGTTGGATTGCAGTCAGAATTCTTTCCTGTACTTTTCTGTCTAGACAGATTGGGCCCCAGCGTTTGCTCATTCTATTTTCTGTCTGTGTCCGTGCTTCTTCTTGTCTAACCATTACAGTCATGGCCAAAAGTTTTGAGAATGACACAAATATTATATTTTCACATGATCTGCTGCCCTCTGGTTTTTATGTGTGTTTGACAGATGTTTTTATCACAGACAGAAATATAATAATTGCAAACATATGAGTAACAAAAGCTTATATTGACAGAATGAGTTAATGCAGCAAGTCAATATTTGCAGTGTTGACCCTTCTTCTTCAGGACCTCTGCAATTCTCCCTGGCATGCTCTCAATCAACTTCTGGACCAAATCCTGACTGATAGCAGTCCATTCTTGCACAATCAATGCTTTCATTTTGTCAGAATTTTTAGGTTTTTGTTTGTCCACCCGTCTCTTGATGATTGACCACAAGTTCTCAATGGGATTAAGATCTGGGGAGTTTCCAGGCCATGGACCCAAAATCTCTGTTTTGTTCCCTGAGCCATTTAGTTATCACCTTTGCTTTATGGCAAGGTGCTCCATCATGCTGGAAAAGGCATTGTTGATCGCCAAACTGCTCTTGGAGGGTTGGGAGAAGTTGCTCTTGGAGGACATTCTGGTACCATTCTTTATTCATGGCTGTGTTTTTAGGCAAGACTGTGAGAGAGCCGATTCCCTTGGCTGAGAAACAACCCACACATGAATGGTTTCAGGATGCTTAACAGTTGGCATGAGACAAGACTGGTGGTAGCGCTCAGCTTGTCTTCTCCGAATGAGGCATTTTCCTGATGTCCCAAACAATCGAAAAGGGGATTCATCAGAGAAAATAACTTTACCCCAGTCCTCAGCAGTCCACTGCCTGTACCTTTTGCAGAATATCAGTCTGTCCATGATGTTTTTTCTGGAGAGAAGTGGCTTCTTTGCTGCCCTCCTTGAGACCAGGCCTTGCTCCAAGAGTCTCCGCCTCACAGTGCGTGCAGATGCACTCACACCTGCCTGCTGCCATTCCTGAGCAAGCTCTGCACTGCTGGTAGCCCGATCCCACAGCTGAAACACTTTTAAGAGACGGTCCTGGCGCTTGCTGGTCTTTCTTGGGCGCCCTGGAGCCTTTTTGGCAACAATGGAACCTCTCTCCTTGAAGTTCTTGATGATGCGATAGATTGTTGACTGAGGTGCAATCTTTCTAGCTGCGATACTCTTCCCTGTTAGGCCATTTTTGTGCATTGCAATGATGACTGCACGTGTTTCTTTAGAGATAACCATGGTTAACAGAAGAGAAACAATGATGCCAAGCACCAGCCTCCTTTTAAAGTGTCCAGTGGTGTCATTCTTACTTAATCATGACAGATTGATCTCCAGCCATGTCCTCATCAACACCCACACCTGTGTTAATGGAGCAATCACTGAAAAGAGGTTAGCTGATCCTTTTAAGTCAGGGCTGCAATGATGTTGAAATGTGTTTTGGGGATAAAGTTCATTTTCTAGCCAAATATTGACTTTGCAAGTAATTGCTGTTAAGCTGATCACTCTTTATAACATTCTGGAGTATATGCAAATTGCCATTAGAAAAAGTGAAGCAGTAGACTTTGTAAAAATTAATATTTGTGTCATTCTCAAAACTTTTGGCCATGACTGTACATGTTTGGGGGCTTCCTATTTTCTTTGGGGATCTGCTCCGGGGCAGATAGCTTTCATCTTTCTGCCTTTATGTGTAGTTATCTCTCAGGCTGTGACGAGGCGTCTAGGATCAACGTAGGAACGCTCCACGGCTACCTCTAGTTGTGTGGTTAGTTCAGGTTACTGCAGTCCAATAGGTTCCAGCCTCTCTGGTGTATTACCGCTTTTGCTATTTTTTTGCTATTTCTCCTCAGTTACCGAAACATAACAACCCTCCCTCACGTTCTGGTGATCTTAGTCCCAGATGTGATGAATGGTTTCCCGATCTGTGACCATCTCTGACCGAGCAGCTTTCTCATTCATGTGATGCAGATCTGTCGCTTGGGGCATGAACAACTTTAGCACTACAGCACCCGGCAACAATTGGGGGACAACTTTCGGCATTTGTTATGCTCCTCACGAAAAAGGCACAGATGGTCTTCAGAAAATGGTCTAGAATAGATGGTCATGTTCTGCTTCTAAAATAATTCTAGCAATTAGAAGGATCCGTTTGGTGCTCAGTAAACCTTGATTACAGAGCTTTTTCTAGCAATTATGAACTATTTCTGGCTGACAGAATCCAGGAATTGTGCAGGTCTGCGGGCAGCGACCCAAATTGCATTTAGCTCACCTGGAGTTTTCCCAGGACTCTATTCTCTAAGGCTGAAAACATTGGGGATTGAGCGCCAAGCCGTGCCGCAGACGACAACGTGCCACTTTATAACATGGCTTTATGCATACACATAAGTCCCCTAACGGGCAGCCATGACACATTGCCAATTATAAATAAAAGACAGGATGCTTGTAAACTCTGAATTGGGGAACCAAACACGTCCCTTGGAGTCACATTGAAGAGAATTTGGAATAATAATTTTTTTTTTTTTTTTTGCAATATGGGTATGTATTTTGGCCTGAAATTGTTTTTCCACTACTTGGACAACCCCTTCTTAATTACTATATTCCCCCAATAAATACTGCCCGTACTCTCCTCCAGTGTCGGCGCTGTTCCAGTGAAGTTGGTGCCAGTGCTGTTCCACCAATAACAGCGTCGGGGCTCTGATGACATTGTTATACCTTATGAATCCTGCAGCCAATCGGCGTCTGCTAATGATAGCTTTACTCTCGCTTTCTTTGGGCAAAACTGTTATCCGGACAAAGTCCGAACTGCTGCTCTCTCACTTTCTCCGGATATCAGTTTTGTCCAAATGGAGTGAGAGTGAAGCGGCCTCTGGGCTCACATAACATAAGGTCACGCAAGCCCCGGGAAACCCGGCACTGATATCACTGGAACGGCGCCAGAGGTGAGTACAGGGGTTTTTTTTTTTAAATTTTACACGGGAAGAATATATTAATTGAGATAAGGTTGTCCGAGTACTGGACAACCTCTTAAAGGATTTAAAGGAAAATGTAATGAAATTTTGTAGTAAGCTTGCATCCTGATAGGATAGCCACATGGCTATGGAGTCTATCAATATCATTACTTAAAAGTTAGTTTCTAAGCTAGTCCTCCGTTCATATATGGATCATTTTCAAGTTCTCCTTTAGCGCAAAGCTTTTATGGGCTGATGTGGGAGCATTCTCTGTGGGGTTTTTTTCCAACATGCTGCGTCTTTTGAGAATTGATTAGTGGACACCTCTAGTGCAGGCCATTCCCAAGAGCATTAGAGGGTTCCTGGGAATGCGGGCTGGCTGCTAGACTTGCGTTCCATGGGTCCACCAGAGAAATTAAGTTGCTAGTAGAAAGGAATTCTCTTGAAATTATGCTGCAACATTGGGGTCCATTACTGTGTTAGGACTTGCACATACTACTCATGTAGTCCGTTGGGTAAATCCAATCCTGGTGGCCAGTGTGAAGTACTAATCTCAATGGACATTAGATTAAAGTCCAACAGAAAATAATAGGATCTGACAGTTTTCCATTGGTGATCTGTCATTTTTCAAACAGAATTTTTCAAATTTTTTTTGTTCTTACCGCTAGGGTTGTCATAGTGAGACAACCCTACATTTAGTTGTTAGTGTTACCTTCATATTGCTGCATGCTGGGCTTTCCTGAGACCACTACATTGCTCTGAAATAATAGCATGCAATAAATTATTCACCATTTTTTTTTATAATTTTTCTTGGACTCTGAACCCATAAGTTAATATCCGCCTGCAGCAATTTTTGCATGTTCTTGTCAAGGTTTAAAAAAAAAAAATCCTTAACATAAAGAACAACCCTAATTTCTAGCTCTACATTAGAATCTCAAATTTTACTTGGACCAGATAACATATTAATTTGCAAAAGGAAACTCAAAAATGATGATGGACCCATTCACACTGGCACTAATCATCACTGTTTTCCTCCATCTCAGGTCACAAGGACAGAAAGAAAAAACTGTCTAGAAGCACAGAGAGTTTTTGGAGCATTCATCAGACGTAAAGGACAAACCCATCATCAGATGCAACAGTTCGGTTCATCGCCCCCAAGCCGGTAGAGTCATCGATGTGGATGAAGTCAAACACACCCCAAGAAAGCACGACTCTCGGGAGGACATGGGAAATCTGAGCTTTGAGGGCTACATTTCTGAACTAAAATCCTGCAAGGGACGAACGAGAACGGGGGTGTGCAGGACATCAGACCTCCCACCAATGGTCACCGCTAAGAGTGAGAGAAGCCGAGATTCAGACACAAAATATAAAGCTACGTTTGTGTAAAAAGGGGCACCGGTGCCTATCTGGAAGTTGGCTACATCTGGTGCAGAGGAAGTAGCTCCTACTTTGCCATGGTTTCTGAGGGCACCCAAAGATCCCTATGCCCCAGAGAAAGACATTGGTATTATAAGTGGCACATTGGTAAGGGGTCTTGTAACAGATTTGGCAATGGCAAAATTACCTACGACACTGCCATAAGAATGGGCATACTGTAGCTCTTTTTTTCCAAGTCAGTTAAGGTCCTCGATTGTGAAACTTTTCTCTTCTGTATTATCTTTAGCCATGGATGTTTGCGTTTGCTATTTATTTTGCCAATTGTTTTTTCAGAGGTTCACATGGATAGACATTGAACTTTTACTCTCTTCACACGTCCCTATAAAATACAGTATCAGTGTTTTGGATCAGTGTGTCCTCAGTGTGTCATCTGTGTCTTACGGTATGGATAAACTAATGGAATTACAAATCTACTTCTATACTTTACAATTCATTCCGTGTGCTTTACCTGTTTTTCACGGATTCGTAGACTTTTATTGGCCCTTGTCATCCACGCTGCCAGTAAAAAACGGACATGTCACCGTGTGGTACACGATCCGGGTGAAAATACGAGCATATGAAGATGACCATAGGTTATAATGGGTACGTGAAAAAGATGGGTGCCACATGTACCGGAAACACGTACATGTGAAGAGGGCCTTAAGCACATTAGACCGTCGGCTGAACCCTGGACAATTTGTTGTGGGGGAAATTAGAATCCGGCATGTCCGATTTCAGACTGCCGATCTCCTGCCGATAAGTCAAGACGGGCGGCAAATAAGACCAAGTCTGGCTGCGGGTTTTAACATAGGAGCGGTAGGCTGAACACGCGCTCCTGTGTGTGAGAGCCGGCTATGATGGCTGCCGGCCACATGATGGGTCATGTGCATGGCGGGCTTTATGGAAGGTTGCTATATTTTAGCATTGGATGGATACATCAGTCTACACGTTTTATCCTTGTCATAACCAAATGAAAAACTCTTCATAATTCAATCTTCTCCTCCAAGCTCACTTCTACAGTCATGGCCAAAAGTTTTGAGAATGACACAAATATTATATTTTCACATGATCTGCTGCCCTCTGGTTTTTATGTGTGTGTTTGACAGATGTTTTTATCACAGACAGAAATATAATTGCAAACATATGAGTAACAAAAGCTTATATTGACAGTTAGAATGAGTTAATGCACCAAGTCAATATTTGCAGTGTTGACCCTTCTTCTTCAGGACCTCTGCAATTCTCCCTGGCATGCTCTCAATCAACTTCTGGACCAAATCCTGACTGATAGCAGTCCATTCTTGCACAATCAATGCTTTCATTTTGTCTGAATTTTTAGGTTTTTGTTTGTCCACCCGTCTCTTGATGATTGACCACAAGTTCTCAATGGGATTAAGATCTGGGGAGTTTCCAGGCCATGGACCCAAAATCTCTATGTTTTGTTCCCTGAGCCATTTAGTTATCACATTTGCTTTATGGCAAGGTGCTCCATCATGCTGGAAAAGGCATTGTTGATCGCCAAACTGCTCTTGGAGGGTTGGGAGAAGTTGCTCTTGGAGGACATTCTGGTACCATTCTTTATTCATGGCTGTGTTTTTAGGCAAGACTGTGAGAGAGCCGATTCCCTTGGCTGAGAAGCAACCCCACACATGAATGGTTTCAGGATGCTTAACAGTTGGCATGAGACAAGACTGGTGGTAGCGCTCACCTTGTCTTCTCCGAATGAGGCGTTTTCCTGATGTCCCAAACAATCGAAAAGGGGATTCATCAGAGAAAATAACTTTACCCAGTCCTCAGCAGTCCACTGCCTGTACCTTTTGCAGAATATCAGTCTGTCCATGATGTTTTTTCTGGAGAGAAGTGGCTTCTTTGCTGCCCTCCTTGAGACCAGGCCTTGCTCCAAGAGTCTCCGCCTCACAGTGCGTGCAGATGCACTCACACCTGCCTGCTGCCATTCCTGAGCAAGCTCTGCACTGCTGGTAGCCCGATCCCGCAGCTGAAACACTTTTAAGAGACGGTCCTGGCGCTTGCTGGTCTTTCTTGGGCGCCCTGGAGACTTTTTGGAAACAATGGAACCTCTCTCCTTGAAGTTCTTGATGATGCGATAGATTGTTGACTGAGGTGCAGTCTTTCTAGCTGTGATACTCTTCCCTGTTAGGCCATTTTTGTGCATTGCAATGATGACTGCTTGTGTTTCTTTAGAGATAACCATGGTTAACAGAAGAGAAACAATGATGCCAAGCACCAGCCTCCTTTTAAAGTGTCCAGTGGTGTCATTCTTACTTAATCATGACAGATTGATCTCCAGCCATGTCCTCATCAACACCCACACCTGTGTTAATGGAGCAATCACTGAAAAGAGGTTAGCTGGTCCTTTTAAGGCAGGGCTGCAATGATGTTGAAATGTGTTTTGGGGGATAAAGTTCATTTTCTAGCCAAATATTGACTTTGCAAGTAATTGCTGTTAAGCTGATCACTCTTTATAACATTCTGGAGTATATGCAAATTGCCATTACAAAAAGTGAAGCAGTAGACTTTGTAAAAATTAATATTTGTGTTATTCTCAAAACTTTTGACCATGACTGTATGTACAATACCTATCTATATGCCACGATATTGACTTGATGCAGTGTAGATTTTCCAATTCCTTTAGGGAAGAGGTCCATCTTGAACTGGAAAGGTTCTCACACTCTAAACTGATTACAAGGTGTTCAGGTCTCCTGCAGCGCCACCACAGGGGAAATGAAGCCTTACATAATTTTTTTTCAATCAATGTAGTATCAGTGTGATGCATGAACATGTCGGGTCCTCCAGGGAGATATTCTGTCCTCTCGTGAATGGGTGACACATGATTAATACTGAATCATGATTAATCAATAGGCAAAAGAGTAAAGCTTGATTTTCATTTGGGAAAATGCCTGCGTAAAAATGTCTGTAAATGCAGAATTTTAATTGGTGCAGCCAGCCCCATACATGAAATGGCTATCGGTTGGACGTTCATACAGACGACCATCTCTCCTGACTTCCCCATATACCGGAATGCTGCGCTCTGCCGAACATTCATGTGGTTTTAGTGGGAGAGAAAAAGCCGGCGCCAAGCTCCCCTGAAAACAAAAGGATCGGCTATTGAAATTCCAATGATTGGATCCTTCTCTATCCAGCCATCATCTGTTGGGGGACATTCAGGAGACCTCCATCCACATCAGATGGTTTCCGTTTATGCCAAAATCCACAGGTTCAGATAACTTTTATTACATAGAGGCCTTAAAATCCCCAAAACTCAGATCACATTATGGACTATTGGAAATTGTTGGCAATATACGTAGCGGTGAGCTGTTTATCTACATCTACACCATAGAAAGATATAAAGCGGGATGTCTGTACATTATGCACGATGCTCGAAGGAGATGAATGCACTTTCCGTTCTTTTGTTGTTCTTTTTATTATTGTCATTATGAAAATTGTCTTGCATTTCAGAAAACACATAAAATCTTTTATCCATGACATTTGCAACGATAACAACCCACAACAATGGGAGGTGTGAGAGTCACTTAAATTATTTTGTGCTGTAATATAGCTGCTTCTGTCAGGTTTGGGATGTTGTCATGATGCTGTCACTAAAAATTCAATAGTATCTGAAAATAAAGATATTTTTATATGATATAAACAGATCCCATTGGTCTTTTGAGGACTGACATAAGACATGGAGCAGAGATACTGGAGGGGTTTTACCCTCTGGAGCCATCTAGAAGACTTCAGGCTCGGCCATACCATCCATGTTTCTTGCAGAGTTGTAACTATTGCGGCACGTGACATTGTGGTCACGACATTCGGAGTAATTGTAATGGAAGTCATCAACAATTCCGTAGAGTTCTAGCCTTATATGCATCAATATCTTTAGATTCAGGCTCCTGTGCAACATTTGGTCTAGAATTAGTTACTATAAAATCATGGGATTGGTCAGAAAGTAACTACAGTACAGTTAGCTGAGATTTCCCGGGACTTTTGAGCCAGTTGGGATCAGGGTTTATGTAAGCCCTGCCCAAAGTGAGTTTTCTCGATTGGTCTGGGGCATTCCCAAAAGGGGCCAGGGTTGGTTTGGGATCTAAAGAGGACCTGTCATTGGGTCAAAAATGACCAGTTTGCTTTCATTTTATTCCTGCTCCTCCCCTGAGTTTTTTTTTAATCTGACACACGGTTCCAGAGACATGGACCTTTTTATTTAGTGTCAGTTTTTCTGGTCTTTATCAAGGGGGCATGGCACACAGGATCCTGTCTTTAAGCTGCTGTGCATTATTAACTTGCCCTTGGTAAACACCACAAAAATTAAAACTAAATGAAAAGGCCTATATCTCTGAAACTGATTGGTGGATTTAAAAAAAAATTAGAAATGGAAGACTCGGGAGCAGCGGGAATAAGCGAAGGTCAAAACTTGGCCAGGTTTCGCGTGTTGACAGATACTATTTTAGCGTCCCTGGAAATGTTGGCAACTATGCACTAGATGGTTTTTCTTATGCTCAGGAGCTCTCCTTCAAACAATAAATTTCAGTGATGAGGTTGTGGTCATTTCCCCTTTCCAATTTTTCCTGGTTTAGAAAAAACTGTTTTCTTCCAGAAATGTTCCATAATTGTCCATGGGTTGCTGTGTCTAGTAGTGAGCTTGGGTCTTATCGAAGTCAGTGAGTTGCATTATCACACAAAACCATTAGATCGATGGGCATCTGATCCCTGATTACCAGGTTGTATAGATTTGAGATGTAGTTTGATGCTACTTGCCAACTCTCTCAGAAAGTCTGGAAAGTCCCGCGAGAAAGGATGTACTTCATGGATGAGTTGGGCACTAAAAAAAAACCTCCTAGAAGCTCTCCCTGAAGGTTTCCTGTTCATGGCCACTGTGATACTTTGTCTTCAGATCGAGCCATGGTGTTCTCACGCACATTCAGGTGTCAGGAATTGGGAGTAAAGGATGGATGTGTCCTGTAAAAGAGGTGTAACTATACAAAAATTGCCAAGATATAAAGAGTAATTGGGCTTAACCTCAGTTTACATAGATGGATATGGTAAACATTAATGAAGCTTCTTTCTGGTTCTGAGTAGTGATGAGCGAGTATACTCTTTGCTTGGGTTTTCCCGAGCATGCTCGAGTGTCCTCAGAGTATTTTAGCGTGCTCAGAGATTTAGTGTCTGTCGACGCAGCTGCATGATTTGCGACTGCTAGACAGCCTGAATACATGTGAGGATTCCCTAACAAACAGGCATTCCTCACATGTATTCAGGATGTCCAGCAGCCGCAAATCATGCAGCTGCGTCGACAGAAACTAAATCTACGAGCAAGCCAAAATACTTGGAGGACACCCAAGCAACGAGTATACTCGCTCATCGCTGAGCAACACGACCACACCCTTGTACAGGTTCTCACCAACCACCAAAATAACAGATGCGGAAAGCCTGGTCTGGACCCATTTTTCCAGTGGTCCCATAGTAGCCGCATGACCTGTCTTTGTGGTATCTTTATCTTAGGGCCCTCAAGATATTCCAATGACTACTATTGTACAATGCTCTGCACGCACCATCACCAAGGAGTTGCTTAAACACCAAATACGACTACGAGGTGCCATTATTGAATTATCCCACTACTGGACAATGCTTTATTAATGGGTCCACGTAGAAAAAAAATGATAGTCACGTCTCCTGAGTGTCTTCGGCATGTTTGAATAATATGTTCGACTCCCTGCGCATGTTCAACAGCCGCAACATGTGCAAGGATTGTCTGTTTGTTAGCACAAACAGACGCGAGACATGCAGTCGCGGGGACTCAAACATATTTTTCGAGCACGCATTAGTCACTCGATTAGCACCCGAGCATGGATGGATAACACCTTATCCGAGCACGTTCGCTCATCACTAGTGGGGACGTCACGTTGGTCCCAAGAGACCGGAAGGTAACATATCACTGACTACGAAGGAATGGCGCTGTTCCGGGAGGAATCGTTTTTTTCCCCTCTTCCTTGGACCCTCTTATAGGAGAGCCCAGACGTGGCTGCAATCTCTACACCTTGTGTAGTTATGCCGCTCCATTCAGTAAGGAAAGGATTCCTACCGGAGCTCCCATCTCTGGTGACAATAGGATCACTTGAGCCGTAATATTTGCATGACAGAGGCCCTTAGAAATGTGCGTCAGTGTGTTTGAAGTTCACCTGCGATCTGTTCTTAGTCTGCCATTATCTGGAGCAGAGTTTATTGGAATAATGGAAAATGTGAGGCAGCTGCGAGCTGTTTTGTGTGAGAGCGATGACAGTAATGGGGCTGATGATGCTATTGTGAATGATAATGAATATAAAAATATTTGGGAGGAGGAACGCGATCAATCTTCCTGTAAATCCTATTCAGATTCCTCACAATACCAGAATGTTTCCCAGATAACATAAATTCATTCACTGTTGCGTTCCTGATATACAGAGACGACGCCATTATCTATCCAGCATTGTACGTTACATTAGTATTGTAAAGCTTGAAGTATGCTCCCGGAACTACCGATACAACCAGCGGGCCATCTGCTACAGATACTCCGACATGTTTCTTCTGGTTGTCCTAGGACCCTAATATAAAACATATAGATATTTTGCAGAGGAGACACAACCGATGTCTCTCCTGCATTTCCATACACAAATTGCAGGAAACCGTGGTCGATCATCCGTTGGATCAATGTCTCTGATTTTTACGTAAGTAAATGCAGAAGAGACACAGTATTTGTCTTCACTGCTTCTATAAATAAAATGAAGGTAACATCTCCACTTGATATCCGTCATTTTGGATTCCAGTCGATGAAACCTGCCCTAATTATGACTAACTGCACAGTTTGTCAAATGGGTTCTCCGACCTTCACCCAAAATTTTCAGGAGATGTCAAAGGTTTTAAAATAACAAAATGAGGCAAATGCCTGGTGGTCTAAACCCCCTTAAACCGCCCAAGTTCTGCCCTAAACCCCATCCAGGAACACTCTGTCCCTCACAGGCCTGTCCACTTCTGGGTGCGATTTACATAAATCATGCACCTTGTAAATTTCCTGAGACTCTATCTGAAAAATTCAAACAATTCTGAGAAATTCAAGACTGTTGGCAGCTAGTCAAGGCAGATCCAAAATAGCCAACAATCTAGATATGGTGCAATGAAAAGGTGCCTGGCTCCTCACTACAACCCATCTCCAGTAGTTGACTTTGATTGCAAAAGTAAAAGGGTTCTTTCCAAAATAGTGAGTATCTGTTGGAAAGGTGAAAACTTACTGATTGCTGAGTGTCCGATCACTGTGACCCCTGGTGATTCCAAAAATGGGGCTCTGGTAGCACAAGAACCAGACTCTGTAGACCACCATCTCGAATGATGTTGAGGTGTGGATGATTGAGCTCCTCTGCATTCATAGTCTATGGGACTGCCAAAGAAAGTTGAGCATTGTGCTCAGCTATTTCCAGCAGTCCCAAAGAGTCCATGGCCTTGACAATATCTTGGTATAACCATTTAACAAAACCCAGCGTCCTCTGCAGTAAAAAAGAAGCATCATATTGTGGCCATTTACAGGTCCACCATAGATGGAGTTATTCTCGTAAACACAATCCCCATTCAGCTTCATCAAGTAGGACTTGAGAGTAGGAATCCTCCCCTGCTTTGTCCATACTCTCTAACTGGCAACTTGACAGCCCTAATAACTTAGATACTGTGAAAAATAAAAGTTTCTACATACAATGGAGAGTTAATCTATACAGATGTCTCCTGCTATTATTTATACCAACTGGTATCTTGAGCACCCTCTGGTATTTATACAAGTGCAGGTGGTGGGCGACAAGCAGCGAAGATTTCTGTGATGCAGTATCATTAGGATAACGTGGGCTTTATGGAGGAGAACAAGGAGGAAACTTTTTTTTTTCATATTGAATTTTAAATTGCAAGAGAGAATTTATCTCTTATTATATTTCTATTTGCTATTGCTTTTTCACAGTGGTGTCCAGAGATTGCCATTTCATTTTGGGGTAATGATAGCCTTGAAAGGGAACCTAGGGTAACAACCAAGGATAGCATGAGTCAGAAACGATATGTTTATGGTTTCCTCTGAATCGCGGGTCAGAGAAGAAATGCTTTAAAAAGCCAGTATGGGACTAGTCCAAGGTTGCTTTCCAGCTGCTTCATCCTGCCATGCTCCCATGGACTGCTCACAATGTTTGTGAGGTTGCGCGAAGAAATGTGACTTCTAATGTTTTCACCCCATTATTGCTACAGGTCTGACAAAGCGGGTGGAGCTGAGACAGAATGGTGGCGTAATGGGGTTTGGTGATATCAAATTGACGACGAGTGACAGCATTTACTACACCACAAATTTAACTTTAGCAGGCACTAGAGTAAGAAAGAATTGTGGTAAGATGCACATAGAAGCCTTTAATAAATCAGGAATATTCACTCGAACACACCCACTCATTTCCTTTTTCAGCAGCAGATGGAAGGAAGGGAGACACAGTCATTACTAGTGGGTAGGCGGAGCCCACATAGGATAGAACACCTCAGATTAAAAAGAGTGTTGACCGGCCCCTCCAGCTTGGGCTCCTCCTACTCAGCTCTCCAGTCTAAAATTTGAGGTCACAGAGGATAGTCGCTGCTGGTGCAGCTCCTCAGAAGAATTTTTTATTTTTATCGGACAGAGACTTGGACCCCCGTGGTTTTGAGGTCTCAGGGGTCTCAGCGCTGCTGGACCCCCACCCCTCCCTTGGCGGATCTGCATTACCCTTTAAGGTGGTCCCTGCAGAACCCTGCCGGCCCCGGGGGATGAGGGTTGCTTCCCTGGCGGGGAACCAAACCGCACTTCTGGGGTCACTGCGTTCCCCGTCCTGGGGGGAAGCGATGGGCACAGCGCCACAAATCCCTGGGGGTCCCTGTGGCGCTCAGCTGGGTGAGTACTCAAAAAAGCATTTTTAATAATGTGTTTGAGTGCTTCAGCGGCTGCTGCGGCAGCCGCTGGTACATGTGTTCAGTGTTGGTGATTTTCACTTTTGTCCGCAGGTGGATGCCTGCAGGACATGGGATCACTTCGCTCCGTTGTGGACGGGGCAGGAGGAGAGCGGGGGAGTCCCACGCTTTTTTTGAAGCCGGCGGGGGGCGTGGCTTCGCGCTTCCCGCTCTCTCGCGGGCAGGAAGCGCTCGGAGCGCGCAATTTCGCCTGCCCTTTCTCTTCCAGCTCTCTCCTGCAGCGCGGCGGCCATTATTATCGGCATCTCCGGGCTCCTCACTCTCCTCTCCTCCCGGCCGAAGCTCTAGGACACTGCACCACGGCCAGCTGGGTGAGTCGCTTCTGCCTGTCAGGGCAGAAGCTTAACTCTCTCACCCCCACAGCGCAGGGCACCTTTTCTGAAGCACAATAAGGTGGCAGACGGCGCTGTCCTGCAGCTGTTCCCTCATAAGAGGCACCCTTTTTTTGTCTGGGGCTCGCACACCTTCTTAATTTAACAAGAGGTTGTGGGGAGTCTGCGACATTAACCCCTTCATAGGCGGTTAACCATTAATTGGGAGACAGCTGGGGTAGCTCTCTCTTTAAGAGCTTTAACCCTTCAGCGTTCGTTTTTTCTTTTAAAAAAAAAAAAACATACTGCTCTAGTTACTGACAGGTTTAACCTGCCATATACTGTGTGAGGGCATGTCAGATCAGGGTCCAGGAGTTGCGGACCGTCTCCCAGATCCGCTACAGGATCAGTCTCGCGTATCTGACACGCAGACCTCGACGGCGTCAAGCGCAGCGGTCGGAGGTGTCAGTGATGTCAAAATGGAGGTCCTCGCTCGTTCTATTGATGGCCTGTCTGAACTTCTAGGTCATTGGGTGTCAGCTAGATCCTCTCATGGCAGGAAGCGACACAGGCCGGTGCCATCCTTCCCGCGTAGCGACTCGGAGATATCGGGCATGGAGGGTTCCCCTTCAAGCTCGGATGGGGAGTTGTCTGATTCAGATAAGGAGGATCGGCAGGGACAGTCTGCCTCTCTTTTGGGCCGTACAGAGGCTTTTATTGGAGCCATGAGGGAGGCGTTGCAGTTACCGGAGGAGTAACTAGACGTCCTGGTAAGTCGGCCCGGATGTTTCAGGATTCGCATAGGTTGCGATCAACATTACCATCTCTGGATGAGCTTAATGAGGCAGTGGAGAAGGAACGCCTGTGTCCAGATAAACGTTTTCAGGGGACACATTTTTTGAAACGCTCTATCCGTGTACGACGGAGTTGGTTGATAGTTGGATTCCTTCTCCTGAAGTGGATGTCCCTTTATCCCAGCTTAGCAAATCATCATTACTTCCTGTTAAAGGGAAGGCGAGTCTGCAGGATCCGCTGGACAGAAAAACGGAGATGGCGGCGAAATCCATCTACGAGGCCGCGGGTCATGGATTCAGAGCAGTACTAGGGTCTATGGGTGCTTGTAAAGCTTCCCTAAGCTGGTTAGACCGTCTACGGACGGCGTGGCAAGATGGATCCCTTCTATCCGAGGTAGATGGGCTTTTTAAGTTGTTGGAGGATGCAGCCCGATATGGCAGTGATGCAGGTTTGGATACTGCGTCACTGCTGTCCAGGGCGCAATCCTCGGCGGTCACAGTCAGGAGAGCACTGTGGCTTAGACAGTGGACCGGGGACGCGGTTTCCAAGCAAGGTTTGCTATCTTTAGCTTACAAGGGTGGTCAGCTATTTGGATCTGACCTCACGGAGCTGATTGCCAAGGCAAAGGCAAAAGAAACGGCTTTACCGCAGCGAAGAGCTGTGACTTCTGCGTCTGGCAGGCCTAGTGCCGGTAGTAGTCGGCGGTCCTTTCGGCCCAGGGGACGGTTCAGTCAGCCCTCTTGGGGATCGGGTCGTCCCTCTTTTTCAGGAAAAAAGAACTCTCAGAAATCCCGCACTCCCTGGAAACAGAGCTTCCGTCAAGACAAGCGGGAAGCTGGCAAAAAGCCCGCTAAGGTGGACTGACGCCAGGGTCTCACTCGAGGACTCTCGAGTGGGAGGTCGTTTGCTCCAATTCGAACCGACTTGGGCTTCCCGCGTGTCGGACGCCTGGGTGACGCAAGTTGTGTCGGCAGGCTACTTAATAGAGTTTCTTTCTCAACCCCCAGACAGTTTTTGCCAGTCTCGCGTTCCGTTAGAACCCGAGCTATTTGCCACTCTACTGCGGGAGGTCGATTCCCTACTGCAGAAGGGTGTGGTGGTACCGGTCCCGCCGGAGGACCGGGGAAGAGGGTTTTATTCCAACCTCTTTGTGGTCCCCAAAAAGGAGGACAAATTTCGCCCCATTCTGGATCTCAAAAGATTGAATCGGCATGTACGTACCTGGAAATTCCGCATGGAGTCGCTTCGCTCCGTTGTGGCGGCCCTGTCGCAGAACGACTTTCTGGTATCAATCGACATTCGCGACGCTTATTTACATGTTCCCGTCGGAAGGGCTCACCAACGCTTCCTTCGTTTTGCCATAGGTCAGGACCATTACCAGTTTGTGGCCCTGTCATTCGGGTTGGCCTCAGCGCCCAGAGTTTTTACAAAAATTCTGGCACCTCTCATGGCGATTCTTCGAAGACAGGGGGTTACGATTCTTCCCTACCTGGACGACCTTCTGATTGTGGTGTCCTCAAGGGAGGAGGCGGTGACGGCTCGCAATCTATCCCTTCAGCTCCTGGAGGACTTCGGGTGGCTGGTCAATTGGGAGAAGTCGTATCTGGAACCGTCTCAGTCAATCCTGTTTTTGGGAATGCATTTCGACACGGTACGAGCAGTGGTGTCTCTGCCTCCAGACAAGCAAGCGAGTCTTCTTCAACATGTACAGGGTATGAAGTCTTCGACAGCGATGTCCCTTCGAAGGTGTATGCGCCTTCTGGGTTTGATGGTGGCGTCGATGGAGGCAATTCCGTTTGCCCAATTTCACTCCAGGGCTCTCCAAATGCTCATTTTGAACCGTTGGGATCGATCGCAGGTTTCACTGGATTGCAGTGTCATCATCTCCCACAGGGTGCGAGAGTCTCTAGGATGGTGGTTACGTCCGGAAGTGTTATCCCTGGGGAAGTCCTTCCTCCCTGCGAGGTGGTCGGTCATAACCACCGATGCCAGCCTGACGGGCTGGGGGGGTGTCTGGAACGATCTCTGGATTCAGGGAGTATGGTCGTCGGAAGAGTCTGTCCTGCTGATCAACATCCTGGAATTGAGGGCAATTTTCCTTTGCCTCCAACACTGGACGGTCCCTATAAGCGGTCTGCCAGCCCGAGTGCAGACAGACAACGCGACGGCGGTCGCGTATATCAACCATCAAGGTGGGACGAGGAGCTCCAGGCTCATGATGGAGGTGTCTCGGATCCTGGTATGGGCCGAGGCCAGGGTGCCAGCCATCTCTGCGATTCACATTTCGGGAGTTCAGAATATCACGGCGGACTTCCTCAGTCGCGAGAAGATGGATCCCGGAGAATGGAGTCTTCATCCGGAAATTTTTGCACTGCTGTGCTCCCGTTGGGGAACTCCCGAGTGGATTTGATGGCATCCAGGTTCAATGCCAAGTTACCGACGTTCATGTCCAGGTACAAGGACCCGAAGGCTATGGCGGTGGATGCTCTGGTGGCTCCGTGGGACCAATTCGAGCTAATCTATGTGTTCCCGCCGATATCCTTACTTCCTCTGGTGTTGCGTCGGATCAGACTGGAGAGAGTCCCGGCTATGTTGATAGCCCCAGATTGGCCAAGGAGAACGTGGTTCTCGACGCTGGTGTGCTTCTGGCAGCGCCTCCACTTCCACTCCCTCTTCGCCCGGACCTGTTAACCCAAGGGCCCGTTCGTCACCCAGACCTGAAGTCTCTGCGTTTGACGGCGTGGCTCTTGAGACCGAAATCTTGATCCGTCAAGGTTTTTCAGCCGAAGTCATTGCCACTCTGCGGGCTGCCAGAGGTCCGGCTACTACTAGGATTTATCACAAGACTTGGGAAGCCTTCTTTTCGTGGTGTTCAGGTTCTTCTAGGAACCCGAGGATTTTTTTCCATTCCCAATTTGTTGGCCTTTTT
>JARQOD010000001.1:44127417-44157500 GCA_033576555.1 Oophaga sylvatica | reverse complement strand
TGTGAAATAAATAAACCTCCCAAAAAATAATATTTTTTCTTCATTGTGTGCCGAAGAATTTTTTTCATGATTGAATTTTTTTTCCTTTGAGAACCTACTCTTGTCAAAAAAGTGAGCAAGCATATGTAGTGTCTCACTTTTTCTTTTTTTTTTGGGTTTAAATGGGCATACTTAATTTTCTTATTTTATTTTTTTGAACAGACCTGGTTGAAAAATTTTAAAACCGGGGTCCTTTTCCCCTATAGGACGCAAATGCTTAATAGTGCAAGAAAGGGAAAAAAAGGTTTTAAGACGCACGTATAATTCATTAGTGCTTCCCCGAAACCCAGTTTTTTTGCCAGTTTTGGTTTTGATATTTGCACAGGGGAATAAAGCAACCCCTTTTTGGAGCAGTGAAACAGAGGCCAGATTTATCTTTCTATGTCCTAACTTAGAGCACCGAGCACCTGAGAATTTACTATTGCAGGTGTGGTGAACTGCGATATATTCTTTTTCCAATTTGTAGGCATTTTAAAATGTCATCTCCAGGACGTGCAGAGAGTTTAGTTTTGCAGCAGCACAAGATGCACAGACTGGGGAACACCGCTCAGTGCAATCAAGAGCACATTTTCTATCTAAATCACACCTCACCACTTGTGCGCTTTACACTTTCCCATCACACTCCTCCCCAACCTAACCACTGTGCTTATCCCAATCCTAACCCATCTCTTCAACTTACTAACATCTGGTGTCTTTCCTTCCTCTTTCAAACATGTAACCATAACACCTATCCTAAAGGAGACAACCTCTACGTCAAGCTTTGCCCCAGATCACTGCTCACTTTTACCTCCAAACTCCTTGAACAGCATGTCCACATTGAACTTTCCTCTCACCTCTCATCCAACTAACTCTTCCACAACCTGCAGTTTGGCTTCTGTCCCAGCCACTCAAAACTGCTCTAATCAAAATTACAGGGACTTACTAACCACCAAAGCCAACAGACAATATTCTATACTCCTCCTGCTAGACCTGTCCTATGCCTTCAAAACACTTTACCACTTCCTCATAGTACAGATCCTCTTCTCCCTTGACATCAAAGACCTTTCTTGGATCTTCTCATACCTCACTAACTGCACATTTAGCACCTCATTTCCACATTACCTATTCATCCTGCCCTCTCTCTATTAGTGACCTTCACTGTTTTGTCTGTGGACTCTTAAGCCCCCGTCTCACACAGCGATCTCGCTAGTGAGATCGCTGCGGAGTCACTAGTTTTGTGACGCAGCACCGAGCTCCCCAGCGATATCGCTGTGTGTAACATTCAGCGACGATCAGCCCCCCTGCCGGGTATCGCTGATTGTCGCTGAATGTCCTGGACATTTTTTTGATTGCTGGTCTCCCGCTGACAGGCACGCATCGCTGCTGCGGGAGTCGTGGAACAAGGTCGGGTAGGCCAGCGGAACCGCTGACTGATAACCCAGCAAGGGTAACCAGTACAGCGGGTTTCCAGGCACGGGGCTGTGCCTGGAAACCCGCTGTGTACCTTGGATACAGCGCCCTGATGCAGGGAGCTGGTAACCAACGTACACAGCGGGTTTCCAGGCACCGTGCAGAGCCTGGGAAACCCGACGTGTACCTTGGTTACCAGCTCCCTGCACCAGGGCGCTGGTATCCAACGTACACTGCGGGTAACTAAGCAATGTTACCCGCAGTGTCGCGGTCTGATCGCTGCCTGAGCTGCCTGTTTGGCAGCTCAGCAGCGATCATGTAGCGACACACCAGCGATCCTGATCGTTGTCGGGATCGCTGGTGTATCGCTATGTGAAACCCGGGCTTTACTCTTCTCCAACTATACCTTTGGCTTGGGACAACTTATAATGTCTGTCATGGCTTCCAGTACGACCTATATGCTAATGACGCCAAGGTAATGCTCTGCTGGCATTCACGAAACCCATGTGATGCCAGATTGAGAAGAGTGAGGAGTTACTCCATAGCACATGTTTCCATTGCTTTTGAGTCCAATGAAGGTTGCTTTACAACACCGATTGGGCGCTTGGGATTGTGCTTGGTGATGTAAGGCTTGTATGCAGTTGCTCGGACATAAGTATCCTTGCCATGAAGTTCCAAGCACATTCGGGGACTCTGCTCTGTAACTTTATGTTGTCTTCACTTTGTGGCTGTGTTGTAATTTTTCAGGAATACCACTCACAATTGATTGTGGAATATTTAAGGCGGAATAGCCGGGTGACAACCTATTATCTCTTTTATCACTATTGTGCCATTTCCCCATCCATTGGTTTGCTAACAATACAGGTTCTCTGTATCAGTGCCTGCTCTTTTTGTCTCTGCTTCTGTTGCTAGGCAGCACCCCACTATTGTGGTGGACGAGGTAGGTCAACAGTTCTAGTTCTGTGTCCTCTAGAACTTGTAGCTACTGTACATCCAGGCTGAGTGATATACTGTATAGTTAACTTCTGTCAGTGTGTACCTCATGCTTTGTGGTCTGGGTGTGGTTGCAAGCTAATTATGCTCCTGAAATACTGCTCTCCAATGCCAAATATAATCTGACTAGCTTCTATGGACTTGGGTGCCTTGCGAAATTCCCACTGGACATTCCTGATTTTGACCTTGCTCACTTTATGACTATTCTTTAAGATTTTCTCCCTATATTGACATCCTGTCCTGGTTACCAGACCATTCTCTTGCCTCTGGTTTGCTCCTCTGGAAAGCAGCTTTTCTGTGGAAGCTATCCAATAGAGCTTTTTTTTAAAGCCAGATCCCTTACAGGGATTAAAGGGTGAAGATCGGTGTTCCTCTGGAATGTGGCAGACGGAGAGGCTCTCACAAAGTCTGTCCAAGGTTCCCTTTTTGAGCATGTGGCCTCTGACAGATGTAACATACGGTACACGTTCTCTCTGCCCAGTATCAAAAGAGATCAGATTTTGGCAAGATTATAAGGAAGAAATGAGGGGCACAAGCCTTTGCCGTCACCACCCTGAGACATATCTGTGTACCACATATTTACTGTATGTATTTATCAATTAAACTCAATGGCATTTTTATTATAGGACAGCCAACAATGATGACGAAAGTCTCGTAGCAATAATTCAAAGGGCCCAAAATTAAAAAGTGGAGACTCTTATAATGTTCCCTATAGTATCCCATCATTTATTCATTACAGTCCTATCCATTACAATTACTATTTATTTAAATAGGGTATAGGCACGTGTCATACTTACGATGACCATCTCTCATGAAAACAAGGATCTGCTAATAGCTGTTCAGCAATCCTGTTCAGCGAGATTAAGGCTACAGTCACACTATCAGTATTCAGTCAGTGTTTCACATCAGTACATCAGTATTTGTAAGCCAAAATCAGGAGTGGGTCAAAAATTAAGAATTGGTGCACGTGTTATATTATACTTTTTCTGTGATTGTCAAAATCCTGGTTTTGACTTAGATGAGGTCTATATTGGGGTCTAGGTGAGGTCTAAATTGGGGTCTAGATGAGGTCTACATTGGGATCTAGATGAGATCCACATTGGGGTCTAGATGAGGTTTACATTGGGTCTAGATGAGGTCTACATTGGGGTCTAGATGAGGTCTAAATTGAGTCTGGATGAGGTCTACATTGGGGTCTAGATGAGGTCTGCATTGGGGTCTAGATGACGTCTACATTGGGTCTAGATGAGGTCTACATTGGGGTCTAGATGAGGTCTACATTGGGGTCTAGATGAGGTCTACATTGAGGTCTAGATGAGGTCTACATTGGGTCTAGATGAGGTCTACATTGGGGTCTAGATGAGGTCTACATTGGGTCTAGATGAGATCTACATTGGGGTCTAGATGAGGTGTACATTGGGTCTAGATGAGGTCTACATTGGGGTCTAGATGTCTACATTGGGTCTAGATGAGGTCTACATTGGGGTCTAGATGAGGTCTACATTGGGGGCTAGATGAGGTCTACATTGGGATCTAGGTGAGGTCTACATTGGAGTCTAGATGAGGTCTACATTGGGATCTAGGTGAGGTCTACATTGGAGTCTAGATGAGGTCTACATTGGGGTCTAGATGAGGTCTACATTGGGATCTAGATGAGGTCTACAGTGGGGTCTAGATGAGGTCTACAGTGGGGTCTAGATTAGGTCTACATTGGAGTCTAGATGAGGTCTACTTTGGGGATTAGATGAAGTCTATGTTGTGGTCTAGATGAAGTCTACATTGGGGTCTAGATGAGCTCTTCACTAAATTGTTTGTCTAGTGGTCTCCAGCAACCTTAATCTGATTCTCTTTGGGACTAAGAAAAGTTGCATTTCCTTTCTCCAAGAAGCATAAACTTCCTCTATGGTATGTATGGTTTTGACAGGGGTTTGTAAAGTGAGGCTTAAAGGGAATCTGTCAGCAAGTTTTAGCTATTAATGTCTTAGAACTATGTAGGGGCAGAAACCCTGATTCCAGCGATGTGTCCCTTAATGGGTTGCATGTTGTAGTATCCATAAAATAAATGCTTTATCAGCAGTAGATTATCACTAGAGGACGAGTTGTCTTGTGCCATGTAGTTGTCTTGCTTTGCGCAACCTCGCTCCATCACTGATTGCCAACTTTCTGCCTATGCACAGTGTACACAGAAAGTTGCCAATCAGTGGTGTGGGCGGGGTTATACGGCGCTCAGCATTCAGAGAATTGGTAGATCTGCAGCTGTTAAAGCAGGGATTTTATCAAAACTTCACCAAGCAGCGCAGTAAGTGATACATCGCTGGACTCATGGTCTCTTATGATGCGCTCAGATTACGCAGCAAAAACCTGGTGACTGATTCCCTTTAAGCAAAATGTTAAAATGGCTTAGTGGTTACCATTATCTGCCACTTTCAAGCCTGTGTATGATCGACATCCCCTTCACTAATTCCATGATCAAACATTTTGTGATAGTCAAAGGGAGAGGGTGTCCTGGCAGATAACTTATGCCTCATGTTTTCAGAATCTGGAATAAAGTCTCCATAGTAGTGACATAACCGCCTGCGTTCATGATCGCACTGCTAATAGTAATATAAATCTTCTTTATTTGTTTTCTTCATAACCAACATAAAATTGCATTGCCTCCCGAAGTGTGACTGATGGCCGATGATGAAAGCAATGGCTGGATGTAAAAGTACTGGAGGATCTGGAGAATTAGGCTGTAGTTCAGACAGATCATTCGGGGAATACACTGTGCTGTAATGGGAAGAGACAGCTCGGTAATGGGACAAAAGTACAAAGTAATAGGTCCCTCTGTGTTCCTGCTAGAAAGTGTCAGCCGGCTTTGATTTCCTATAACGCCTGCCTCATCTAGGTATCCCCGGTGTGCCTCTGTGCAGATCTGGACCCCTAACCTTTCTGTATGGGCAGTACTTGTCATAATTCACTTGATTCACTCTGTACAGAAAAAAAGCAGCATCTCATTCACTAACAAAACTACCCAGTTTATTATTATATAGAGATATATGTAAATTTGTGAACAAATATTTGCGTACATATGAAAAGTGGGCCCCCCCAAAGTCAATATTACTGGTGGGCCCTTGGCACCCCAGTCCGACACTGTCCGAAGCTGTTCTATTGATTAGGTGGCCTGATGCGTCGTCATATGTAGATCAGACAGCAGCAATGACGGCTGTGAAGAAGAGTGTGGCATGCGTCAGGTCCGAGCCAGGTCTCAGGGCTCCCATACAGCGGCCATAGATTACTCATGTGGCCGCTGGACCAGGGCCCTGTGATTTGATTTTCACCAACTCTACTTTCAATGATTCCGGGTGAATCTGGTGCCATGTTTTGGCAAATATAACTAAACAGACACACACTAGTATATTTTATATTGATAGAGCAAATCTTAATAATATTTTCTTTTGCCACAAAAGGAATGATTTTTTTCTCTCCATTGTCCCATTTATCATATTAGTCTAACTCATAAAAGAAGCACTTTCTATAGTACAGTCATGGCCAAAAGTTTTGAGAATGCCACAAATATTATATTTTCACATGATCTGTTGCCCTCTGGTTTTTATGTGTGTTTGACAGATGTTTTTATCACAGACGACAGAAATATAATTGCAAACATATGAGTAACAAAAGCTTATATTGACAGTTAGAATGAGTTAATGCAGCAAGTCAATATTTGCAGTGTTGACCCTTCTTCTTCAGGACCTCTGCAATTCTCCCTGGCATGCTCTCAATCAACTTCTGGACCAAATCCTGACTGATAGCAGTCCATTCTTGCACAATCAATGCTTTCATTTTGTCAGAATTTTTAGGTTTTTGTTTGTCCACCCGTCTCTTGATGATTGACCACAAGTTCTCAATGGGATTAAGATCTGGGGAGTTTCCAGGCCATGGACCCAAAATCTCTATGTTTTGTTCCCTGAGCCATTTAGTTATCACATTTGCTTTATGGCAAGGTGCTCCATCATGCTGGAAAAGGCATTGTTGATCGCCAAACTGCTCTTGGAGGGTTGGGAGAAGTTGCTCTTGGAGAACATTCTGGTACCATTCTTTATTCATGGCTGTGTTTTTAGGCAAGACTGTGAGAGAGCCGATTCCCTTGGCTGAGAAGCAACCCCACACATGAATGGTTTCAGGATGCTTAACAGTTGGCATGAGACAAGACTGGTGGTAGCGCTCACCTTGTCTTCTCCGAATGAGGCGTTTTCCTGATGTCCCAAACAATCGAAAAGGGGATTCATCAGAGAAAATAACTTTAGCCCAGTCCTCAGCAGTCCACTGCCTGTACCTTTTGCAGAATATCAGTCTGTCCATGATGTTTTTTCTGGAGAGAAGTGGCTTCTTTGCTGCCCTCCTTGAGACCAGGCTTTGCTCCAAGAGTCTCCGCCTCACAGTGCGTGCAGATGCACTCACACCAGCCTGCTGCCATTCCTGAGCAAGCTCTGCACTGCTGGTAGCCCGATCCTGCAGCTGAAACACTTTTAAGAGACGGTCCTGACACTTGCTGGTCTTTCTTGGGCGCCCTGGAGCCTTTTTGGCAACAATGGAACCTCTCTCCTTGAAGTTCTTGATGATGCGATAGATTGTTGACTGAGGTGCAATCTTTCTAGCTGCGATACTCTTCCCTGTTAGGCCATTTTTGTGCATTGCAATGATGACTGCACGTGTAGCTTTAGAGATAACCATGGTTAACAGAAGAGAAACAATGATGCCAAGCACCAGCCTCCTTTTAAAGTGTCCAGTGGTGTCATTCTTACTTAATCATGACAGATTGATCTCCAGCCATGTCCTCATCAACACCCACACCTGTGTTAATGGAGCAATCACTGAAAAGAGGTTAGCTGGTCCTTTTAAGGCAGGGCTGCAATGATGTTGAAATGTGTTTTGGGGGATAAAGTTCATTTTCTAGCCAAATATTGACTTTGCAAGTAATTGCTGTTAAGCTGATCACTCTTTATAACATTCTGGAGTGTATGCAAATTGCCATTAGAAAAAGTGAAGCAGTAGACTTTGTAAAAATTAATATTTGTGTCATTCTCAAAACTTTTGGCCATGACTGTAGATGTATATTAGTGAATTGCAGTTTATAAGTAATATGCAGTATAAGTGTAGGCTGATGGAAGGTGAACGTACACTTTCGGTAAATATACTCGTGTTTCAGGGTGAATTTGCATCACTAGATATCCTTGTGCATTGTATAATATGTTTCTATGGTTATTACAAAGTCTCATACATGCATGAGGATGATGTTTTCCATTATGTTTCTAAGAACAGATCAGAACAAATTCTTATTTATGGCCCGAATTTGCCTATTTTTGCATTGCTTTATCTAAAAAACTTAGCATTAGTGATGAGCGAGCACTAAAAAGCTTGGGTGCTCGTTATTCGAATCAAGCAAATCATAATGCTCGGGTGCTCATTTCGAATAACGAGCATAATGGAAGTCAGGGGGAACTCAGGGAATGAATGGATCAGCGGTCAAGATGCATATGACGCTCCAGTCTAATGGAGATAAAAGTTCCACATTCTGCCGATTGGGTCCAAGCAGTCAGACTCCCACCAATCAATAAGTTATCACTTATCCTGTGGAGAGATGATTACTTTTTTTCACAGGTAAGTGCATCTTGTTCCAAGTATTTAATCTCTAATGGAAATAAAGAATCTTCTACTAATTAAAATCAGAGAGAACAAATCACCGTCATATACAGAACAGTCCCCCTTTTCCAAGGCCAATACTATCACATACAGGGAAGAAATACCTCCAAACCATGACCAGACCACATAGTGACCAAATAATACCACATACAGTGAAGAAATACCACCACACCATAACCAGACCACATATTACCATCACTAGTGACATTATACACAGGAGCTCTGAATATAGTGTCAGTGTACAGGTAATACAGGGATCACCAGTGACATTGTACACAAGAGCTTTGTACATAGTATATAGTGTATAGTGTGCGGGTACATGTATTACAGTGACTTACTGGTGACGTCTCTAGTTAAAGTCCTTCATCTTTGCATTTCTTCTTCATCCTGCACAGACTGCCGTCACTTCTTCCAGCCAGGACTCGTCTCTACAGAAAATAACACACATCATCTATAGTTGATCACTTCTAGAGCACAGTCCCCAGTTTTTCCTCGATTTCTACACTACATCAGATGAAGAAAAAAAATGATGTAGTGCCGCCCTGCACAGTAACAGGAACCCCCCTTATTAAGTTTCCTAAAAAGTTAATTATATTGCAGTAGTAATAATTTCCCTAATTGGAACCTAAAGGAATTATGTCCCTCACTTGTCATCATAAATTAATACAGTGTGCTTCTCATACTGGCCCCCAAACAGTAATTAAGGCCCTCATCCTGGCCCCCTTTATTTGAAAATCTCATCTATCCTGGTCCCTTTATTTAATAATATGCCCCAGCCTGGCCCCCTAGGTCTTTTTTCCAGCCTGGCGCTCATATGTACATCCTGGCCACCAGATATCCATCCTGGCACCTATATGTGCATCCTGATCCCCATATACCCCTTGTCTTGGCCCCCATATGTGCATCCTGGCCTCCATATATCCATCCTGGCTCCCCATATGTTTCTTGTCCTGGCCCTCCCATATATCCATCCTGGCCCCCTTATGTCCCTTGTCCTGGCCCATGTATCCATCCTGGTCCTCTCATATATCCATACTGGCCCCTAGTATATCCATCCTGGCCCCTCTATATATTCATCCTGGCCCCTCCATGCAGCCATAGTTGGCTCCCCCATATATCCATCTTAGCCCCTCCATATATCCATACTGGCCTCCCCATATATCCATCCTGGCCCTTCCATATATCTATCCTGGCCCCCCATATAGCCATCGCATTCCCCCCATATATCCATCCTGGCCCTTCCATATATCTATCCTGGCCCCACATATATCCATCATATTCTCCCCATATATCCATCCTGGCCCCTCCATATATCCATACTGGCCCCCCATATATCCATCCAGGCCCTTCCATTTATCTATCCTGGTCCCCATATAGCCATCGTATTCCCCCCATATATCCATCCTGGCTCCCCCATATATCCATCCTGGCCCTTCCATATATCTATCCTGGCCCCCCATATAGCCATCATATTCCCCCCATATATCCATCCTGGCCCCTCCATATATCCATACTGGCCCCCCCATATATCCATCCTGGCCCTTCCATATATCTATCCTGGCCCCCATATAGCCATCGTATTCCCCCCATATATCCATCCTGGCCCCTCCATATATCCATCCTGGCCCTTCCATATATCTATCCTGGCCCCCCATATAGCCATCGTATTCCCCCTATATATCCATCCTGGCCCCTCCATATATCCATCCTGGCCCCCCCATATATCCATCCTGGCCCTTCCATATATCTATCCTGGCCCCTCCATATATCCATCCTGGCCCTCCATATATCCATCCTGGCCCCCCCATATATCCATCCTGGCCCTTCCATATATCCATCCTGGCCCCCCCATATATCCATCCTGGCCCCTCCATATATCCATCCTGGCCCCTCCATATATCCATCCTGGCCCCTCCATATATCCATCCTGGCCCCTCCATATATCCATCCTGGCCCCCCCATATATCCATCCTGGCCCTTCCATATATCCATCCTGGCCCCCCCATATATCCATCCTGGCCCCTCCATATATCCATCCTGGCCCCTCCATATATCCATCCTGGCCCTCCATATATCCCCTGTCCCCTGCACTATGCCCCATCCACAGAAGGAAAAATAAAGTTTCCACTTACCTGCCTGGCACTGAGCGGCGTCTTCCTCCTCTACTGATCCAATGTGCTCATGTACGAATGGCCGCCGACCTAGCAATGGCCAGCGACTGAAGTGAGTGTGCACGTCACAGCCGCCGCATGACAGTGATGTCATACGCCGGCAACGTCACTGTTATACGCCGGCTGCGACGGGTGCGCACGCAGCTGTCTGCCTTTGCTGGGTCAGTGGCCTATTGCGAAGGGGCATGTCTGCTATTGGTACATAGTGGGACAGATTTATCAATATTAGGTTTTGTCTCTGTTGCCCAAAAACAACCAATCACAGTGCAGCTTTCGTTTTACCAGCGCAGTGGAGGACATGAAAGCTGTGTTGTGATTGGTTAGTTTAGACAATTTTGATAAACGAGGCCTAGTGTATATGTTTCTGGAATTTCCGTCATTGTTTTATAACTATTTACAAAGTTATTTCAATTTTCTATTTTCAGTTTTCACAGAAGAGGGTAAAGATTGCAAGTTTCCATATCTACTGGGTGGACACTTACGATTCTCCTGCCTTCCTCACCGGTCAATGAAAACCAAAAAGTGGTAGGTAAATTGTGTCGACACAATGGGACTCATTTATTAAAACGGCTCCAAAAAATCCCATTATCTTTGCTGCCCTTAGCAGCCAATCACAACACAGCTTTCATTTCTTAAACAACTCTACAAAAATAAAAACTGTGCTGTGATTTGTTGCTATGGGTAACGAAGACTTCTAACAATGCTTACCAGCTATCCTCATTTTGCTGAGTCCTCTCTCTTAGGACCTCCACTGCTCACTAATATGGAGAACCCCTTTTTCCCCAATGCTCACTATCAGAACTTCCTGAGAACTTCTACTGATCTGCGCGATCCGCTCTCAAAACTTCCTAGTGGGCTGGTGGTAATGTGTAGTAGCCTATCCAAAGAGACAGAGCTGCAGTGTAAATCATGGTGTAGGGAAATCAGACACAACTGTCTCATCTAAATAGCTGCAGTTAGAGGGAGCCTGCCACCCCCAAAATGAAAATTTAGCTACTTACACATTTAAAGAAGGTGAAATAAGTATTAAACACGTCAACAATTTTCTAAACTGATATATTTCTGAAGGTGCTATTGACATGAAATTCTCAGCAGATGTCGGTAACAACTCATCCATTCCACACAGGCAAAGAAATCAAACCATAAATGTCCATTAATTAAGTTGTGTGTAAAAATGAGAAGCTACACAAGCAAAAAGTGTTGAATACATGAAGAAAGAGGTGCAAAAAGCCATGGAAAGTCATGACACCAGCTGAAATTTCTCAGTAATTAGAAAGCAATCCTGTCACTCAGTAAAAAATTATATGAGTCGGTTAAACTGATGGCTTATAAAAAGGTGTCTCATTACCAATTTGCTACAGAAGAGACATCTCATGATGGGTAAAACCAGTAAGCGGTCTCAAGACCTTCACAACCTTATTGTTGCAAAACATACTGATGGCATCGGTTACAGAAGCATTTCTTAACTACTGAAGGTACCAGTGAGCACTGTTGGAGCCATAATCCGGAAGTGGAACGAACATCATTTCACCATAAACTGGTCATGACCAAGTGCTACCCTCAAGATTTCAGACCGAGGAGTAAAAAGAATTATCAGAAGAGTTGTCCAAGAGCCAAGCACGATGTGTGGAAAGCTACAGAAAGTTATGAAATCAGCAGGTACAATTGTTCCAAAGAAAATTAATGGCCTGTGTGCACGCTCACCACTCAAGACTCCATTGCTGAACAAAAAGCATGTTCAAGCGCATTTAAAGTTTCTCAACAACATTTAGACAAGCCGGTGAAATACTGGGAGACTAAAGTCTGGTCAGATGTGACCAAAATTGAACTCTTAGGATGCCAAAATACACACCATGTTTGGAAGCCAAAAGGCACGAGCCGGAAAGGCAGTGCTGTAAGTCAAGATTAAGGACAATACTGGATATGCAAATCGGAGGTAAATGAGGCACCAAGCTATTGACTGCGCCAAGTATGCGCTGAAACATCCTCATTTGCACATGGTTTGAAAGTGAATTTAGCTGCAACTACAGTGTATATTACTTGTATGATTTTTATAGGGGCTAAGTCCCTTATTTAATAGTATAAAGTGTAACCGTCGTTTTATTTATTATTTTTTTTCTTCATAAATCAATAGTACATGAAAAATATGAAACTGTAATATATCTTATCAGAGAAATTCGCTTCTTCTTCTTCCTTCTGGACTGTTGGTTCATTCTTAAAATTCTCAATTCACGGGTATATTGTGTCTTCCGTGAGTACAGATTTTCCCATTACTGAGCTAGGAGATGACAGTTTGTGCTCATAAAGTTCTTTGGAGAACTGTAACTGTCATTACAGGAGATCTTGCAGCAGAATGTCTGTGTCGCCTCTAGCTCCTCCTCCTCCATAGAATTCTAAAAGCACCAACTGCCATCTTCTATCTCAGTAATGGGAAAATCTGTCTAAACTGAATAAGGATTTACTCATGTCTTGAAAATGAATGATCAGTGAAGAAGGAGAAAGAAGCCGATTTCTCTGATAAGATATAATACAAATTTGCTTATTTTATTGATTTCTGAAATAAAGAATAAAATGATGGATAATGTGCAGGTAGCTGAATTTGCATTTTGGGGCTGACAGATTCCCTTTAAAAAGGAATTTGCTTCTTCTTTGCCTTAATTAAATAATAACCTTGACGACAGAAATCAAACCCAAAGTGTTACAAAATACTATAGTTGTGTGTATCGATTGCATTGTATTTCACTGTGAAGCATCTGACATCATATGTTCTCTGTCATTGTATCAGGTGTGCAACAACATATAACTTTGACCGAGACAGAGAATGGGAATCTGCATCATGGATGTCAGGAGAGAGATTGGTAAATGTTTTTATTTTAGGATACTAATTTCAGATGTAGTCCGCTCGCTCCTTCTGAGACTTGGTAGAAAATAACGATCCTGTCCCACAAATCACGACAAATAATAAACATCAACTTTATATTTCTTTTGATAATAAACTACACTTTAACAGCAAATACTTACAAGCACACATAAATATATTTTAACCCCGGCCCTAACACATCACTCACATGTAGAGTTGAGCGATACTTTCCGATATCCAAAAGTATCGGAATCGGAATGGTATCGCCGATACCATTAAAATATCGGCGATACCGATACCGGAAGTCCCATGTAAGTCTATGGGAACAAAATATCGTAACTAAAAAAAACCCATTCTTTCCTTGTAAACACTAAATATACACACATAGAATACATATATATATATATATACATGTCATTGTGACATATATATATACATATATGTATAGTTTATACACTTCTACATAGTAAAATATCCTCTGATTCAATTGCCGGGTAAAGTCGGCTTCTGTGAAAAGACAGAAGCACCCGACATGAAATGACACTTGGTGTACATAGGGTTAACCATGTCTTTTCATGTCCTTTGCTATCTGATTTGCACAAACAATTAAATCAGTCTATGTGTGCAAAATTTCACACCTGTAGGGGTTAATTAAAGGTGTAAATTCGTTGTAAAAAAAATGGACTTTTTTGCTACGAATTTACACCTTTAATTAACCCCTACAGGTGTGAAATTTTGCACACATAGACTGATTTAATTGTTTGTGCAAATCAGATAGCAAAGGACATGGTTAACCCTATGTACACCAAGTGTCATTTCATGTCGGGTTCTGCATTTTCACAAAAGCCGGCAATTGAATTAGCGGCTATTATACTATGTAGAAGTGTATGAACTATAAATATATATATATATATGTGTCACAAACTCAATGACATGTATATATATATATGAGGTGTAAAATTGCTGAAAAAAAATGCGTGGGCTCCCGCCCTATTTTCGCAACCAGACAGACAAAGCCAGTGAGTGGGGGCAGATAATAATAGCCCAGAGAGGGACCATTATTTTTGGCCCCCCCCCCGGCTACTAACATCTGCCCCCAGACACCCCAGAAAGGGCAAATCTCTAATTAGATTTGCCCTTTCTGGCACTTTGCCCGTCTATTCCCATTGCCCTGTAGCGGTGGCGAATGGGTTAATAAGGGGTTAAAATGACCTTGCAATTGAAAGGTCACTTTAAGCCAGGTTAATAATTGAGAGCTGTCAATTAGACAACTATCAATTATTAATCCTATTGTATGAAAGAAAAATCAAACACACACACTTTAATAAAAAAGAAGTTTAATGAAATAATCACACAGTTTTTGACCATATTTTATTTTCCTGCTAAAACCATTTCCTGTAATAAAAATAAAATAATAAAGCAAAATTATTCTTACCAATCCGATGTACAGTCAGGTCCCACGGTGTAATCCTTCAGAAAGGGTTAATGTTTACTGCAGGGACCGCAGCTAATGCTGCAGCCTCACAGTAAACCCCCAAATGAATGAGTTCCTCTCCTGGCTGACAGGAGAGGAAGTGGAAAGCTTAATTGATTGCTTTCCACTTTCACTTCAGGTCAGCCAGGGACACCATCAGTGACGTCAGAGGGAACTGATTAACAAAAATAGGGGTTCCCTTCGAAAAAAAAATGGCGTGGGGTCCCCCCTATTTTTGTTAACCAGCCAGATGAAGCAGACCGCTGAGGCCTGGATTTTCAGGCTGTTAAGGAGCCAAGATCCATGGATCTTGCCAGCCTGATAATACCAGGCCACAGCAGTCTGCATATCTTGGCTGATTAACAAAAATAGGGGATCCCCTCGAAAAAAAAATGGCGTGGGGTCCCCCCTATTTTTGTTAACCAGCCAGATGAAGCAGACCGCTGAGGCCTGGATTTTCAGGCTGTTAAGGAGCCAAGATCCATGGACCTTGCCAGCCTGATAATACCAGGCCACAGCAGTCTGCATATCTTGGCTGATTAACAAAAATAGGGGATCCCCTCGAAAAAAAAATGGCGGGGGGTCCCCCCTATTTTTGTTAACCAGCCAGATGAAGCAGACCGCTGAGGCCTGGTTTTTCAGGCTGGTAAGGATCCAATATCCATGGACCTTGCAAGCCTGATAATACCAGGCCACAGCAGTCTGCTTAGCTTGGCTGGTTAACAAAAATAGGGGATCCCCTCGAAAAAAAAACGGCGTGGGGATCCCCCCTATTTTTGTTAACCAGCCAAGTAAAATGCAGACTGCTGCGGCCTGGTATTAAAAGACTGTCAAGGCCCATGGATTTTGGCCCTCAACAGCCTGATAATACCAGGCTACAGCAGCCCCACATTTGGCGCATCAAAAGATGTGCCAATTGTGGCACTTTACCCGGCTCTTCCCACTTGCCCTGTAGCGGTGGCAAGCGGGGTAATAAGGGGTTATTGTCACCGTTGATTGCACGGTGACAATAAGCCCGGTTAATAATGGAGAGGCGTCAATAAGACACCGATCCATTATTAATCCCAAAGTTTTTAAATGTTTAAAAAAAAGACACAGCAAGAAAAAAGTCTTTTAATGAAATAAAAGAGACAACACAGTTTTCATTTTTTTCATTATACACTCATTCCTGCGACGCCATCAATCTCCTGTAAAAAAATAAAAAAAAAAAACCAACAGTATACCACCTGTCCGACGCAGTCCATAGTAATGATTGTCCCACGACGATCCAGCTCTGCTACATCGGAATGACAGGCAGAGCCTGTCATCCCGGCGCAGCACAGCTGCTTACCAGCTTCCCCGGCGGTGACGTCATCGGACTGGTTTACGGCCGCGATTACCCAGCAGTCACTGCAGTTATCGCGAGATACTGCATGTGACCGCCGGGGAGAAGAGGATGGCGGCCATTAAGCAGCCCGGGATGTGACCGCCGGAGATCTTCTGCCGGGTAAGTGCCGCTGACTCCTGACAGACCCGACCGACGGACACTGACAGTGACAGTGACATCCCGATTCCGGTATCCGATATGACGAAAATATCGGAACTCGGAATCGGAATTCCGATACAGCCAATATCGGCCGATACCCGATATTTGCAGTATCGGAATGCTCAACACTACTCACATGTGCAGGCTGGGAATCTTATTAGATATCAAAATTATATGGAAATAAGTATGTGCCCCCTCTACATCACACTTATAGGAGCTTTTATGACCTACCATTTTACCTCCATAGACAGTAATTCAAAGTTGGTCCCTTTGCAGATATAATAGCTTCTGCTCTTTTGGGAAGGATTTCTACAAGATTTTGGAAGGGTCTGTGGGAATTTTTGCCTCTTCATCCAGAAGAGCATTTGTGAGGTCAGAATCTGATGTTGGAGGAGAGGCCAGGCTCAAAATCTCCATTCTAGGTCATCGTAAGGGGGTTTGGTGGGTGTGAGCTCTGGGCTCTATGCGGCCGGTCGTGTTCTTCCACACCAAACTTCCCCATTATAGACCTTGTGCACTGGACACAGTAATGGGCAGCAGAAAAGGGCTTTCCTCTAAACTGTTTCTACAATGCTGGAAGCTACAATTGTCCAAAAATGTCTTGTGCTGAAGTATTAAAATTTGCCTTTGCAAGAGCTAAAAGGCCGATCCCTGAAAAAAGTCACATAGCAGTTTCCTTCCATCACCAAACTTTACAACTGTCACAGTGCAGTCAGGTGGGTAACATTCTCCTGGCATTCACCAAATCCAGACTCATTCATCAAAAGATGGAAAGTGTGATTTGTCACTGCCCAGAACACATTCCCACTTCTCCAGAGACCAGTGGTGGCGGCTTTACACCACTCTATCCGACACTCGGAATTGTGCAGAAATTCATCTATACAGATGTCCATTTGTGGGTCGTACGGCTTAGTAAATTTTCTGCTAAAACGTTCTGGCCAAATTTTATATACAGTGGGGAAAATAAGTATTTGATACACTGGTGACTTTGCAAGTTTCCCACCTAAAAGAATGTAATTTTTATCATAGGTACACTTCAATAGCGAGAGACAGAATCTAAAAGATTTTTACATAATCAATTTTCATTTTATTGCAACTCTGAGGTAAAGATGGTGTGCAGAGCGGTGATCACGGTTTTATATTAACTAGTGATGGCCGAGTGTGCTCGTTGCTCGAATTTTCCAAGCATGTTCGGGTGGTCTCCAAGTATCTTGGGCGTGCTCGGAGATTTAGTTTGTGTCATCACAGCTGCATGATTTGCGGCTGCTAGACAGCCTGAATACACGTGGGGATTTCCTAACAAACAGGCAATCAGGCAATCCCCACATGTATTCAGGCTGTCTAGCAGCCGCAAATCATTCAACTAAATCTCCGAGCACGCCAAAAACACTCGAAGAACACCCGAGCATGCTTGGAAATCTCGAGTAACGAACATACTCGCTCATCACTAATATTAACCCCTTTGGATCTGATTGGTCAGTAACTATTATTCAGCCAATCAGGGATTAATGAGAGGTAACGTTGTGATCATCCCATCCATTGTAACTGCAGTGATTGGTGCTGTCTCAGACAGCACCAATCACAGCATGTCAAATGTTTTTTTCTTAAACTTTATTGTGAAATCGCTGTGATTGGCTGGTCAGAATTGATCAGCCAATCACTGCGATCGCCGACACCGGGGGTGTTATAGCCCCCCCGAGTTGACGTGTAGGGATCACTAGCAGTCAGAGGCAGCAGCCATCTGCAGTACGATGCAGTATGGTGACCGGAAATAGTGGCACTGTATATACAGTTGCTTCTCACAAAATAAGAATTTCATCAAAAAGATAATTTATTTCAGTTTTTCAATACATAAAGTGAAACTTATATATTATATAGAATCATTACAGAGTGATCTATTTCAAGTGTTTATTTCTGTTAATGTTGATGATTATGGCTTACAGCCAATGAAAACCCAAAAGTCATTATCTCAGTAAATTAGAATACTTTATAACAACAGCTTGAAAAAATGATTTTAAAATCCGAAATGTTGGCCTACTGAAATGTATGTTCAGTAAATGTACTCAATACTTGGTCGGGGCTCCTTCGGCATCAATTACTGCATCAATGCAGTGTGCCATGGAGGCAATCAGCCTGTGGCACTACTGAGGGGTTATGGAAGCCCAGGTTGCTTTGACAGCAGCCTTCAGCTCGTCTGCATTGTTGGGTTTAATGTCTCTCGTCTTCCTCTTGCCGTAGATTCTCTATGGAGTTAAGGTCACGTGAGTTTGCTGCCAATCAAGCACAGTGATACTGTTTATAAACCAGGTTTTGGTACTTTTGGCAGTGTGGGCAGGTGCCAAGTCCTGCTGGAGAATGACATTTCCAGCTCCAAAAAGCTTGTCGGCAGAGGGAAGCATGAAGTGCTCTAAAATTTACTGGTTAACGGCTGCGCCGACTTTGGTCTTGATAAAACACAGTGGACCTACACCAGCAGATGACATGGCTCCCCAAACCATCACTGATTGTGGAAACTTCACACTAGACCTCAAGCAGCTTGGATTGTCTGTCTCTCCACTCTTCCTCCAGACTCTGGGACCTTGATTTCCAAGGTCCAGTGTTAAGTCTCCACAATCAGTGATGGTTTGGGAAGCCATGTTATCTGCTGGTGTAGGTCCACTGTGTTTTATCAAGACCAAAGTCAGCGCAGCCGTCTACCAAAAATTTTAGAGCACTTCATGCTTCCCTCTGCCGAAAAGCTTATTGGAGATGGAAATTTCATTCTCCAGGAGGACTTGGCACCTGTCCACACTGCCAAAAGTACCAGTGCCTGGTGTAAAAACAACAGTATCACTGTGCTTGATTGTCCAGCAAACTCACCTGACTTTAACCCCATAGAGAATCTATAGGTTATTGTTAAGAGGAAGATGAGAGACACCAGACCCAACAATGCAGA
Source organism: Oophaga sylvatica (assembly GCA_033576555.1). Lineage (NCBI taxonomy): Eukaryota > Metazoa > Chordata > Amphibia > Anura > Dendrobatidae > Oophaga > Oophaga sylvatica. Next base: position 44,138,429 of record JARQOD010000001.1, on the reverse strand, counting down.
CGAACTGAAGGCTGCCATCAAAGCAACCAGGGCTTCCATAACCTCTCAGAAGGCCACAGGCTGATCGCCTCCATGCTACGCCGCATTGATGCAGTAATTGATGTCAAAGGAGCCCCGACCAAGCATTGAGTGCATTTACTGAACATACATTTCTCCTTCGTCTCATTGGGGGACACAGGACTGTGGGTGTATGCTACTGCCGCTAGGAGGCTGACACTAAGTAGATATAAAAAAAAAGGTTAGCTCCTCCTCCACCGTATACACCTTGACACTGGCCGCAGGTGAACCCAGTTCAAGCTTAGTGTCTGATGGAGGCACTTGTCTGGTTTCCTCCAGACCATTTTTTTTCCCACGAAGGGGTCCGATCTCCCCAAACCATTAACGGGTGAGCACGTGGAGTGTCACCTCCACGTATCCTCTCCCGCAACGTGGGACCCGAATGCCGGACTCAGCCCTGACCACCCTAGGGTATTGAAACCCTAGGCAGTACAGAGGCAGGAGGTAGTCCGTGCGGCCCCCACTGCATCACCAATGCTGGACTGCGGTGATGGAAGGAGGCGGACAGTCCCTCTCCTCATCCCCTGAAGGGATGATGGAGTTAGGGTGCCTGCACCGTCATTTTTTCTACAAAGCCCCCCGTCTAACCTGAGGCCAAGAAGGGCGGTGCGGATCGTGGATAAGGGGCCAGGAGGGCTCCTGCGGCAAGCTTCTGCAGAAGCTGCGGTCCTCTGGAGTGCACAGGAGAGCATGGAAGGGAGCCACAGTATGGACTGCGGCATCTAGTCAGTAGGACCCGGGCAGGCCCTCAGGTAGGCCTGTGGTCGGGAGAGTTAGATTCGGGTCCTGGCATCGGCCAGGCCGCAATGGAAGTCCCGCTGTTGTGAATACCTTGGAGGCGACTTCTGAGCTGGGGCTCCCTCCGGTGGTTGCTGAGGGTAATGAACTAATTAATGAATGGCCTTCAGCTGGCTCTGAATGGTATGATATAAGTGATCTGAGTTCCCATCAGCCTTGCCGGTAATCAATTGTTCCTCCTGGTCTTGTTTGGAGCACAGCTTGCTTTCCTGCTCTCTTTCAGATAAGTGTTTGCTGTTTTTTTTCCTTTGTTGGATTTTCACTGCTGGTTTTCTGCTTGCAGTGGACTGCAGCCTGGTCCCCTTTTGGGGGTCTGGCGCTGCAATTGTGCTTATTTTGTGTTTGCACATTTGCTTTGTTCCTTTGTCACTTTTGATTTGCTGAGTTGCTGTTTGTTACACCAGAGATCTGATTTAGGTGGTTGAGATCGTGTGATCTCAGGTTTTTTGTTAATCAGAAGTGTTGGTATTTTTGTCAGGGTTTTTTTTGGGTTGCAGTCAGAATTCTTTCCTATACTTTTCTATCTAGACAGATTGGGCCCCAGCATTTGCTCATTCTATTTTCTGTCTGTGTCCGTGTTTTCTTCTTGTCTAACCGCCATTACATGTTTGGGGCTTCCTATTTCTTTGGGGACTCTGCTCTGGGGCAGATAGCTTTCATCTTTCTGCCTTTAGGTGTAGTTATCTCTCCGGGATCTTGGTCCCTGCAGGAATCAACCCTCCCGATCAATCTACTAGAGATTCGGGCAGTTCGGCTGGCTCTGAGGCATTTTCACCATCATCTGGCTGGCCGCCCTCTCCGGATACAATCGGACAACGCCACGGCCGTGGCATACATAAATCATCAGGGAGGTACCCGCAGGAGGGCGACCATGCACGAGGTAAAACATTCTTGCCTGGGCAGAGAGAAATCACTCTGTGATATCGGCGGTCCACATTCCGGGCGAGGAGAACTGGGCAGTTGACTTCCTCAGCCGTCAAGGTATAGTGTCAGGGGAATGGTCACTCCATCCCGATGTATTTTAGCAGATATGCCTACGCTGGGGAACTCCGGACTCCAGGATAAACTCCAACGTACTCCAAGGTACCCAACTTCGTCTCCCGATACCGGGATCCACAAGCAATGGCGGTGGATGCCCTGGTTCTACTGTGGAGCCAGTTTCACCTCTCGTACTTGTTTCCACCGTTGGCTCTGCTTCCAAGGGTAATCAGAAAGATCAAGATAGAGGGGGTCCCAGCTCCAGATTGTCCTCGTCGCTCATGGTACGCAGAGCTGGTACAGCTGCTCGCCGAGGCTCCCTGGCATCTGCCAGAACGCGCGGACCTTCTCTCCCAGGGCCCAGTTTACCACCAGAACTCATCAGCGGTCCTGTGTTTGACGGCCTGGCCGTTGAATCTTGGATTCTGACCCGGGCCGGATTCTCCCAGAAGGTTGCTGCCACAATGGCTAGCGCCCGAAAACCCGCCTCGGAACGTATCTACCACCATACTTGGAAGGTCTTCTTTACATGGTGCAGGGAACACAGTTATTCCCTGCTTCAGTTTTCAATTCCCAACATTTTGGCATTTCTCCAAGCTGACCTAGATTCAGGCCTAGCGCCAAGCACTCCTAGAAGACAGATATCAGCCTTGTCTGTTCTTTTTCAGCGCAGAATTGCCACTAATTTACAAGTTAAAACCTTTATTCAGGGAGTTGTCCATGTAGTACCCCCCTACAGGGCTCCCTTAGACGTCTGGGATCTCAACCTTGTTCTGGGAGTTCTGCAGGATTCTCCATTTGAGCCTCTCCAGAGGGTTTCTTTGACATACCTTTCTTGGAAGGTTGTGTTTCTAGTAGCCATAACATCCATAAGGCGGGTCTCGGAGCTGGCGGCACTTTTTTGCCGAGCTCCGTACTTACTTTTTCATCATGATAAGGTGGCGCTCAGGCCAACACCACCTTTTTTGCCAAAGGTTGTGTCCTCATTCCATATCAATGAAGACATTATTTTGCCTTCATTTTGCCCAGCACCGACGTATCGGGTGGAGAAAGCTCTCCATACTCTGGATCTGGTGAGAGCACTCAGGAGGTATGTATCACGAACGGCATCCTTCCGGCAGACGGACACACTGCTCATCTTCCCCGAGGGTCACAGGAAGGGACTCGCTGCCTCAAGATCAACTTTGGCCAGATGGATATGGTTAACCATTCAGGAGGCCTACCGTATCAGAGGCGCTGTGGTTCCCGCAGGAATCAGAGCTCACTCCACGAGGGTGGTGGGTGCTTCCTGGGCTCTTCGGCATCAGGCTTCGGCGGAACAGGTTTGTAAGGCGGCAACCTGGTCCAGTCTGCATACTTTCTCTAAACATTATAACATTCATACTCAGGCTTCAGCGGATGCAAGTCTGGGCAGAAGGAGTCTTCAGGCAGCGGTAGCGCACCTATAGGCAATGCCTGATCACGGCTTACACTGTGGAGTCGGTTTCCCACCCAAGGGACTGCTTTAGGACGTCCCACAGTCCTGTGTCCCCAATGAGACGAAGGAGAAATACGGATTTTTGTGTTACTCACCGTAAAATTATTTTCTCCGAGACGCTCATTGGGGGACTCAGCACCCACCCTGATAGCCAGATGGCTTCGTATTTTTGATTTAATTCTATTTTTTGTCTGTTCCGGTGTGTTTATTTCTGGATATATTGTACCTGTGTTAACGCTGATGTAATTTTTGTCCTCCTATTGCTTTTTGCACTAAACTGGGTTTGCCTGCGGCCAGTGTCAAGGTGTATATGGCGGAGGAGGAGCTAATCTTTTTTTTTTATCTACTTAGTGTCAGCCTCCTAGCGGCCGTAGCATACACCCACAGTCCTGTGTCCCCCAATGAGCGTCTCGGAGAAAAGGATTTTACGGTGAGTAACACAAAAATCCGTATTTCAGTAGACCAACATTTCGGTTTTTAAAATCATTTTTTCAAACTGTTGTTATAAAGTATTCTAATTTACTGAGATAATGACTTTAGGGTTTTCATTGGCTGTAAGCCATAATCATCAACATTAACAGAAATAATAACAAGAAATAGATCACTCTGTGTGTAATGACTGTATATAATATATGAGTTTCACTTTTTGTAGTGAAGAACTGAAATAAATTAACTTTTTAATGATATTCTAATTTTGTGAGATGCACCTGTATACTGCGCTTTGCGGAAACACAGCTCCCGCAGCGCCATATGGTGCATGTCGTGGCGGGGGGGGGGGTTAAGGTCAAAATTAGCTCGGTCTCTAAAGAGTTAAGGAAATTGCTGGCAATATTGATGATTCCTGTTGCTACTTTGCTGCTATGGCCAAGATTGAATGCAGGTTTATATAATGTTTAGTTGCCTCTAGCAAACATAGAAGAAGATATGTAAAATATGCCGGCAATTAGAGCCGCCACTAAAACGATGGTAAAACCTCCGACGGACTAGCTGATTCAGGAATAACGTCCTCAGATTAAGATTTCTATGTGCAAATAGCCTTAGGAAGTTTTGGAGGAGTTTTCGTTTTCTGAAGCGGTTTTGAAAAGTTTTTTCAAGGGCTCAAAACATGTCAGCAGTGGACTCTGTTTTCTTCTTTCTGCAATTATTTTTTTATTGAAGTAGAAATAAATATTGAAGTTATCAATTCCCGATTCTGGACCTGCTTTTTATACTTTAATGTGAAGCTGAAGAAATACCCCTGTGCCAGATTTGTTGTAACACTTTTTTTATTATTTGAAGCAAAACTTTTATCACTCCTGATTATGGGCTATATGGGCTCGATTCACTTTAGTTTGCAGTTTAGACGTCTAGATTTTCCAAGTTTGGTGTGACTTTTGCACCTCTGGAGTGACTTCTATAAATCAGGACTTCTCTACAGAGAGAATGCGTTGCCATTATTGGCTATCGGTTTATTTTGGAACGTATCCACTGCTGGCAGGGATGAAGCTCAGACTGGAATTTCCTGGTTGGCTAACAAGTGTTAGTATAGAAGGTGGCTATAAATACAGTATATGATGAGGGGCTTTCCTGAGAAAGGGATGTGGTATTCCGCACCAAATCTCTCCCTCTATGTATCATAAGCCACCACAGTAAACCCACATAATATTACACTTCATTCACTGTCTATGATAATGGGATTAGTCACCCATATATTTAATTCACTAGGTTACTTTGTGATTAATTCTTCTTGTTCTTTCTAAAACAGAGTTGAAGTTGTAAATTTGTGTAACTGTCTGATTATCTGACTCATTTTTAAAATATAACCTCCTTCTGACCCACAGTAATAATGCCCTCATGATCCATAGTAATAGTGCCCTCCTTGTGATCTGCAGTAATAATGCCCTCCTTGTGACTAACAGTAATAATGCCCTCCTTGTGACCCACAGTAATAATGCCCTCCTTGTGACTAACAGTAATAGTGCCCTCCTTGTGATCCGCAGTAATAATGTCCTCCTTGTGACTAACAATAATGCCCTCCTTGTGACTAACAGTAATAATGCTCTCCTTGTAATCCACAGTAACTGTGCCTCCTCCTTGTGATCCGCAGTAATAATGCCCTCCTTGTAACTAACAATAATAATCCCCTCCTTGTGATCCACAGTAATAATGTCCTCCTTGTGACTAACAGTAATAATGCCCTCTTGTGATTTACAGTAATAATGCCCTCCTTGTGATCTACAGTAATAATGCCTCCTTGTGATCACAGTAATAATGCCTCCTTGTGATCTACAGTAATAATGCCCTCCTTGTGATCTACAGTAATAATGCCCTCCTTTATCCCACAGTAATAATGCCCTCCTTGTAATAACATAATAATGCCCTCCTTGTGATCCACACTAATAATGCCCTCCTTGTGATCTACAGTAATAATGCCCTCCTTGTGATCACAGTAATAATGCCCTCCTTGTGATCTACAGTAATAATGCCTTCCTTGTGATCCCAGTAATAATGCCCTCCTTGTGATCTACAGTAATAATGCCTCCTTGTGACCACAGTAATAATGCCCTCCTTGTGATCTACAGTAATAATGCCCTCCTTGTGATCCACAGTAATAATGCCCTCCTTGTGATCCACACTAATAATGCCCTCCTTGTGATCTACAGTAATAATGCCCTCCTTGTGATCCATAGTAATAATGCCCTCCTTGTGACTAACAATAATAATGCTCTCCTTGTGATCCATAGTAATAATGTCCTCCTTGTGATCCATAGTAATAATGCCCTCCTTGTGATCTACAGTAGTAATGCCCTCCTTGTGATCTACAGTAATAATGCCCTCCTTGTGATCCACACTAATAATGCCCTCCTTGTGATCTACATGTAATAGTGTCCTTCTTGTGACTAACAGTAATAATGCCCTCCTTGTGATCTACAGTAATAATGCCCTCCTTGCGATCCGCAGTAATAATGCCCCCCTTGTGATCCACACTAATAATGCCCTCCTTGTGATCTACAGTAATAGTGTCCTTCTTGTGACTAACAGTAATAATGCCCTCCTTGTGATCTACAGTAATAATGCCCTCCTTGCGATCCGCAGTAATAATGCCCTCCTTGTGATCCACACTAATAATGCCCTCCTTGTGATCTACAGTAATAATGCCCTCCTTGTGATCCGCAGTAATAATGCCCTCCTTGTGATCCCACTAATAATGCCCTCCTTGTGATCTACAGTAATAATGCCCTCCTTGTGATCCACACTAATAATGCCCTCCTTGTGATCCATAGTAATAATGCCCTCCTTGTGATCTACAGTAATAATGCCCTCCTTACGATCTACAGTAATTATGCCCTCCTTGTGATCCATAGTAATAATGCCCTCCTTGTGATCCGCAGTAATAATGCCCTCCTTGTGATCTACAGTAATAATGCCCTCCTTGTGATCCACAGTAATAATGCCCTCCTTGTGATTCACACTAATAATGCCCTCCTTGTGATCCATAGTAATAATGCCCTCCTTGTGATCTACAGTAATAATGCTCTCCTTGTGATCTACAGTAATAATGCTCTCCTTGTGATCCATAGTAATAATGTCCTCCTTGTGATCCATAGTAATAATGCCCTCCTTGTGATCTACAGTAATAATGCCCTCCTTGTGATCTACAGTAATAATGCCCTCCTTGTGATCTACAGTAATAATGCTCTCCTTGTGATCCATAGTAAAAATGTCCTCCTTGTGATCCATAGTAATAATGCCCTCCTTGTGATCCACACTAATAATGCCCTCCTTGTGATCCATAGTAATAATGCCCTCCTTGTGATCTACAGTAATAATGCCCTCCTTATGATCTACAGTAATTATGCCCTCCTTGTGATCCATAGTAATAATGCCCTCCTTGTGATCCGCAGTAATAATGCCCTCCTTGTGATCTACAGTAATAATGCCCTCCTTGTGATCCACAGTAATAATGCCCTCCTTGTGATTCACACTAATAATGCCCTCCTTGTGATCCATAGTAATAATGCCTCCTTGTGATCTACAGTAATAATGCTCTCCTTGTGATCTACAGTAATAATGCTCTCCTTGTGGATCCATAGTAATAATGTCCTCCTTGTGATCCATAGTAATAATGCCCTCCTTGTGATCTACAGTAGTAATGCCCTCCTTGTGATCTACAGTAATAATGCCCTCCTTGTGATCTACAGTAATAATGCTCTCCTTGTGATCCATAGTAATAATGTCCTCCTTGTGATCCATAGTAATAATGCCCTCCTTGTGATCTACAGTAGTAATGCCCTCCTTGTGATCTACAGTAATAATGCCCTCCTTGCGATCCGCAGTAATAATGCCCTCCTTGTGATCCACACTAATAATGCCCTCCTTGTGATCTACAGTAATAGTGTCCTTCTTGTGACTAACAGTAATAATGCCCTCCTTGTGATCTACAGTAATAATGCCCTCCTTGCGATCCGCAGTAATAATGCCCTCCTTGTGATCCACACTAATAATGCCCTCCTTGTGATCTACAGTAATAGTGTCCTTCTGTGGACTAACAGTAATAATGCCCTCCTTGTGACCAATTCTAGCCAACGCGTTTTGGAAACTCTGGTTTCTTCCTCAGGAAATAAATTTAATTTTTATTTGGAATTACCTGGCAATTTAGTGGTTATTGTTTTATTGCAGCTGAAGAGTATCCTAGTATAGTAGAGCCACTGTTTCCAATTGTGCAGTATAACAGTAATAATGCCCTCGTGATCCACAGTAATAATGCCCTCTTTGTGACTAAAAGTAATGATTCCCTCCTTGAGACTAACAGTAATAATGCCCTCCTTGTGACCAACAGTAATAATGCCCTCCTTGTGACCCACAGTAATAATGCCCTCATTGTGACCCACAGTAATAATGCCCTCCTTGTGACCCACAGTAATAATGCCCTCCTTGTGACCCACAGTAATAATGCCCTCCTTGTGACCCACAGTAATAATGTCCTCCTTGTGTGCCATAGTAATAATGCCATCCTTGTGAGCCATAGTAATAATGCCCTCCTTGTGACCCACAGTAATAATGCTCTCCTTGTGACTAACAGTAATAATGCCCTCCTTGTGACCCACAGTAATAGTGCCCTCCTTGTGACCCACAGTAATAATGCCCTCCTTGTGACCCACAGTAATAATGCCCTCCTTGTGACCCACAGTAATAATGCCCTCCTTGTGACTAACAGTAATAATGCCCTCATTGTGACCCACAGTAATAATGTCCTCCTTGTGTGCCATAGTAATAATGCCCTCCTTGTGTGCCATAGTAATAGTGCCCTCCTTGTGTGCCATAGTAATAGTGCCCTCCTTGTGTGCCATAGTAATAGTGCCCTCCTTGTGTGCCATAGTAATAGTGCCCTCCTTGTGTGCCATAGTAATAGTGCCCTCCTTGTGTGCCATAGTAATAGTGCCCTCCTTGTGACCCACAGTAATAATGCCCTCCTTGTGACCCACAGTAATAATGCTCTCCTTGTGACCCACAGTAATAATGCCCTCCTTGTGACCCATAGTAATAATGCCCTTCTTGTGACCCACAGTAATAATGCCCTTCTTGTAACTGACAGAAAGAATGCCCTCTGGGAGCCATCTTGCAGGTGTACTAATTATACTAAAAGCCTCTCAGCTACAGGCATTTCACTATATGTGCGTGCTGCCAGTTTAAGAGCAGGGTATAGTGCGCGCACACTACAACAAAGGACAGGAAGCTCACTGGGAACCCCACCGCAGGGCCGGGGCAATGAGTATACAAGTGTGCCTGCATGGTGGGGGAAGGGGAGCTGTGCGGGGACTCTGACAGCTGTTTTACAGCTGCCTTAGAGAAAATATGACTGCTTTCTTCCAGAAACAGCGCCACTCTTGTTCATAGGCTGTGCCTAGTATTACATTCATACGGATAGAGCTAAACTATAGTTTCCAGCTTTAACTAAACTGATAAACTATGTACAGTGGACGGGGCAGATACAGTATCTAATTGGCAGTAGAAGACTCCAATTTACTTGTCTCGGAAAGAAACAAATTCCCCCGTCAGATGCAATACCTGTAACGCCATTGCCTAAAACCGTCAGCAAAGCCAAATAACTCAACTGCATCCGATAATACAGTATTAGTTCCACTGAAAAAGAAATACACATTTTCTCCTTGTCTATATTGGGGGCCATTAATAAAGACCGCTTGCACTTTGGACATAGGGACCATGGGAATCGGCCCGTAATTCATTTCACAGAGTCTTCAGAGCTTGCGAAAACTGTTTCACTAAGATTTTATTTATATATGTCCATGTATCACTGCGCAGACACAGAGCCCATAGCTGCCAAGTGCTCATGATTTCTAGGAACAGGCCAAGGACGGACTCTGCTTTGCTCAAGAAAGTGTTGTTTCTTCTTACTACTGTTCAAAAGCAAAATCTAACTACACTGACTGCAGTAGCAGGAAAGTATAAGTTAAAGGGTTATTCTCATATACATATATGAAGAGTGTAGGATAGAGCTTGTAAAAACAAGCGCTTTTGAAACATCAACATTTTTATGTTTAATTTGTTTACAACTCGCTGAATAGGAGTCCGACCATTGCTGTAGTGTAGCTTGTAAGCACTGCGCAAAGCCATCAAGGAAGTAGCACGGCGCTCCAGCGATCTAGGAATTTTGGGGCCCCATACTGGCAAAATTTTCGGGACCCCTTGAGACTCCGCCCAGGCTTCACCCCTGCCCCGCGTCCACCCCCTGTCCACAGTCCCACAGCGCTCTCTTGGAAAAACTCCACTTCTCACCAATCACACTTAACAGTTCCTTATCACCAGATCACACATATAGCCGGCAGCTCTAGTTTTGGCTAAAATATTTTTTTTAAACTGCCACCAAGACAAGGTAGACTCCTCTGGCCAAGCTCTACTCTACTCTAACCTATTAAAAATTTGTTAAACTATCCAATACAATTTAGGTATATTTTTATTTATTTTTCAATTTTTAAAATGAACAATAATATCACATCCAAAGTGACAAATACCACTGCACCATGACCAATATTACCACCACATAGTGACCTATAATACCACATACAAGGAACAAAATACAGCCACACCATGTCCAGACCACATATTACCACCACATGGTACCTGAATACTACAATACTGATCATTAATAAAAACACAATACTATCACCATAAGTGCCATTATGCACAGGAGATCTGTACTTAGTACACAGTGTCTGTGTACAGTGATCACCGTGACATTATACACAGGAGCTCTGTATATAGTGTCAGTGTACAGGTAATACAGTGATCACCAGTGACAATAACACAGAAGCTGTGTGTATAGTGTCAGTGTAAAGGTAATGCAGTGATCACTGGTGACATTGTACACAGGACCTCTGTATATAGTGCCAGTGTACAGGTAATACAGTGATCACTGGTGACATTGTACACAGGAACTCTGTAATAATGTATAGTGTCAGTGTACAGGTAACACAACACACTGACTCACAAGTGACGTCTCTAGGTGAAGTCTTTCATCTTCACTTTTCATCTTCATCCAGCACAGACCGCCATCGCGTCTTCCAGCCAGGGCTCGTCTCTGCAGGAAATAACACAGTTTTCTAGAGCTCCGCTTGCAGAACCCATTACTTAATTTTTCCCAGCTTCTACACTACACCAGATGAAGAAAAAAAGGCGACATAGTGTTGCTCTGCACAGTAAC
>JARQOD010000001.1:44071765-44127317 GCA_033576555.1 Oophaga sylvatica | reverse complement strand
AATGCCCTCCTGTGATCTACATAATAATGCCCCCTTTGGGACCCCCTATAAAAACCCCCCTTTTGACAAAATAATAACCCCTTTTCCTTTAAACCACATAATAATTCCTCCTTTGACAACCTAGTAATCCCCCCCTTTTTACTACAGTAGTAAGTCCCCTAAGATCACAGTAATTTTGCCCCCTTTGGGACCCCTAGAAAAAAAAGCCCCCTTGAACCCCCCTAATAAGTCCCCCTTTGGGAAACTACAGTAATAAGCCCCCTTTGGGAAAACCCAGTAAAAAGCCCCCCCTTGGATCCCCCCAATAATTTTCCCCCTTTGCACAAAAAAATTTTCCCCCTTGGGGGCCCACATAAAATCCCTCCTTGGCCACACTAAAAAACCCCCCCTTTTGTTCATAATAAGCCCCCTTTGTGACCCAGAAAAAACCCCCCTTGTGATCCCACAAATTTCCCCCTTGGTCCTATAAAAATCCCCCCTTGTGATCTACATAAAAATGTCTTCCTTTGTCTTAAAAAAATTTTCCCCCTTTTGTGACCCCACATAAAATGTCCCCCTTTGATCTACATAATAATGTCCCCTTTGACCATAGTAAAAATTTCCCCCTTTTGACTCGTAAATTCCCTCCTTTGTGATCCACAGTAATAATGCCCTCCTTGTGACTAAAAATAATAATCCCCTCCTTGGATCCACAGAAAATTGTCCTCCTTGGATCACAGTAAAAAAGCCCTCCTGTGATCTAACAGTAGTAATGTCCTCCTTATGATCTACAGTAATTATGCCCTCCTTGTGATCCATAGTAAATCCCTCCTTGTATCCACACAAAAAATGCCCCCCCCCTTGTGATCTACAGTAAAAAATGCCCCCCTTGTGATCCACACTAAAAAAAGCCCTCCTTGTGTCTAAAATAATAATGCCCTCCTTTACCCACAGTAATAATGCCCTCCTTGTGATCCACACTAATAACCCCCTCCTTGTGACCCCTATAATAATGCCCTCCTTGATCTACAGTAATAATGCCCTCCTTATATCTACAGTAATTATGCCCTCCTTGGGTGATCCATAGTAATAATGCCCCCTTTGGGTGATCCCATAAAAAATGCCCTCCTTTGATCTACAGTAATAATGCCCTCCTTGTATCCACAGTAATAAATGCCCTCCTTTGATTCACACTAAAATGCCCTCCTTGTGATCCAATATAAAAGCCTTCCTTGTATCTACAGTAATAATTCTCCCTTGGATCTACAGTAATAAGCTCTCCTTGATCCATATAATAAGTCCTCCTTGGATCCAAGTAAAATGCCCCCTTGTGATCTACAGTAGTAATGCCCCCCTTGTGATCACAGTAATAAAGCCCTCCTTGTGATCTACAGTAATAATCCTCCTTGTGATCCATATTAAAATGCCCCTTTTGATCCATAGTAATAATGCCCTCCTTGTGATCTACAGTAGTAATGCCCTCCTGTGATCTACGTAATAATGCCCTCCTTGCGATCCGCATAATAATGCCCTCCTTGTGATCCACACTAATAATCCCTCCTTGTGATCTACAGTAATGTTCCTTCTTTGTACTACCGTAAATAATTTCCCTCCTTGTACCAATTCTAGCCAACGCGTTTGGGAAACTCTGGTTTCTTCCTCAGGAAATAAATTTAATTTTATTTGGGAATTCCCTGGCAATTTTGGGTTTATTGTTTTATTGCAGCTGAAGAGTACCCAAATATACTAGAGCCCGTTCCAATTGTGCAGTATAACATAATAAGCCCTCGGGGGGGATCCACAGTAATAATGCCCCAAGGTGACCCACATAATAATGCCCTCCTTTGACCCACAGTAAAATGCCCTCCTTTTTACCCACAGTAATAATGTCCTCCTTGTGTGCCATAGTAATAATCCCTCCTTGTGACCCACAAAAAATAATGCCCCTCCTTGTACTAACATAATAATGCCCCCCAATGTGACCCACAGAAAAAATCCCCCCCCCTTGTTGACCCACCAGTAAAAAGCCCTCCTTGTGACCCACAGTAATAATGCCCCCTTGTGACCCACATAATAGTGCCCTCCTTTTACCCACAGTAAAAAACCCTCCTTGTGACCCACAGTAATAATGCCCTCCTTGTGACCCACAGTAATAATGCCCTACTTGTACAAACAGAAAATGCCCTCATTTTTACCCACAATAATAATGTCCTCCTTGTGTGCCATAATAATGCCCTCCTGTGACCCCAAGTAATAGTGCCCCCCTTTGGACTAACAGTAATAATGCCCTCATTGTGACCCACATAAAAATTTCCTCCTTGTTGCCATAGTAATAATGCCCCTCCTTGTGTGCCAATAGAAATAGTGCCCTCCTTGTGTGCCAAAAGAAAATAGGGGCCCTCCTGTGACCCACAGTAATAATGCCCTCCTTGTGCCCCAAATAATAAGGGCCCCCTTTCCCTTGTGACCCACAGAATAATGCCCTCCTTGTGACCCAAAGAATTAATGCCCTTCTTGGACCCACAGTAATAATGCCCTCTTGAACTGACAGAAAGAATGCCCTCTGGGAGCCATCTTGCAGTGTACAAATTTATACTAAAAGCCCTCTCAGCTACAGAATTTCACTAAAATTGTCGCGTGCTGCCAGTTTAAAAACCCGGGTATAGTGCGCGCACACTACAACAAAGGACAGGAAGCTCCGGGGAAAACCCCAACCGCAGGGCCGGGCAAAGAGTATACAAGTTGTGCCTGCATGGGGGGGGAAGGAGCTGTGCGGGGCTCAGACAGCTGTTTTACAGCTGCCTTAGAGAAATATACTGTTTTCTTCCAGAAACAGCGCCACTCTTGTTCATAGGCTGTGCCTAGTATTACATTCATACGGATAAAACTAAAAAATAGTCCAGCTTTAACTAAACTGATAAACAAATTACATTTGGACGGGCAAACAGTATCTATTGGCATTAGAAGACTCCAATAAACTTGTCTGGGAAACAGAAACAAATTCCCCCGTCAGTGCAATACCTGTACCGCCATTGCCTAAAACCGTCAGCAAACCCAAATAACTCAACTGCATCCATAATACAGAATAGTTCCACTGAAAAAGCAAAACACATTTTCTCCTTGTCTATTTGGGGGCCATTAATAAAGGGACCGCTTGCATTTTGGGAACATGGGGACCATGGAATCGCCCTTAAAATTCCTTTCACAGAGTCTTCAGCTTGCGAAAACGTTTCACAAAGGGATTTTATTTATATATGTCCATGTATCACTGCGCAGACACAGACCCCCATAGCTGCCAAGTGCCATATTTCTGGGAACAGGCCAAAGGACGACTCTGCTTGCTCAAGAAAGTGTTTTTCTTCTTACTACTTTTTAAAAAAAGCAAAAATCTAACTACACTGACTGCAGTACCCGGAAATTTAAAAATTTAAAAGGGTTTTTATTCCCCAAATACAATAATGAAGATTAGTAGAGTTTGTAAAAACAAGCGCTTTTGAACATCAACATTTTATTTTTAAATTTGATTACCACCGCTGAATGGATTCCGACCATGCTGAGTGTAGCTTGTAAGCACTGCGCCAAAGCCATCATAGAAGTAGCACGCGCTCCACGATCTAGGAATTTGGGGCCCCATACTGGCAAAATTTTCGGACCCCTTGAGACCCGCACAGGCTTCACCCTGCCCCGCATCCACCCCCTGTCCACAGTCCCACAGCCCCTCTCTTGGAAAAACTCCATTTTCCCCCAATCAACATTAACAGTTCCTTATCACCAAAATAAACACATATAGCCGCAGCTCAAGTTTTGGCTAAAATATTTTTTTAATCTCCACCAAGACAAGGAAACTCTCTGCCAAGCCTACCTACCAAACCTTTTAAAAAATTTTGTTAAAACTATCCAAACAATTTAGGTATATTTTATTTTATTTTTCAATTTTTAAAATGAAAAATAATATCACATCCAAAGGGGACAAATTCCCAAACTGACCATGACCAAATATTACCACCACATAGTGACCAAAATACCACAAACCAAGGAACAAAATAAAGCCACACCATGCCCAAAGACCACATAAACCACCAAAATGGTACCTGATTACTACAATACTGATCTTTAAAATAAAAACACAATACTATCACCATAAGTCCCTTTAAATGCACAGAGATCTTGTACTTAGTACACATGTCTGTGTACAGTAAACACCGTGCATTATACACAGGAGCTCTGTAATGGGTTCATTTGTACGGGTAATACATGATCACCAGTGACAATAACACAAAAAACTGTGTGTATAGTGTCAGTGAAAAGGGTAAGGCACTGATCACTGGTGAAATTTTTACACAGGACCTCTGATATAAAGTGCCAGTGTACAGGTTAAATACAGTGATCACTGGTGACATTTACACAGGAACTCTGTATATAATGTATAGTGTCAGGGGTACATGTAACACAACCCCACTGACTCACAATTTACGTCTCTAGTTTATTTTTTCTCTTCACTTTTTTATCTTCAAACCAGCACAACCGCCATCGCGTCTTTCCCGCCCCGGCTCGTCTTTGCAGGAAATTTAAAACCAGTTTTCTAGAGCTCCCTTGCAAGAACCCAATTTCTTTAAATTTTCCCCCGCTTCTACAAATACACCAGATGAAGAAAAAAAGGCGACATAGTGTAGCTCTGCCCAGTAACAGGACCACCCCCCCATTTAATAAAACAAAACCTCAAAAAAATAAAGTATATACAAACATTGAGTAATAATAAACCCTTCATTTGTCCCTAAAGGAAAAAAATATCCCCCATCTTGGCCCCGTGAATCTCATTCCTGCTCCAGCCAAATGTTTTTCCCATCCTGGCTCATGATTATCCATTCTCCCCCCTATTAACTCCCCATCCGCCCCTTTTTTCACATGATCCTGACCCATCTTTCCCTGATCCTGACCCACTTCCCAATGTAGAGGGTGGACCGGCTAGGGCAGTTTGCGTGTGTCCTGGCTGGAACCAAAGGACTGTCACCATTGTGCGGGGGCAAGGAGATACTGGGCCAAAGACAAACCTGTGCACCTGACTACAGGGGACGGGGAATATAAAAGGAGAAGCGCACCAAAAAGTGGGCATCTGGCAGGAAAACAAGGGGTACGAAGGAGAAGTTAACTCCGTCACCACTTTCCCGCGCCAAGCATCAGCCTACCGGGGCTTTTTCTCCCCGACCCAAAAGCCGCTGTCAAAAGAGCGGGACCTTGCAGACCCTTCCTGAGAACTCTTTACTGTTTGGCAACCCTGCTTAGTAACCGACAGACGTTGCCTTAAAATACCAAAGCACAGCCGCGACTCTGCAGACTCCGCGGCAATCCCCTCTCCCCGGGGGTTTGTGTTTTTAACCATCCACTACCCCTGCAAACCCCCTGTATCGGACAGGAAAACGCATCTGAAAACTCCAGGAGCCTCCGTTTTGTTACAGATACATTGCTTCAATTTCATCCCGGAACGTTTTCAAAAGAATTCTCGTGTCACCTGCATCTATGTCGAAGGGTCTTTCAACCCCCCTTTTTCCAGGAGACACAGACGATAAGTTGATCTATTATATTACTGATCGTTATTAGTATTGCATATTCATTTTTTAACCATTCATCTGCAATTGTTTTGAATCTGCAAACTCCCTGCGTTGAGTAAATTGTTTGACAGTTTATTCCCGCATAAAAGTTTCCATAAACTCTTGTTCTGCCCTCCCGCCGTCAGCTCCATCCCCTTCCTTCAGTATCTTACCAACCCAAAATCCGCCCCACGATCCTCCCCATCTTCTCCATCGTATCGATCCTGCCCATGATCCTGCACCATGTGCTCCATCCGCAAACAAACCAGAACCGAATACAAGGATCCCTCAAATGTAACTTTAATGGAAAAAAGATAAAAATATTTCAAATTGAAGACAAAAAGAAAACAAAAAATGAGAAAAAAGGGGGGGAAACCCTCGGGAAAGAAAAATAATGAATGTTTCCTAAAAATACCCTAGTAGGTCACTACTCGAGAACTGCCTGGCATGAAAGGTTGGCACCCTAATTTTTCTGAGGTTGGCGCCCCCACCCTCGACGACTCCACCCAAATTTTCCCCTAGACACCCTAAATAGGAAAAGGGTAATAAATCAGGAAAGAAATAAATAAAGGTATCCTAGTAGGTCACTACTTTTAGACCTGCCTGGCAGTGGAGTTGGCACCTAAGTTTCTGCGGTTGGCGCCCCCCCCCCTCCCTCCTCGACGGCTCACCCCTGGTGTCCCTAATAAACCCGAAATCTCATCAAACACCCTGTTACCCATATAAAAAAACAGTCAAAAATAACACAAAAAAGGGGAAAAAAACCTGTGATCACAAAATAATAAATAAAAATGAGCAATAATTCATGTAAATTGAAAAAAACAGAATTATCCTAAAAAAGGCCATGTAATAAATATTAAGCCTAAATTAATAAATAGAAGCACAACTACTTGAAGACACAAAACCCCTTAACGAGCAAGATTTTGGGTAAGCAGGAAGCAATCAAATTATGTACATAAAAAAACTCATCTCATTGCCCCACTCAATTCACAACAAAAGGGATCCCCATATAATCCCAGTCGGGTATCATTCAAAAAAGGGATTAGAAAACCTGCTTAAAGGGAAAAATGGTAAAGAAAAAAACCATTGATTATTTTATAACAATAACATGTACTCATCTGCCCCTGCTCGGGTCATTCAGCTTAATAGCAGGGACCCCCTTTGGGAAATTCAAGCCTCATCATGCTCCAAAAAACATAAGAAACAGCCCTTTTTCAGTCCCCCGACGAATTTTTTTCCCCAGTGGATTGCTAGGGTTTCATCAGGGGATATGATGGAAACCATCAAAGAAAGAAAAGTCTCCATCCGGGCACCATAAACCGGGCCCCATCTGTCTCCACCCCTGCCCCATCTGTCCCATACGGGACCCATATTCCTGCCCCTCCTCTCCATCCTGCCCCATATTCCTGCCCCCCCCTTGTTTTCCTTCTGCCCTGTCTCCATTCTGCCCCTGTGTTTACAATCCTGCCCCCTGTCTACTGTCCTTCCCCCATGTCTCTCACTTCCCCCCACGTGTCTCCCATCTTGCCGCGTGTCTCCATTCTGCCCCCATATCTCCATTCTGCCCCATGTCTCCATTCAGCCTCATTCTCCATTTTAACCACAAGGTTTCTCCATTCTGTGCCCAGGGGCTCCCAACCTGCCGCCATGTTTCCCTTCTGCCCGGGTCTCTATTCTGCCCCATGTCTCCATTATGCCCCATGTGTTTACATCCGCCCCCGTTGCTACCGTCCTTCCCCCATGTCTCTCATTTTGCCCACGTGTCCCCCATTTTGCCGCGTGTCCCATCTGCCCAATTTCTCCATTCTTCCCCATGCCCCTCCTTTCAGCCTCAGGTCTCCATTTTGCCACAGGCCCTCCATTCGCGCCCCATGCCCCCCATCGCTGCCGCCTTTGTTTCCATTCGGGCCCCCGGGTTCTTCTATTCTGCCCCAGTCTCCATTATGCCCCATGTGTTTTACATCCGCCCTCAAGTACCAATCCTGACCCCCGTGTCTCCCATCCGGCCCCCGTGCTCCCATCCGCCCCGGCTTTCTGCCTTTCAATAAAAAATGAAAAAAAAAAAAACCTTTTCTTCTCCCCACCTACCTGGCTGTGGTTTTTGCCCCCGACGACCACCCCAGGCATTTCAGCACGGGCTCGCCGGGAACGTGAACGCTGACGTCAGCTGCCAGCCCCGATTGCTGGCGGCTTTTAAACTATTGTGGCGGGTCCTTTACTGTGTGGGTCTTGGACACAGTTTTAATTTTTGCACCCGCAGAAAACCTTAACGCTGGGGGGGGGTGACCAAAAGAAAGGGCCCGATGCGAGCCCCTCTGATCATTGGGGCTCCATACGCCAGTCAAGGAAATAAATGCCCTGATGGCGGGCCCCGCGAAAATAAAAGCCAACAAAAAAAAGAGCTTGTCAGGAAGGCCCCACCTAGCAGGCAACGAGAAAATAATGTGTTTAATATACTCAAGAATGGTTGAAAATTTAAATAAGCATAAATTGCAAAATGTCTTGCATTTGCAAGCCCCTATCAAACAATAACCCATTTATGAAAATGGGAAAAACCCTTTAAGGTTAGGATGGCAGCTTCATGTAATTCTAAATACATGTCACACTTGGGCGAGGAGCGCGGGCATCGTCATTAACGGCCCGTGCTTGGACCAAAAAGAATGAGCCCTAAGGCTGTCCATGATCCCAAAACCCCTTGAGAAAATGAAAAAGCGGGCATCCGTCTTCTTTTTTAAAACTAAGAGATCACTAGCCCTTGGGTCCATTAGCCCTTGGTGAGAGGACCATATACAACACCTTTTTTATACAGCATGATCTGTATATGTTGTGATAAGAGTCAGGTGGGTCTCAAGGTCTCCCACCCAAAAATGTCATCTGTGAATTGATCTAAAACTTCTGTCTACTTTATGTTGAAAAGTTGGTAGCTTTTAATCACCTATTGGCACTAAAACTGGCCAGCTAGCACTCTTCTGTGCCCATTGCCACTAGTGCTTGTTTAGTCCCCTTCTAGTACACAAGTGTAATATAGTGTCAGTAAATGGCAATGAACAGAAGGAACCAAAGGGGAAATAAATATTGTGCAGTCAGGGGCATTAAGTGGCAAATGGGCATTTGCCTATTTGTAATTTATTGTCCCCAAAAGTTTTCACGCCTTGTAGCACCCGATATAATTGCTGACCTGCTGCCTGCTAGGCATTATACATGAAACAATGCCCATGTGCTTCCTGCAGAAGGTCCTGATTCCCTGCTTGACTGCAGCAAAGGAGAGAGAAAAAGAACTCGTGGCTCTGGCTCTATCCCCATCTTGTGTCTAGACTGGTGTAGTGACTTCACTTGTCTGTGTAAGATAACAGGACGCCACACTGGGCTAATGCGGTGGGGTGAGTAGGTTAGTGACTCATTGGCAGTGAGTGGTAGTGAGTATGACTGCAGACTTGCAAGGGACCAACTCCCTATTCCCCTTATATTCACCTCCTCTTAAACTATCAGAAATAACCAGGCCACACAAACCGTAACCTTTTTGCTTGATAAAGGTTGGTCACGCATTTATTTAAATTAACAATAGCCGTATAAGGGTTATCAAAACCAATTATTAAATCGAGGCCTGGGAAGCGACATGCCGGCAAATCCAGACAGGCACTTCCGCTTTCGCACCGATCACCACAGATTATTTTCCCACACACCGCCATGGCAGAGAACTTGTATACCTATACAGGACTCCTACCCTCACCCAGCAAAAACATGGCCTGCTTGACACCGTTTTGAATACCAAAAAGAAAATATCGATACCGATGTCATAAGATGTACCCCATCTTCTCTCATGAGCCTGCTATTATCCCCTCCAAGTTGGCGAAGGCGAATCACTACCCCAGCCCGAGAACAGATAAACCTCGACATCAGGAATTGACAGTGCGACAACCCTTTCAACTGCGTCTGAATCTCTGGTATCCCCGTCATTCCACACAGGAAATCATTTCCTACCAAAACGAAAATCATTTCAGGGAAAAAAGGGGTGAAATCCTTCAACGTCAGCGCACACAAGAGTCAATAACTCCGGGATGCGCAAGAAGCAGAGATTGTTCTCCCTGGTGAATGACCAGGTTGACAGGTCTGGACACTTTTCTGCTAAGTGCAAAACTTCTGGGATCATTTTACACCACAATACAGTGCCAAAAAATGTCTATGTCTTGAAAACCTTGATACGACCTCTTGGACGGCATTTGCTCTTTGGGCGGTCCAGAAAACTTATGAGTGGTCCAGTATCCTACCAAGGGCTTAACATGAACTATGAAAAAGGAAAAACAAATTATAACAAATAGGGTGGATGTGGCCAGCAAAGCTGCAGAACACCAGAGCCCGATACACATAATGTCGGTTCAGGTAGACCTGCATAGCAGCCTTTCTAACCACTACATACATAAAATGGCTGCCAAATTCCATGGTTGAATACCTAAAGAAATAGGCAACGGACGAAAACTGCACAAATTGGTGTTGGGTCACCTGAAGCCATTTGAATGAGTTCGAAAAAAATTCTCCATCCTAACTGAAAGAAAACTGGTGACAGAGCAAATTGTTCAGACTGACCCGAATTTTTGGTAATGGAATCCATGTACCTCAGCCTTAGATGTCCGTCTTAGAACCTGATTGAATCCGGACTGAACCATTACCAACACTGACTGTATGTTTAGGTAGCTGATGAGAAAAAGCAAAAGCAGTAGTACACCAGAGAGGCTGGAACCTATTGGATTGCAGTAACCTGAACTAACCACACAACTAGAGGTAGCCGTGGAGCATTCCTATGTTGAACCTAGACGCCTCGTCACAGCCTAGAGATAACACACCTAAAGGCAGAAAGAGGAAAGCTATCTTCGCCCCGGAGCAGATCCCAAAGAAAATAGGAAGCCCCCAAACATGTAAGTGGTTAGACAAGAAGAAGCACGGACACAGACAGAAAATAGAATGAGCAAACGCTGGGGCCCAATCTGTCTAGACAGAAAAGTAAAGTAAAGGATTCTCACTGCAATCCAAAAAAAAACCCTAAAAAATATCAACTCTTCTGATTGCAAAAAAACCTGAGATCACACGATCTCTACCACCTAAATCAGATCTCTGGTGTAACAAAACTAAGTCGCGCCACTGAAAAAACAGGAAAAAGCAAATGAACAAATAACAGTGGCTTCAGATAAACTGAGAGGCACAGGCCCCCAGGAGGGGACCCGGCTGACCTCCACAGAAGTAAGGGAACTATGCAAAAAGCAAGCACAAAAATTAAAAGCAGAAAATAATTTTATCTGAAAGCAGAAGATGCAGGCAAAACTCACAAACTTCCAAATGAACCAGGAACCACAATTGAGACAAGAACAATTGATCACCGGCGACCATCATGGGAGGGAACCTCCCTTAATCATCCATCCGAATCCCAGATTGCCATTCCTCTCGTGAGGTTCAGTACTGTCTGCAACCACCAGAGGGAGCCCTGCTCAGAAACCATCTCCAGCACATTCATAAAGTAACCCCCCTTGAGGAAGGGTCACCGACCCTCACTTGTGCAACCAGGCCGATCAGGATGAGCTCGTGATAGGCACGGATCAGTCTCCTAGCATGGATGTCCGAACAAACACCCAAGAATTGCCTCCTACCATAACCTCTCCACTTTAACCAAATACTGGAGTTTCTGTCTAAAAAACGAGAATCCAATATTTTCTCAACCACATACTCCAATTGCCCTCAACCCAAAACAGGGTCAGGAGGCGCAGCCATAGAACCACTGGCTCAACAAACCTCTTCAATAAGGACTTGTGGAACACGTTATGATCTTAAATGTCCCTGGAAGAAGCAAAGGAAGGAACAGGATTAAGAATCTCCATGATCTATAAGGTCCAATGAACCCAGGCTTAAACTTGGAGATGCAACCCTCATAGGATATTTCTTGAGGACAACCAAACCAAGCCCCCACTTTAAACCGAGGACCATCAGTCCTATGCCGGTTGGCAAAACCGTTGGCCTTCTCCTGAGAGAGAGACAACCTCTCCACTACTGGTCCCAAATCTGCTGCATTACGCTCCACAACAGAGTCAACACCCGGACAGACAGAAGCCTCCGCCTGTCCCGAAGAAAATCGGGGTGAAACCCAGAATTGCAGAAAAATGGAGACATCAAGTGGCAGAGCTAGCCCTATTATTAAGAGCAAACTCAGCCAAAGGCAAAAAAAGAGACCCAGTTATCTTGATCAGCAGACACAAAACATCTCAAATAAAGTCCCAAGGTCTGGTTTGTTCTCTCGGTTTTCCATTGGTCTGAGGATGAAATGCAGAGGAAAAGATAATTGAACACCAAGTTTAGCACAAAATGTCCTCCAAAATCTGGAAACAAACGGACTCCTCTGTCAGACACAATGTTCTCCGGAATGCCATGTAATCGAACCACGTGCTGAAGGAACAAAGGCACCAATTCGGAGGAGGAGGGTAACTTAGTAATGGCACAAGATGTCATCTTGGGAAAACCTATCACAGATTACCCAATAACGGTCATTTCTGAGAAACAGGGAGGTCGGAAATAAAATACATAAGATATGGGTCCATGGCCTCTTGGGCATAGGTAATGGCATCAACAAACCACTAGAGCAAGAGCAAGGCTTGGAACGAGAGCAAGTCCCAAGACTGCACAAAGTCCCTGACGTCACGAGACAAAGTAGCCACCAAAAGGACCGACTCACCAAGTCCTCTGGTACCAAAAATCCCGGGATGACCAGCAACGCGGAACAATGAATCTCAACATCACACTCTTCTTCCACTGGTCTTGGACAAACAATTTCCCAACAGGGCTGCTCAGGTTTATTCCTCCTGACACCCCTCCGAGCCTGTCTCAAATTGGGCGAGATGGCGGAAAGTACTACACCCCCTTTCAAAATAACAGCAGGATCAATAACTCAGGAGAATCCGCAAAGAAACTCCTTGAGAGGGCATCCGCCTTAACTTCTTAGTGCCAGGAAGAAAAGAAACCACAAAATTAAATTGTGGAAAAACAAGGCCCACCTGCCTGTCTAGGATTAAGTTGTTGGCTGATTCGAGAAAACCAGTTCTTATGGTCCGTGAGGACCACCACCTGAGTTTGGCTCCCTCCAGCCAATGTCTCCACTCTTCAAAGGCCCACTTCATGGACAATAACTCCAATTACCCACGTCAAAATTACGTTCAGTTGGAGAAAAACTTTCGAGAGAAAAAGGCACAAGGTTACTCTTAGAGGTTCTGGATCCCTTTGGGACTAAACAGCACCTGCCCCAATCCAGAGTCATCAACCTCCCACCTGAAACGCAGAGAAACATCAGGCTGCCGTAGAACAGGAGCAGAAATGATCTCTGCTTAATTCCTGAAATGCAGAAACTGCCTCAGGAGGCAATTCACCACATCGGAACCCTTTTTGGTCAGATCAGTCAATGGTTTAACAATACCAGAGAATTACCAATAAATTTACGATAAAAATTGGCAAAACCCAAAAATCTCTGAAGAGCCTTCAATGAAGAAGGTTGAACCCAATCACAGATGGCCCTGAACCTTGGACCGGGTCCATTTCATAACAGACGGAGACAAAATGAATCCCAGAAATAGACCCTCTGTACGCCAAAAGACACTTTGATCCCTCACATACAGTGCATTCTCTCTCAAAATCTGGAACACAGTCCGAACATGTTTCACATGAGAGTCCCAGTCATTGGAAAAAATCAAGATATCATCCAAATAAACAATCAAATTTATCCACAAAATCCCTGAAAAATCATTCATGAAGGATTTGGAAGACGGAAGGGGCATTAGTAAGCCCAAAGGGCATCACTAGGTACTCAAAATGCCCCTCTGGGGTATTAAAACGCCGTCTTCAATTCATCCTCGTGCTTAATTACAATAAGGTTATACGCCCCCCTGAGGTCAAGCTTGGTAAACCAACTAGCACTTATCCACTCTGGAAAACAGATCAAAATCAAGGGTAACGGATATTGATATTTCACAGTGATCTTATCAAGAGGCGATAATCAATACACGGCCCTCAATGAACCATCCTTTTTGGCCACAAAAAAAAACTGGCGCCCAAGGTGAAGAGGATGGTCTGATTGACCCCTTCTCCAATGACTCCTTGATATAAAGATTGCATAGCATCGTGTTCAGGTACAGATAAATTAAAAAGGCGACCTTTAGGAATTTACCACCAGGCACTAATTCAATAGCATAATCGTAGCTCCTGTGAGGGTTAAGGATGCAGATTTATTTTCACTAAACACATCAAAAAATCAGTCAAAAAGTCAGGAACATCCTGAGACTGGGGAGAGGCAGAAAAACAGGGTGTTGGCATTCACACATTGGCAGCCCCAACTGGTTACAGACACAGATTTCCAATCCAAAACAGGATTATGAATCTGCAACCAAGGGAAACCCAGAACAATAATGTCATGCAGATTATACAACACCAGAAATTTGCAACTCTCTTGATGATCTGGTTCAACCCTCATTATCACCTGAGTAGAAAATTGGGGTTTATTCTCCGCCAAAGGGTAGAATCAATGCCCAATAGGTGAATAGACTTCCGCAGGGGTATCATGGGAAAGCCACAACGTTTGGCAAAGTCGAAATCCATAATGTTAATAGCTGCTCCTGAATCAACAAAGCCGAGCCGAAAATGTGGACATGGAGCAAATCAGGGTAACAGTCCACAGAAATTTAGTCTGAACACTACCCAAGACAACTGAGCTCGCAAAACGTCTTCCCCGCTTAGGGGCAGATGGAAATAGCATGAGAGGCGTCACCACAGTAGAAACATAACCCATTGCGCTTTCAAAATTCATGACGCTGTGCCCCAGAAGTCACTCCATCACACTGCATGGCTCAGGAGCTGGCCCACAAGGCAACACCATCTCACGCATATCTCTGCGCTCACGCAAACGTCTGTCAATTTGAATAGCCAAAGACATAGAATCATTGAGACCAGAGTGTTGTGAATGGGCTTGAGATGAGTTCTGAGCAGAGGCTCCCTCTGGTGGTTACTAGCGGTACTGGACTGTCCAGTGAAGATTGTGAGGATTGGAATCAGGTGTTACTGACTGTCTTATATAAGGGAGTCACCTTCCCATCAGGGTTGCCGGTGATCAATTGTTCTGGTCTCAATCCTTGATTCCTGTTTCCCTTGTAGCCTGCCGTGTCGTGTCTGCATCTCCTGCTTACAGATAAGACTTTTCCTTCTTTTTGTTTTTGTGCTTTATTTTTGCATTTTGTCCTGCACTTCTGTGGGGCCTTCAGGGTCCCCTCCGGGGGCTTCTGCCCTCTCAGTTTAGTTCAGCCACTTATGTTTGTACATTTGCTTTTTTCCAGTTTTTTCAGTGGCTGCTGTTTTGATTTTGTTACACCAGAGAACTAATTTAGGTGGTAGAGGTCGTGTGATCTCAGGTGTTTTTGAAATTAGTAGAGTTGGTGCTTTTCAGGGTTTTTGGGATTGCAGTAAGTACCCTTCCTATCCTTTTCTATTTAGGTAGTTTGGGCCCCAACGTTTGCTCATACTATTTCTGTCTGTGTCAGTATTTCTTCTTGTCTAACCGCCATTACATGTTTGGGGCTTTCTGTTATCTTTGGGGATCTGCTCCGGGCAGATAGCTTTCCTCTTTCTATCTTTAGGTGTAGTTAGTTTCTCAGGCTGTGACGAGGCGTCTAGGACCAACGTAGGAACGCTCTAACGGCTGCCTCTAGTTGTGTGTTGTGAATGGGTTTGAGATGAGTTCTGAGCAGAGGCTCCCTCTGGTGGTTACAAGCGGTACTAGTGAGGATTGGGAATCAGGTGTTACTGATTGGTCTTATTTAAGGGAATCATTTTCCCATCAGGGTTGCCGGTGATCAATTGTTCTGGTCTGAATCCTTCTTTCCAGTTTCCCTTGTAGCCTGCTGTGTCGTGTCTGCATCTCCTGCTATCAGATAAGACAATTTCTTATTTTGTGTTTTTGCTATATTTTTGCATTTTGTCCTGCACTTCTGTGGGGCCTTCTGGGTCCCCTCCGGGGGCTTTTGCCCTCTCAGTTTAGTCCAGCCACTGTGTTTTGTACTTTTGCTTTTTGCAGTTTTTTCAGTGGCTGCTGTTTTTGTTACACCAGAGAACTAATTTAGGTGGTAGAGGTCGTGTGATCTCAGGTGATTTTGAAATTAGTAGAGTTGGTGTTTTTCAGGGTTTTCTGGGATTGCAGTAAGTACCCTTCCTGTCCTTTTCTATTTAGATAGTTTGGGCCCCAGCTTTTGCTCTTACTATTTTCTTTCTGTGTCAGTATTTCCTCTTGTCTAACCGCCATTACATGTTTGGGGGCTTTCTATTATCTTTGGGGTTCTGCTCCGGGCAGATAGCTTTCCTATTTCTATCTTTAGGTGTAGTTAGTTTCTCAGGCTGGTGACGAGGCGTCTAGGACCATCGTAGGAACGCTCCACGGCTGCCTCTAGTTGTGGTGGTTAGTCAGGGTACTGCAATCTCATAGATTCCAACTGCTCTGGTGTATTTCCTTTTTTACCTGCACTCCTCAGCTACCGTAACATAACAGTATCACCGGCCCAAAAAATTGTATGGTACTCACAGAAGGGAAAAAATATTTTGAAGGAAAAAAGTTGTCAGAGATATTTTTCTGTTTGTTGCATTTTTTTTTTTTTTTTTTTCCCTCTGTATCTCTGGTGCTGGGGAGGATCTTTTCTCCCAATGGAGTTTGCACAGTTGTCTGGCCGTGTGGATCAGCTTGCCACTGAGGTTCGGAGTATTGCTGCATATCTTGCTAGGTTGCCTGTTGTGGAACCTAGGATCCCCATGCCAGATTTGTTTTCAGGGGATCGAGCTAAGTTTCAGAATTTCAAAAATAATTGTAAATTGTTTCTTGCCTTAAAATCTAAGTCCTCAGGAAACGCAGCGCAGCAGGTTCAAATTGTCATCTCTCTCCTGCGCGGCGATCCTCAGGATTGGGCTTTTTTCCCTGACACCTGGGGATCCTGTTTTGAGTGATGTTGATGTATTTTTTCAGGCTTTGGGGTTATTGTACGATGAGCCTAATATCACTGATCAAGCTGAAAAAGCCTTGTTGGCATTAAATCAGGGGCTTCATGACGCTGAGTTATACTGTCAGAGATTCCGTAGGTGGGCAGTCCTGACCAAATGGAATGACGACGCTTTGGCGGCCCTTTTCCGGAAGGGTCTGTCGGATAATGTAAAGGATGTTATGGTGGGATTCCCTGTCCCCTCTGGTCTCAATGATTCTATGTCATTAGCGATTCAAATTGACAGACGTTTGCGTGAGCGGAGAAGTATGCGTGGAGTGGTGTTGCCTTGTGAGCCAGCTGCTGAGCCCATGCAGTGTGATGGAGTGGTGTCTGGGGCACAGCGTCATGAGTTTCGAAAGCGCAATGGGTTATGTTTCTACTGTGGTGATGCCTCTCATGCTATTTCAGTCTGCCCTAAGCGGGGAAGACGTTTTGCACGCTCAGTTGTCTTGGGTAGTGTTCAGACTAAGTTTTTATTAACTGTCACTCTGATATGCTCTCTGTCCTCATTTTCTGCTCAGGCTTTCGTTGATTCTGGAGCAGCTATTAACCTGATGGATTATGATTTTGCTAAACGTTGTGGATTTCCCTTGATACCCCTACAGAAGTCTATTCCCCTACTGGGTATCGATTCTACCCCTTTGGCTGAGAATAAACCCCAGTTTTCTACTCAGGTGATAATGAGGGTTGAACCTGATCACCAGGAGTGCTGCAAATTTTTGGTTCTATATAATCTGCATGACATTATCGTGCTGGGTTTCCCTTGGTTACAGTCTCATAATCCTGTTTTGGATTGGAAATCTGTGTCTGTAACCAGTTGGGGCTGCCAATGTGTTAATACCAACACTCCTGTTTTTTCTGCCTCCCCCCAGGCTGAGGATGTTCCTGACTTTTTGTTTGATTTTTCTGATGTGTTTAGCGAAAGTAAATCTGCATCCTTACCTCCCCATAGGAGCTATGACTGCGCTATTGAATTAGTGCCAGGTAGTAAATTCCCTAAGGGTCGCCTTTTTAACTTGTCTGTACCTGAACATGACGCTATGCGGTCTTATATCAAGGAATCATTGGAGAAGGGTCATATCAGACCATCCTCTTCACCCTTAGGTGCCGTTTTTTTCTTTGTGGCCAAAAAAGATGGTTCATTAAGGCCGTGTATTGATTATCGTCTCTTGAACAATATTACTGTGAAATATCAATACCCGTTACCCTTGATTTCTGACCTGTTTTCCAGGGTGAAAAACGCTACTTGGTTTACCAAGCTTGACCTCAGGGGGGCGTATAACCTTATTCGCATTAAGCACGGGGATGAATGGAAGACGGCATTTAACACCCCTGAAGGGCATTTTGAGTACCTTGTGATGCCCTTTGGGCTCACTAATGCTCCTTCCGTCTTCCAGTCCTTCATGAATGACATTTTCAGGGATTTTGTGGACAAGTTTCTGATTGTTTATTTGGATGATATCTTGATTTTTTCTAATGACTGGGACTCTCATGTGAAACATGTTCGAACTGTATTCCAGATTTTGAGAGAGAATGCTCTGTATGTGAAGGGATCAAAGTGTCTTTTTGGCGTACAGAAGATCTCATTTCTGGGATTCATTTTGTCCCCATCTGTTATTGAAATGGACCCGGTCAAGGTTCAGGCCATCTGTGATTGGGTCCAACCTACTTCATTAAAGGCTCTTCAGAGATTTTTGGGTTTTGCCAATTTTTATCGTAAATTTATTGGTAATTTCTCTGTTATTGTTAAACCATTAACTGATTTGACCAGAAAGGGTTCTGATGTGGTGAATTGGCCTCCTGAGGCAGTCTCTGCGTTTCAGGAACTTAAGCAGAGATTCACTTCTGCTCCTGTTCTACGGCAGCCTGATGTTTCTCTGCCATTTCAGGTGGAGGTTGATGCCTCTGAAATTGGGGCAGGTGCCGTTTTGTCCCAAAAAGATCCAGAGACCTCTAAAAGTAACCCTTGTGCCTTTTTCTCTCGAAAATTTTCTCCTACTGAACGTAATTATGACGTGGGTAATCGGGAGTTATTGGCCATGAAGTGGGCTTTTGATGAGTGGAGACATTGGCTGGAGGGAGCCAAACATCAGGTGGTGGTCCTTACGGACCATAAGAATCTGGTCTATCTGGAATCTGCCAAGCGACTCAATCCTAGACAGGCCAGGTGGGCCTTGTTTTTCACACGTTTTAATTTTGTGGTTTCCTTTCTTCCTGGCACTAAGAATGTTAAGGCGGATGCCCTCTCGAGGAGTTTCCTTGCGGACTCTCCTGAGCTATCTGATCCCTCTGTTATTTTGAAGGAGGGTGTAGTTCTTTCCGCCATCTCGCCTAATTTGAGACTTGCTCTGGAGGGGTGTCAGGAGGATAGGCCCGAGCGCTGCCCTGTTGGAAAATTGTTTGTCCCGGACCAATGGAAAAAGAGTGTGATGTCTGAGATTCATTGTTCCGCATTGGCTGGGCATCCCGGAATTTTTGGTACCAGAGACTTGGTTAGTCGGTCCTTTTGGTGGCCTACCTTGTCTCGCGATGTCAGGGAATTTGTGCAGTCCTGCGGGACTTGCTCTCGCTCCAAGCCTTGCTCTCGCTCTAGTGGTTTGTTGATGCCATTGCCTGTGCCCAAGAGACCATGGACCCATATCTCTATGGATTTCATTTCCGATCTTCCTGTTTCTCAGAGAATGACCACCATCTGGGTAATTTGTGATAGATTTTCCAAAATGATACATCTTGTGCCATTACCTAAGTTGCCTTCCTCCTCTGAATTGGTGCCGTTGTTCCTTCAGCACGTGGTTCGTTTACACGGCATTCCTGAGAACATTGTGTCTGACAGAGGAGTCCAGTTTGTTTCCAGATTTTGGAGGACTTTTTGTTCTAAACTGGGTGTTCAATTGTCTTTCTCCTCGGCATTTCATCCTCAGACCAATGGTCAAACTGAGAGAACAAACCAGACATTGGAGACTTATCTAAGATGCTTTGTGTCTGCTGATCAGGATGACTGGGTCTCTTTTTTGCCTTTGGCTGAGTTTGCTCTTAATAATAGGGCTAGCTCTGCCACTTTGATGTCTCCGTTTTTCTGTAATTCTGGGTTTCACCCTCGATTTTCTTCAGGACAGACGGAGGCTTCTGTCTGTCCAGGTGTTGACTCTGTTGTTGAGCGTATGCAGCAGATTTGGGACCAGGTAGTGGAGAGGTTGTCCCTCTCTCAGGAGAAGGCCCAGCGGTTTGCTAACCGGCATAGGACTGATGGTCCTCGGTTTGAAGTGGGGGACTTGGTCTGGTTGTCCTAAAAGAATATTCCTATGAGAGTAGCATCTCCTAAATTTAAGCCTAGGTTCATTGGACCTTATAAGATCATGGAGATTATTAATCCTGTTTCTTTTCGTTTGCTTCTTCCAGGGACATTTAAGATCCATAACGTGTTCCACAAGTCCTTGTTGAAGAGGTTTGTTGAGCCAGTGGTTCCTGCTGCTGTGCCTCCTGACCCTGTTTTGGTTGAGGGCAATCTGGAGTATGTGGTTGAGAAAATATTGGATTCTCGTTTTTCTAGACGAAGACTCCAGTATTTGGTTAAATGGAGAGGTTATGGTCAGGAAGATAATTCTTGGGTGTTTGCTTCGGACATCCATGCTAGGAGACTTATCCGTGCGTATCATAGAACTCATCCTGACCGACCTGGTTGCTCAAATGAGGGTTCGGTGACCCCTCCTCAAGGGGGGGGTACTGTTGTGAATGGGTTTGAGATGAGTTCTGAGCAGAGGCTCCCTCTGGTGGTTACAAGCGGTACTAGTGAGGATTGGGAATCAGGTGTTACTGATTGGTCTTATTTAAGGAATCATTTTCCCATCAGGGTTGCCGGTGATCAATTGTTCTGGTCTGAATCCTTCTTTCCAGTTTCCCTTGTAGCCTGCTGTGTCGTGTCTGCATCTCCTGCTATCAGATAAGACAATTTCTTATTTTGTGTTTTTGCTATATTTTTGCATTTTGTCCTGCACTTCTGTGGGGGCCTTCTGGGTCCCCTCGGGGGCTTTTGCCCTCTCAGTTTAGTCCAGCCACTGTGTTTTGTACTTTTGCTTTTTGCAGTTTTTTCAGTGGCTGCTGTTTTTGTTACACCAGAGAACTAATTTAGGTGGTAGAGGTCGTGTGATCTCAGGTGATTTTGAAATTAGTAGAGTTGGTGTTTTTCAGGGTTTTCTGGGATTGCAGTAAGTACCCTTCCTGTCCTTTTCTATTTAGATAGTTTGGGCCCCAGCTTTTGCTCTTACTATTTTCTTTCTGTGTCAGTATTTCCTCTTGTCTAACCGCCATTACATGTTTGGGGGCTTTCTATTATCTTTGGGGTTCTGCTCCGGGGCAGATAGCTTTCCTATTTCTATCTTTAGGTGTAGTTAGTTTCTCAGGCTGTGACGAGGCGTCTAGGACCATCGTAGGAACGCTCCACGGCTGCCTCTAGTTGTGGTGGTTAGTCAGGGTACTGCAATCTCATAGATTCCAACTGCTCTGGTGTATTTCCTTTTTTACCTGCACTCCTCAGCTACCGTAACATAACAGTTGTGGTGGTTAGTCAGGGTACTGCAATCTCATAGATTCCAACTGCTCTGGTGTATTGCCTTTTTTACCTGCACTCCTCAGCTACCGAAACATAACACCAGAGGGTACAGGGAATCCCTCCATAACGTCCTTTACATTCTCTGACAGACCCTTCTGAAAAAGGGCTGCCAAAGCATCATCATTCCATTTGGTCATGACTGCCCACTTTCGAAATTTCTGACAGTACAGTTCAGCGGCTTCACAGCCCTGACTTAATGCCAACAAGGTCTTCTCAGCATGATCAGTGACATTAGGTTCATCGTACAACAACCCCAGAGCCTGAAAAAATACATCAACATCATTCAAAACAGGATCCCCAGGTGTCAGGGAAAAAGCCCAATCCTGAGGGTCGCCACGCAGGAGAGAGATGACAATTTGAACCTGCTGTGCTGCTTTCCCTGAGGACTTAGGCTTCAAGGCAAAAAACAACTTACAGTTATTTTTGAAATTCAGAAATTTAGCCCGATCCCCCAAAAGCAAATCTGGCATGGGAATCCTAGGTTCCACAACCGGCAACCCAGCAAGATAGGTAGCAATACTCCGAACCTCAGTGGCAAGCTGATCCACACGGCCAGACTACTGTGCAAACTCCATTCAGAGAAAAAAAAATCATCCTCAGCACCCAGAGAAAAAGAGGGAAAAAATGCAACAAACAGAAAAAAAAAAAAAAAATCTCTGACAACTCTGACTTTTTTTTTTGTTTGTTTCCACACTTTTTCCCTGATGTGAGTACCATATAATTTTAGCTCGGCTGGTGATACGGTTATGTTTAGGTAGCTGAGGAGAAAAAGCAAAAACAGTAATACACCAGAGAGGCTGGAACCTATTGGATTGCAAAACCTGAACTAACCACACAACTAGAGGTGGCCGTGGAGCGTTCCTACGTTGATCCTAGACGCCTCATCACAGCCTGAGAGATAACTACACCTAAAGGCAGAAAGAGGAAAGCTATCTGCCCCGGAGCAGATCCCCAAAGAAAATAGGAAGCCCCCAAACATGTAATGGCGGTTAGACAAGAAGAAGCACGGACACAGACAGAAAATAGAATGAGCAAACGCTGGGGCCCAATCTGTCTAGACAGAAAAGTAAAGGAAAGGATTTTCACTGCAATCCAAAAAAAAAACCTAACAAATACCAACTCTTCTGATTGCAAAAACACCTGAGATCACACGATCTCTACCACCTAAATCAGATCTCTGGTGTAACAAAACTAAGCCGCAGCCACTGAAAAATCAGGAAAAAGCAAGTGAACAAATAACAGTGGCTTCAGATAAACTGAGAGGGGCACAGGCCCCCAGGAGGGGACCCGGCTGACCTCCACAGAAGTACAGGGAACTATGCAAAAAGCAAGCACAAAAATAAAAGCAGAAAATATCTTATCTGAAAGCAGAAGATGCAGGCAAGACTCAGCAAACTTCCAAATGAACCAGGAACCACAATTGAGACAAGAACAATTGATCACCGGTGACCATCATGGGAGGGAACCTCCCTTATATCAGTCCAGTCCGTGATCCCAGATTGCCATTCCTCGCTGTGAGGTTCAGTACTGTCTGCAACCACCAGAGGGAGCCTCTGCTCAGAAACCATCTCCAGCACATTCATAACAACTGACATCCTCAAACAACAACCCACAAGCTCTTGATTTGGAAGGGGGGGCTAATTCACCAATATGCAAAGAACAAAAGAATGCTAAGCTGAAAGCGGCTGAAAACAATACCGCCTCGTGGGTCGAAGAGCAGACACTATGAGCAGATGCTACTAGTTGTGACATCAAACTGTATGAATATGGCCGATGGGTCTTGGCTCGAATGTATTCCTTTCTCCAACAGTTGAGGACTTGTTTTATCAAAAAACCTTCAGTGACGGCACCCCAACCCTTTAGTTTAAAATAAAATGCCACTCCAGAAAGCTTATGTTGGGCAACGAAGCTTGTAATCCCAGAAGTTCTGATTTTTAACAAAAATCTCACAGTACATTCAAGGTGGGAGGATTCCTGATATTCTATGCTGCTGTCAGCTGCCACAGACAACCACTCCTGCCATACCTTACCATGACCTTGCCGCTGCCAAGTCACCAAAGTTACCAAATTACTTTCAAGTGACATCAGCTGAGGTCCTCAAGTTCACGTAGGTATCCTGGGCATGGACCCTACAAAGCTGTACCCCAATGCAACCTGCGAAAGTCCTTCCATAGGAAAGAGAGTCAGCCACAATGTTTTTAACACAGGAAACATGGCGAGACCTAAAATAGATATTGTATTCAATGCACCAAATGTACCAAATCTCGAAGCAAAGCCAGGAGCAGAAGGGACAATGATGACAAATTATTGACGCATTGTACGACTCCTAAATTGTCTGTTGAGAAGCAAATATGTTGACTGCCAAACAATTCTCCCCAAATTTCAACAGCTACAACCATGGGGAACAACTCCAGCAATACAAGGTCCTTACACAAGCCTGTGTCATTCCCTGCTGCCGGTCACGCAGAAGCGCACCAACTCGAGCCAAAAACTTCCCCAAAACCATGGGAACCAGAGGCGTCAGTAAATAATGTTAGCTTTGAGTTGCTCCGCTCACCTGACATGCAGCACATGTGACCATTGTATTTGTCTGGGAACTCGTGCCATACTGCAAAGTTTGCTTTCAAGGGCTTTGTAATCCAAATATAATGGCCCGGCGCTTTAGCTTCGCGATTAGCCAAAAAGAAATGTTGATCTACTGTTATAAGGGAACAAATGTCCATGTCCTTGTTACCCCATATTTTATTCTTTACCTCATCATCTAGGTGAGATCCCAGTGGGCTAACCCCACAGAATACAACGTCTTTATGTATACCAGCCATAGGGGGTGAAGGGGGTTTAGGAGCTGGGGGGCAATTTTTCCAGTAATGTTTTTAGAACTGCGGTCACATCAGAAACCCCCGCCCGCAAAGCTCTCATATATTTGTAGGAGAGTTCAGGGTTGTAGTCATGGCCCGCAATGATGGCTGTTTATGCACGCCCAGGCCCTCTATAAGATATACACAATGTCCCCTTTGTAGCGTACCTTTCTTCCCACTTTCTGTTCCATCAGGGTCCTCTCGGATCTGCTGAGGATTTCCTTCAGGCAGCTTCCCTCAAAGAAGACAGAGTCCAGTTCCAACTTAAAACAAACATTTTACTTGGTTCCATTCTCAGTATGTCAAGCTCATTCACAGTCACAACATAGGGATCATCACAGAGTACATCCTTTTCTTCCCCTGTGCTTTCCCTCTCTTCTTCCAGAATGTCCCAGGGTCAAACTGGCACGTCCGGTACCGCAGCATTCCTTCTGGCCAGCCTTACTAACTTCAGGAGTTCCCCTGTCTGTTTTGCCCCAGACATAAGAGCATCTGCCCACGTAGTTAGCTGCCACAAATTGAAGCTGCCCTGCATTATTTCACTGCTGTGACCTTCAGCCCTGAACGACTGGGCTACTGTCCTAAACATTGCGTTGCCAACTGCCCTTTCCGGGCTTTCAGGCCCTACTGACTAAAATCAAGAAATCCTCCTGGCTTATCCACAATAGGCCCCTCCTAAGTTCCTATTAGTCTATCTTATCCTGTTGTGTTCTCATATGCCCCCGCTAGTGGCTAATCTGCATATTACGCTTTCCCTATCTGTGCAATAGAAAGCATACACATAGTTTAACATTACATTGCAAAACACATCAATATATACAGTACAGACCAAAAGTTTGGACACACCTTCTCATTTAAGATTTTTCTGCATTTGTACAATTTTCATAGTCATGAAAATACAGAAAAATCTTTAAATGAAAAGGTGTGTCCAAACTTTTGGTCTGTACTGTACATTAAACACATAACATGGATCAGCACTTGTAAGGGATGTAAGACACACAAGCAAGGGGAGTGAGAACAAGTCAGTCTTAGTACACCCCTTACACTCCCCCTTCTTTAAGAATGGTCGTCCAGACTATATAATCCTTATAACTTCAATATGTACAACACAGTACTCCACGCAGGGAGGTAAACGTTAATAAAGATACATTTGTTGGCTCCACGTGAGCAAAGTCTTTTGGCCCAGTGGGAGGCACTGGAGACCACCTGCGCTACCAGACAGCGTCCTGTAATGCCGAAATAGAGTCAATTTTTTCCTACTCTAACAGGTGCTTGGTGCACAGTCCTCCAGTTAGCACCTTGAGTCCATTGAGCCCCGGTCCCATCCACCTACAGGACCCAAGCACATACACAGTTCAGCACAAATAAGCTGGACCTGTTCATCAGGTCTGCAGTCCTTGAGGTCTTCCCCCTCCTTTGTGTGAGGTACAGTCCCTTTAAGCTCATGTGCGCTGCATGCTGAACAGTCACACGCATAGTTCGTTCTCAGTCCACGGGCACTTACCCCCTTGGGGTTAGAGTCCTGTCATCCAGCAGGAGATGTACAACAGGCGCAACAAAACTTGGGGAGGAGAAAAGAAAATAACACTTCACAACGTTCCACCATGACCCGGACCGGCCACACTGCACCTGACTTTGGTGCTGTTGAGGTAGGATCTAAGTGACCCTTCACGGTTGACCTAGTGATTTCCAAATTAATTCACAGAACGTTGCTAGCAACAGAAAATGACCAGACGGAGACGTGTTTCTGTCTGGGAGAATCAAAGCAGATTTTCTATCCCATGTATTACATCATCATCTTTTATAGTATTTAGTAAGTTTGTACTTCAACCAATAGTATAAAACCACACCTACAACATTTAACCTATGAAAATACAGGAAGACTGGAAACTACATATATGGTCATATCCACGTGACCATAGAAGGGAACAATAGCATGCTTATTCTTCAGAGTATTCTACAGTGATACATCCCAAGGTCTCATATCTTGTCCAAACTGGAGCAGTCCAGTTTTATTATGCCCATAACCTTTACTCTACTTCTTTATAACGGGCAGGAACTATAGCCTTGTTAAGTAACAGAATTTGTCTCATAAACCACAAGATGGAGATACAAGCACAAAATGGAGCATTCGGTTTTGATCTTTCTTAATTTAGTCCTTCACAGTGCTACTGGGCACACCTTTGCCCACAGGGATGCAGAACAGTCCCGTTTCTTACTCATTGGTAGGTGCAACAAGCATAATTTCTCCTTTACAGTGCAAGCACCACTTCAGCAACATGCGTCCCGTGCCGCTTCATCCCACACTGGGCTCTGTGCCCTTGCTTCAGCTGATGAGAACTCTGCAGCCGCAGGGGTCGTACATTGTAATGACAGAGCAGGGGCAGAACTGGGCCATACAGTGGCCAGGGAACAGGGGGCCAACTGTGCCTGTTCCAAGCTCGCATAAAGGTCCAAGTCGTCCTCCTGATGCAATGTGACTGCCCCTGCAAAATATCCCGGAGGGCTATCCTCTTTAAAGAAGGAGACCCAATCTCCCTCCTGCAGGGGCCTCCCGTGTTTTACTGAGGCAGCATTCACATACACCTTAGTGTTGGTGCCCACTTCACAAATGAATCCATAGCCGTGGTCAATGTCTGTATACACCAGCTGCCCGCTGGTCCAACGTCCGGCCATAGCGCCCCCTCCTGGTCGGTGCAGCTCTGCCCATACCTCATTCTCACGCTGCTTTTTGCGCTCGATTACCACCGCGATCAATGTGGCCTGCTCGGGATAGGGGAAGGGGCCCTCTGTCTCCTGGTGGAAATGGACAGACCGAGGTACAAGATGCTGCAACGCGTGGGCCTGCACTCCAGGGTTTGGGGCCGTGGTACAGTCCAGCCTTCTGAGGTTTGGGGCCGAGGACCACTCACCACCATCTGCTCTAGCATCCCGGCCACAACCGTCCCGCGACCGTCAGATCCCTCTGCCACAGCAGCTGCGCACTCCGATCCAGACTTCAACTTTACAAATAGAAGGTTAAAGAGGTTTTACGGTTTTGGAAAACTCCTATACCCCAGTGGCAAGTTGTGGTTTTAAAAGCAAAAACTGGGCTTCGCTCAACTTCCTAGGGTTCAGTGACGAGTCTCCAGTGCTCTGCTCTTGGTGTCTGTTATTGTCTGCAGCTTGGATGTCACAAGGAGAGCTCTGCAACCAATACTTGAGCTCAGGGGGTCTGCCCATTTAGACAGCACAAGCCGCTAAGCTCACTGATTGGCTACAGCAGTGCTGTCGATGTGACATCATCACTGCAGACAATAGCAGACACCTAGAGCAGTAGCGAAGACTCAGCGCTGGACCCGGGGAGGGTGAGTAAAGTAAGTTTTTTAATATTTTCTTTTAAACAGCACAACACAGTCCATAAAATAGATTTTCAGAAACTAGAAAACCATTCAAACAATTCTCTCTTGGACTATTAGGGCTAACTTACAATTATCAGTCCCCGTGCCCATTAAAAGCCTACAGGATGGATGCGACAAACCCATAGTTAGCAAGATATGGACCGCACAACCAAAAATCATCCATTGATCCAATGCTGAGAGGCAACAATGTACAAAACTGAACATGAGGTTCTTAGTTTAACATTCTGATCAGACTGTATGAAGCCCATTGCCACATCACGGTGAACTTCTGTACTACACCCTTATTTAGTCTCACCTAAAAGGCAGCTTTCAAAGACATCTAAAGATGAATTTACATTCATAGAGTATGCATAGAATTGTATGTATATATATATATATATACATATACAGAAAAGATCTGTTTCATCTTCTATGTATAACCCTGTATTCTTTTCTGTAGGATTTCAAGATCATTGTGCAGCAAACCCCTGTGAGAATGGAAGCACCTGCACTAATATGCCAATCCTAAACACATACCACTGTAGGTGCCCCGTGGAGTACTCCGGGCACAACTGTGAGATTGGTGAGTATTGATGAAGCCGACATTTGTAATGTGTTATAATTTATTTCAGATTAAAATCATAATTGTGTTTTGTTACCCACACCCCCAACATAGCTTCACCATAAGGGCACGCTCACACCATAATATTTTATCTCATCTGAGAGAATCGGACCGATTATGCAAATTACACTCTGATCAAACTCTGATCAGATTGTCAGCATAGTGTGATCCGATTCTCTTGGATGAGAAGATGGAGAAAAAAATGTCTCCATCTTCACCATTCTGTGAGTCCGTGGCCAGCGGACTGCACTCACATGTCATCTGAGTATGGTCTGATGGTTTCAATGGACTCATTAACTTGCTGAGTGCGATCCGAATATCAGATCAAACTTGGGCATGTAGCAATTTTTCCTCAGACCGGCTTGGTCCGATAAAAAAATCTGACATTTCCAGGGCGCCATAGAATAACATTTGTCCGAGTGCGATTTGATGTTTTGTCGTATTCGGACAGAAGATACGGCCGTGCGCACAATCCCTAAGACTGAGAACCTGAGATGTTTTCTTCTTATGTCAGTGGTTTTACTCATCCTTTATTTCAGCAAAGTGTTTCGATGAAGCTCATCATGTGCATTATGACAATGGAGACACATGGGCAAGAATTCACAAAGGGACGGTGGAGCAATGTACATGTGAGAACAGCACGATTGAGTGCCACAGTGGAGAGCGATACTCAGGTATTGTGTGCCCTTGGGCAGTGTGTAGTAACAAGTATGTGGGGCTCAGGTCAGATACTATTGTCACGGGTGGTGGCTGTACCCGGTGCGTTGCACTTGTGATGCAGTGGTGGGGCACGGTTAGGAATGTGCAAAGTTGACGCAGATACCATTACCTCCGGGGCATGCGCAGTGCACCGATGCAGAGAGGGTGCGTACACCTGGCTTACTGCGCATTTGCAAGGGGGCATATATTTGCATTGAACCGGCAGTGATTCCTCTCTTGCAAATCATGTTTCTCATAGGGCGGGATAGCATGATAAATGGGATGATTCATTTGGGGAAAACACTAGTCCAAGAGGCCGGTTGCCAGCGGATTCTTCCTGCCCTGCTCCCCAGCTCCCCATGACTGACAAGTTCCATCCAGTACAGACTGCACACATAGGAAGAGACCGATCAGTCATGGGGAGTGGGCAGGAAGAAGTCGCCGAGGACTGGTCTCTAGGACTAGTCACCAAAGTATCATAGTCAAGTATAATATACATGGCAGAAATGACCCAGCCGGACTCACGCTGCCCCTGGTTCGAGCAACATAAATCAGATGTTAGGTCCCCTTTAAGGGCAATATAACACTAAAACATGG
This sequence comes from Oophaga sylvatica, assembly GCA_033576555.1. NCBI lineage: Eukaryota > Metazoa > Chordata > Amphibia > Anura > Dendrobatidae > Oophaga > Oophaga sylvatica. Next base: position 44,097,940 of record JARQOD010000001.1, on the reverse strand, counting down.
TTAATACAGGTGGTATTTCAAGTGACTGTCCTAATAAATGTTTTGCTATAAGAATTGGACTTAATTTAATGTCCTCCAGAAGCATGAATTATCCCTATTACATTTCACTGATTACCTTAAAGGGAATCTGTCAGCCCATTTTAGCCATATCAGCTAAAGATGTGACTGAATAGTGCGTCCCATAAGCAAGCTATCGGTATGTAGCTTATATCCAGATACCCCCGTTTTGATAGCAAAATTCCTTTGTAAACTTCGGATTCTTTTCTGTAAACCAGGGCGGTCCGGTCCGGAGGGCGGCGCTTTCTCTCTTCTCTCCCCCCCCGCTCCTCGGCATCTCTTGCGTATCGCCGTCTGTGAATCGCACAGACGGTGTAGTGTTCCCGCGATTGCGCTTTTCAAATTCCCCCCGCGCATGAGCAGTGTGCTTTGCCCAACAGTGGGCAAAGCATAAAATCATTACAGCGCAGGCGCAACTCTTTCCTTGCCCCGGAAATGACTGCTTGCCTTGGACGACTTCCGGGGCAAGGAAAGTGAAGGCCAATAGTTGCGCATGCACTGTAATGATTTTATGCTTTGCCCACTGTTGGGCAAAGCACACTGCACATGCGCGGGGGTAATTTGAAAAGCGCAATCGCGGGAACACTACACCGTCTGTGCGATTCACAGACGGCGATACGCAAGAGATGCCGAGGAGCGGGGGGAGAGAAGAGAGAAACCTCCGGACCGGACCGCCCTGATTTACAGAAAAGAATCCGAACTTTACAAAGGTATTTTGCTATCAAAACTGGGGTGTCAGGATATAAGCTACATACCGATAGCTTGCTTATGGGACGCACTATTCAGTCATATCTTTAGCTGATATGGCTAAAATGGGGTGACAGATTCCCTTAAAAGGGATTGTACAGGATTAGTATACCATGGTTTCTTTCTCTATAAGATTCTGTTTGTTATTGCATCTCAGTCATATTCAGTTTAATGGAATTTTGCTGTAATACCAGACACAACCCCTGGACAAGTGAGGCGCTGTTTCCAGAAGAATAAGTTTACCCTAAATACTTTCATTGACTCCATTAGGGATAATATAATTAAAATGAAATGTACCATAAGTAGAACTGATATGTTTGTGTCTTCAGCTTGCAGCGTAAATCCGTGTCTTAATGGTGGAGCCTGTCGTCTTATGATCGGTACCGGCAATCCCGTATGTAGCTGCAGAGGGAGATTTGTTGGCAAATACTGTAATATTGGTAAGACAAGACCTATGGAATAAATCTTCCTTAAACAGAATCTGTTTTTGCGACCCTATCTGAGAGCAGCATGATGTAGGGGCAGAGAGGTAGAGGCGCCACTTAATGAATCAGGCGCCTCTATCTCTAGCATGGCCCCTCAAGCCTGACGTGATCAATGCTGGTCTTGATGAATTAGGATCTAGGAATGTTTGGTTTCTTTACATTTTCTTTCCCTTGCCATCTACTGTTAGATAGACATGGGACAGTAACACACACATTAGACTGGTTTTACCAAAATCAGTGGGTAATAAAGGCGTTTAGCCACTTGTAGATGATTGACGGCCAAACCAAACCAACCAATTATGTACATACCCGCAACCATCTAAATTGCGTGATAGTTTCCCTAGTCTTCTCAGGCTGCAAAATGTAAAGAAATGAAGGGATGGGCATTCTGGATTTCAATATTGTGGTTGGCTGGCAGAGGTTTACTCCCCACTCTCTAATCAGAACTCATGAAGTCGGGGAATGTGCATATTTTGGGGGTGATCGTAAGGAATAGTTTTTACCTAAGACAGCCAGGATAGGGCCAGGTTTAGGCTGTGTTGACATCATGTTTGTTAACAAGATGCCAGGAAAATTCCATAGGAGCCCTTTCACCCGGGTACATACCAAAAGAGTGCCATGTTGGCACATATTGGCAAATTTTAAATTTGCTCTAAAGGGTAGTGTAGCAGGAGGATTTTCTGATTCATATGGCAACAGGAGATGTACAATAGCATACACTGCCAATTGGACCCTATTGTTAAAAAATTCTGTATACCTCAGTATGGTATCCTGTGTACTGAAGTATACAGAAAAAGGTTTTTAATACTAGGACTCTAATGGCTAATAGGATCGTTTATACTCCTCTGTTGGAGTTATACATCAGGAAAGTCCGCTTGTGTACACGTCTGATAAACTTAAAGGATTAGTCCTGCTATGCTCACTTCTGCAACAAGAGGTGAGCGAGGATGGTGATGTAAGGTTTACTTATACGTGTCAATCGCACACTCGTTCCAGGCAGGTTTAAGTAGACGTAATATCATCTGTCGCTCTCACTTCTTGACGTGGAACCAAGAGTTGCAGGACTAACCCTCTAAGCTCAGTCAGAACAGAGCCTAAATTAGTCCTACAATATGTCCTGAACAGTGCAATAAAACGTACAATGAGATTTCCACATTTTAGCCAATGCCCAAATAAAACCACCATTCCATTTCATGTCCAAATTAAATTCCGAGACATTATCAAGATATCTGAGAAGTTCTCATTGCTCCACCAACAGCTAGAACACAGGGACTTTGAATTTTACACACATTTATGGCTTATGTTCACCTCTTTGGAATAAGGACCAGAAAAGCCCTAATGAACCAAATGATTCTTCTTGATATTTCGGTGGTCCCTGTACCCAAAGGATGGGATTTTTTGAGCAACGTCTCCATACGTTGAAGTGATCTTGTATATAGACACTGTGAATCACATTCCTTCCAATTATAAACCTCCCCCGTATACAATGTGTCACATAATTGGAATATACAGCAACACAGTCTCCAAAATAAGATGCAATGTATTTTCCAAAATAAGAAGTACGGTGACAACAGACATCCGGACATGACAAGCGCTCCCTGTTCTGCACCTCTTCTACCCAAATTGTCAATTATTCTTCTGTATGTGATGCCCAATTAGCTGGACTGAATCTGTCAGGAATTATTCATCCTCCAGGTTATCATAAATCTGCAAGTTTGTTCTTAATGGCTCCGCACATATTGTTCCAGCTACGATGGACGTTTCAGGGAATTAAAATTATTTCATTTGCGGTCCGACTTTCAGGTTTTACTGTGGCTGCAAGAACCTCGTACGGCAGGTTATTTGCATGAGGGATAATGTGGCTAACATCACTCTGCAATTTGCTAACAGAATATGACAGAGGGGCGGTTTACAATTTTATTACAGACTCTCCTACTCCCAGTTATTACAGTCATGGTTGAAAGTGTTGGCACCCTTGAAATTGTTCCAAAAAATGAAGTATTTCTCCCAGAAAATTTTTGCAAATACACATGTGTTGTTATACAAATGTTTATTTTCTTTGTATGCATTGGAATAACACAAATAAAAATAGAGAAAAAAAGGCAAATTGGACATAAGTTCACACAAAACCCCAAAAATGTGCCGGACAAAATTGTTGTCTCCCTCAACTTAGTATCTGGTTGCACACCCTATCGAATAAATAACTGTAATACTAATCAATCGCTTCTTATAATTATCAACAAGCTTTTTACACATATCAACTGGAGTTTTGAACCTTCTTTTGTAAACTGCTCCAGGTCTCCACAGGTGATCAATGGGACTTAGATCCGGACTCATTGCTGGCCACTCCAGAACTCTCCAGTGCTATGTTTCCATCCACTTCTGGGTGCTTCTTGAAGAATGTTTGGGTCATTGTCCTGCTGGAAGACCCTTGACCTAGGATGCAGACCCAGCGTTCTGACACTTGGCACTACATTGCAACCCAAAATTCTTTGGTAATTTGTCAGATTTCATGATGCCTTGCACACAGACATGGCACCAGTGCCAGAGGCAGCAAAACAACCCAAAACATCTTTCAACCACCACCATATTTGACTGTAGGTACTGTGTTATTTTCTTTGCAGGCCTAATTCCATTTTCAGTAAAGAGTAGAGTGATGCGTTTTACCAAAAAGCTCTATCTTGGTCTCACTTGTAACCCTGAGATTGTTGTTCAACAATTTTAGTTCCCAAGTCCTCAGACAGTTCCCTTCTCCTCTTACTATTCTCTATGCTTTGTGTGACACACACAGACGAACAATGCAAAGATTGAGTCAACTTCTCACCTTTGTATATGGTTTCCAGTGTGATTTTCACATTGCCCACACCTGTTACTTGCGACAAGTAAGTTTGAACGATCATAACGTGCTTGAAACAAAGTTGTTTACCCAAAATTTTGAAAAGGTGATCTTCCAGACAAAAATCTCCTGCATATTACAGCAGTATCTTGGAAGTGATTTTAGGAAAACTCACCCACATGCTGCACAGAAAATTCGAAGAGGAAATTGTCCATCGATGCAGATCTTAAATGGCAATTTAGGCAGCAGATTTCACTCTTTGCAATGTGGACCCATTCTGCCCAACCCTTTAACTAATTAGTAAAGACACCACACTGCATGACGTTGCGTGTAATGACCACAGCATCCTCATGTATTGAATAACCATGAGAAACATTAAGCAACATTAATTGCCTATCAATATGACCACCAGAGAAGAGGAAATCGGGGATTGAAGGTTCAACCATTTTCTTCAACCGCAACTAAATAGCTCCTCCACACTGCCCCCAACCGCATCGCACAAGCTCGGGGGACACTTGGCTGAATGTTGCCCAAGACAAAATGTCCCACTGAGACCTAGCCCAGTAGGGACCCGCTCACAATTCTGTAAAACTTTGAAACACATAGGAGTCACCTAGCCGGGCACTGGGCTCCTCCCATCCTTCACTGCAATCAACCTCCTTCAAACCCCCCTCCATTTCTGCCACAGCAAGCAGGCATGACCCTCATGCATGCGAAACCCGCAACAAACACAAAGCCTTCTCAACCCATTCCATTAGCACTAAAGCCCAAATATCCGTACCAATCGTGTTCAAATGTATTCCATCATACCTAAGAAATTCCCGAGAAGGAACTTCCAAATCACGGTGCAGTCCCACAACCCCCACCCGAGACATGTAATGAAACAGGAAACCTCCCTGTTGACCCTGCTATGGGCCTTTTTAATCTTTTCAACTGACCTTGCATGTTTCCATGAGAGGCACACAACAATGTCCGACCAAACAAATATCAATCCCGTGTGGGAAGACAAGAGCCTCAAGCAATCGTACTTGATTTCATGTATTAGCTCTGGTGCCCAAATCATTCCCGCCTGCGTGTAGCACCAAAATATCCAGGGCCTGTCCAAAGTAATATGAAAGTGCAATTATGGCATTACCCTATTCCAAAGCAATCCCCTGATGCCGATCCATTCCACCAATGCAGCGTCTCTGGAGAGACCCAATTGACGTCCCACCAGTCTTTCGTCGGCCCGCACAAACCCCAATAAACATAACAATGACCTAACAACCAGACTAAGAGAGGAGCTCCTGGAACACAAGAAAAGAGAAGGGATGCAATAAGTCCTGACACAAAAGAAAGAACAGTCCACAAAAACAATTCTCTTTATAACATATGTGATCTGATGTTGGACCGATATCTGGCAAATTCCCAGTGACCCAATCCGAAACTAATGAGATCCAAAATCCACACCATTCAAGCCACATCGAGTCAAACAACGGCTAAAAATGGCAACGAATTGGTAAACTGACAAAGCATACCCATCCTAATGTATCAAAAAGGAACCCGGAGTGGAGCCCCTCAACTCCAAAAATTAAGAAACCCATCTCACCAGACACTTAAAAAGGCCTTTTACTCCCCACTATTCCACCAAGCAACCATTACCAGCTACATCAGTCTTTGAACATCTCAAATAACATTCTCTGAACATGATACTTCCATTGATCACAAACCCCATGACAATTAACCTTCTTGCTCACAAGCACTCCCACCCAAAAGGCACCAAAAAAATGCCAAAACAAAAGTCATCCCAAATAAGCAATATTCATACTCCGACTTACACACTTCCTTGAGATAGCATAGTAACTGAGTCAAAATTTTAAAAGATACCAGAAGCTGCCAGTGCCTTACAGTATGATTCTTCCAAAATGCTTTCAACCCTAGGTGAACCAGGAAGTCCTTTGTCACGTCTTTCCATCCCAGCAATTGAAAGAAAAAGGCCAAACCTGCTATTCTACCAGATACCACTGCAAATGATAAATCATGCTCAAATTCTCTGTCAATCATATACAGCAACAAATACGGGCGGTCAGCCTCCGATTCTTGCTCCTCGACTGAATCCTACCTATACCAAGTTCCCAGAAAGATGGAGCTCTTTACCAACCTCAAGGCTGAACGGAAACAAGATCCCTCAACCAATGGGGCCATTTGGCTTCCAGCTTCTCCGCGTTCGGCACCAGCTCCCGAAACCAATCCCACTGGAAGCGATACAATGCATCAGCTATTAACCCCTTTGAGACTATACCTGTTTTCACCTTAATGACCAGGCCAATTTTTACAATTCTGACCACTGTCACTTTATGAGGTCATAACTCTGGAACGCTTCAACGGATCCTGGTGATTCTGAGACTGTTTTGTCGAGAAATATTGTACTTTATGATAGTTGTAACATTTCTTCGCTATAACTTGAGTTTATTTGTGAAAAAAATGGAAATTTGGCAAAAAATTTTAAAATTTCGCATTTTTCAAACTTTTAATTTTTATGCCCTTAAATCAGAGAGTCATATCGCACAAAATAGTTATAAATAAATAACATTTCCCACATAACTACTTTACATCAGCACAATTTTGGAAGCATATTTTTTTTTGTGTTAGGACGTTATAAGGGTTAAAAGTTGACCAGCAATTTCTCATTTTTACAGCAAAATTTGCAAAACCATTTTTTTAAGGACCACCTCACACTTGAAGTGACTTTAAGGGGCCTATATGACAGAAAATACCCAAAAATTATGCCATTCTAAAAGCTGCACCCCTCAAGGTACTCAAAACCACATTCAAGAAGTTTATTAACCCTTCAGGTGCTTCACAGAAATTTTTGGAATATGGAAGGAAAAAATAAACATTTGCTTTTCTTTCAGAAAAATTTTCCTTTAGACATATTTTTTTTACTTTTGCAAGGGTAACAGGAGAAAATGGACCATACATTTTGTTGTGCAATTTCTCCTGAGCATGCTGAGACCCCATATGTGGGGGACATCTACTGTTTGAGTACAAGGCAGGGCTCAGAAGGGAAGGAGCGCCGTTTGACTTTTTGAATATAAAATATGCTTGAATAATTAGCGGACGCCATGTCGTGTTTGTAGAGCCCCTGATGTGCCTAAACAGTGGAAACCCCCAACAAGTGACACCATTTTGGAAACTAGACCCTTAGGGAACTTAGCTAGATGTGTATTGAGCACCTTGAACCCACAGGTGCTTCATAGAAGTTTATAACGTTAAGCCATGAAAATAAAAAAAATTACATTTTTCCCAAATAAATCTTTTTTAGCTCCAAATTTTGCATTTTCATAAGGGTAACAGAAGAAATTGTTTGATACAATTTGTTGTACAATTTCTCCTGAGTACGCTGATACCCCATATGTTGGGGAATACTACTGTTTCAGAGCATGGCACGGCTTGGAAAGGAAGGAGCGCCATTTGACTTTTTGAATGCAAAATTTGCTGGAATAATTAGCAGACGCCATGTCACGTTTGAAGAGCCTCTGACGTGCCTAAACAATGGAAACCCCCCACAATTGACACCATTTTGGAAACTAGACCCTTTTGGGACCTTAGCTATATGCGTATTGAGCACCTTTAACCCCCAGGTGCTTCACAGAAGTTTATAACGTTAAGCCGTGAAAATAAAAAAAATCACATTTTTCCCACAAAAATCTTTTTTAGCTACAAATTTTGTATTTTCACAATGGCAAAAGGAGAAAACGGACCCCAAAGTTTGTTGTGCAATTTCTCCTGAGTTCACCGATACCCCATATGTTTCAAAAACTACTTTTGAGGCACAGTGCAAAGCTCAGAAGGGAAGTAGTGCGATATTACGGTGCAGATTTTGCTGCACTTGTTTGACGGTGCCATGTTACATTGACAGAGCCCCTGAGGTGCTAGAACAGCAGAACCCCCCATAAGTGACCTCATTTTACCAATTAAACCTCTCAATGAATTCATCTAGGGGTGCACTGATTATATGGACACCACAGATGTGTCACAAACTTTTATACCATTGGGCAGTGAAGAAAAAATAATTTAAATTTTTACCACCAAGATTGTGTGTTTTACATTTTCACACTGGGAAGTGGGTAAAAATGGCACCAGAATTTGTCCCACAATTTCTGCTGAATGTAGAAATACCCCATATGTGGCTGTGCAGTACTACTTTACCATTCGGAATGACTCGGGAGGGACAGAGCGCTATTTGCCTCCTGGAGCGCAGATTTTCCTAGACTAGTTTGTGGATTCCATATAAAGAGCCCCTAATTGATAGAAAAAGCAGAATCCCCCTCAAGTGACCCCATTTGGGAAATTTTAACCCTTTGGGAATTTATCTACAGATGTAGTGACGATTATGACTCCATGGGTGTTTTCCAGAAACAAGCAGCAGTGGAGACACACATCTGTAAATTAGGCGGGCTCTCATCACTACAGAAATGCCAAACATGTGGGCGCTAAATGTTGTTTAGGTACACTGGGACTCAGAAGGGAGGGGGCATTTGGATTTGGGAGCAAAGAATTAGCTGAATTTGTTTTGGTGGGTGAGGAGTCATTTCACTTTTCCAGAGCCTTTGTGCTACCAGTAACATGGAAGCCCCTATATTTCTGATATCACATGACAGATCTGAGTGGGGACTTGCTTTTTTTGTGGATTGAGTGGAAGATTTTCTTGGGAACATTTTACATAATGTTTGGGATCACAGTTATCCGGCGCTCTACGCTGACCACTTACTTTGGGACTTCCATCAAAATATCTGAGTGATATGATTCAGATGAAATCCCCGATGGATCCATTCACTATAGTGAGGCAGCAGAGTTACTCTGGACTCTGTCTGGCGTCTGTTCTGCGGTTTCCTTTTTTTCAGAAGTGCACACAACTGTGGCCGACAGCACTTTTATGCAATCCTAAAAAGACGGACACCCCCGGATCACAGGTGCTATGGCATCCACAGTGCCTCCATCTGCCTCATTATAGGGAATTTTCTGCCAGGAGTTCTGTCTGAATCACATATTTCAGAGATTTAAATGGAAACATCGGTGTAAGCGTTCAGCGCAGAGCGCAGGATAAATGTGCGTCGAGCCTTACTGCACTTTTTGGGAGGAAGAATGAAAAAATCAACATCATGTGAAGAATTGGGTTTTATTTATTTTATATGCTGTTCCTCGTGCGGTATAAGTGATTAGGCGACTTTATTCTTCGGGTTGGTACGATTACAGCGATACCAGATTTATACGGGTTTTTATGTTTGGCTGCTGTCACACACTAAAAGACACTTTTTATTGTGAAAACTAGTTTTTGCCTCACCATATTTAGAGAGCTATAATTTTTTCATATTTCGGCCAACAGAGTCATGTGAGGCCTTGTTTTTTGTGGGTGAGCTGATGTTTCTATTGGTACCATTTTCGGGCACATGGCATTTTTTGATCGCTTTCTATTCCGATTTTTGGGAGACAGAGTGAACAAAAACCAGCAATTCAGGATTTGTTTTTTTTGTTATACCGTTCTGCGTGTGGTAACATTGGTAAGACCGCTTTATTCTTCGGGTCAGTACGATTGCAGCAATACCTCATTTATATCTTTTTTTATGTTTTGGCGCTTTTACACAGTAAAAACTCTTTTATAGAAAAAATAATTATTTTTGCATCGCTTTATTCTGAGAGCTATAACTTTTTAAATTTTCTACTGATGGAGCTGTATGGTGGCTTGTTTTTTGCGGGACAAGATGATGTTTTCATCGGTACAATTTTTATTTACATCTGTCTTTTTGATCGCGTTTTATTGCACTTTTTGTTCGGCGGTAAGATGATAAAGCATTGTTTTTTGCCTTGTTTTTTTTACGGTGTTCACTGAAGGGGTTAACTAGTGGGACAGTTTTCTAGAGCGGGTCGTTACGGGTGTGGTGATACCAAATATGTGTACTTTTATTGTGTTTTTTTTATTTACATAAATAAATGTATTTATTGGTAAAATATATATATACTGTATATATTTTTTTTAATTTATTTGGGGATTTAAAAAAAAATATTTTTACACATTATAATATATATTTTTTAACTTTATTGCATTGTCCCAGTATGCGACATTACTATATAACATCAAATCGCTGATCTGACACTGCACAGCAGAATATCAGATCAGCGATCTGACAGGCAGGGAAGGAGGCATGCCGGTTCGCAAGCCACCTTCCCTCCAGGACCCGGAAGGAGCCGCGGTCATCTTGGTGCTAGAGTCTCCTTAGAGACCATCAGAGCAACGCGATCGCATCGCGTTGTTCTTGAGGGAGTGCGCAAGGGAGCCACCTGTTATGTTACGGTAGCTGAGGAGTGCAGGTAAAAAAGGCAATACACCAGAGAAGTTGGAATCTATGAGATTGCAGTACCCTGACTAACCACCACAACTAGAGGCAGCCGTGGAGCGTTCCTACGTTGGTCCTAGACGCCTCGTCACAGCCTGAGAAACTAACTACACCTAAAGATAGAAAGAGGAAAGCTATCTGCCCCGGAGCAGATCCCCAAAGAACATAGGAAGCCCCCAAACATGTAATGGCGGTTAGACAAGATGAAATACTGACACAGACAGAAAATAGTATGAGCAAACGTTGGGGCCCAAACTACCTAAATAGAAAAGGATAGGAAGGGCACTTACTGCAATCCCAAAAAACCCTGAAAAGCACCAACTCTACTAATTTCAAAATCACCTGAGATCACACGACCTCTACCACCTAAATTAGTTCTCTGGTGTAACAAAATCAAAACAGCAGCCACTGAAAAAACTGGAAAAAGCAAAAGTACAAACATCAGTGGCTGAACTAAACTGAGAGGGCAAAAGCCCCCGGAGGGGACCCTGAAGGCCCCCACAGAAGTGCAGGACAAAATGCAAAAATCAAGCACAAAAACAAAAAGAAGAAAATGTCTTATCTGTTAGCAGGAGATGCAGACACGACACAGCAGCTACAAAGGAAACAGAACTCAAGGATTGAGACCAGAACAATTGATCACGGCAACCCTGATGGGAAGGCGACTCCCTTATATAAGACAAGTCAGTAACACCTGATTCCCACTCCTCACAATCTTCACTGGACAGTCCAGTACCGCTTGTAACCACCAGAGGGAGCCTCTGCTCAGAACTCATTTCAAGTCCATTCACAACAGTACCCCCCCCTTGAGGAGGGGTCACCGAACCCTCACTTGAGCAACCAGGTCGGTCAGGATGAGTTCTATGATACGCACGGATGAGTCTCCTAGCATGGATGTCCGAAGCAAACACCCAAGAATTGTCTTCCTGACCATAACCTCTCCACTTAACCAAATACTGGAGTTTCCGTCTAGAAAAACGAGAATTCAATATTTTCTCAACCACAAACTCCATATTGCCCTCAACCAGAACAGGGTCAGGAGGCAAAGCAGTAGGAACCACTGGCTCAACAAACCTCTTCAACAAGGACTTGTGGAACACGTTATGGATTTTAAATGTCCCTGGAAGAAGCAAACGAAAAGAAACAGGATTAAGAATCTCCATGATCTTATAAGGTCCAATGAACCTAGGCTTACATTTAGGAGATACCACTCTCATAGGAATATTTCTTGAGGACAACCAGACCAAGTCCCCCACTTTAAACCGAGGACCATCAGTCCTATGCCGGTTAGCAAACCGCTGGGCCCTCTCCTGAGAGAGGGACAACCTCTCCACTACCTGGTCCCAAATCTGTTGCATACGCTCCACAACAGAGTCAACACCTGGACAGACAGAAGCCTCCATCTGTCCTGAAGAAAATCGAGGGTGAAACCCAGAATTACAGAAAAATGGAGACATCAAAGTGGCAGAGCTAGCCCTATTATTAAGAGCAAACTCAGCCAAAGGCAAAAAAGAGACCCAGTCATCCTGATTAGCAGACACAAAGCATCTTAGATAAGTCTCCAATGTCTGGTTTGTTCTCTCAGTTTGACCATTGGTCTGAGGATGAAACGCTGAGGAGAAAGACAATTGAACACCAAGTTTAGAACAAAAGGTCCTCCAAAATCTGGAAACAAACTGGACTCCTCTGTCAGACACAATGTTCTCAGGAATGCCGTGTAAACGAACCACGTGCTGAAGGAACAAAGGCACCAATTCAGAGGAGGAAGGCAACTTAGGTAATGGCACAAGATGTATCATCTTGTAAAACCTATCACAAATCACCCAGATGACGGTCATTCTCTGAGAAACAGGGAGGTCGGAAATTAAATCCATAGAGATATGGGTCCATGGTCTCTTGGGCACAGGCAATGGCATCAACAAACCACTAGAGCGAGAGCAAGGCTTGGAGCGAGAGCAAGTCCCGCAGGACTGCACAAATTCCCTGACATCACAGACAAGGTAGGCCACCAAAAGGACCGACTAACCAAGTCTCTGGTACCAAAAATTCCGGGATGCCCAGCCAACGCGGAACAATGAATCTCAGACATCACACTCTTTTTCACTGGTCCGGGACAAACAATTTTCCAACAGGGCAGCGCTCGGGCCTATCCTCCTGACACCCCTCCAGAGCAAGTCTCAAATTGGGTGAGATGGCGGAAAGAACTACACTCTCTTTCAAAATAACAGAAGGATCAGATAACTCAGGAGAGTCCGCAAGGAAACTCCTCGAGAGGGCATCCGCCTTAACATTCTTAGTGCCAGGAAGAAAGGAAACCACAAAATTAAAACGTGTGAAAAACAAGGCCCACCTGGCCTGTCTAGGATTGAGTCGCTTGGCAGATTCCAGATAAACCAGATTCTTATGGTCCGTAAGGACCACCACCTGATGTTTGGCTCCCTCCAGCCAATGTCTCCACTCTTCAAAAGCCCACTTCATGGCCAGTAACTCCGATTACCCACGTCATAATTACGTTCAGTAGGAGAAAATTTTCGAGAGAAAAAGGCACAAGGGTTACTTTTAGAGGTCTCTGGATCTTTTTGGGACAAAACGGCACCTGCCCCAATTTCAGAGGCATCAACCTCCACCTGAAATGGCAGAGAAACATCAGGCTGCCGTAGAACAGGAGCAGAAGTGAATCTCTGCTTAAGTTCCTGAAATGCAGAGACTGCTCAGGAGGCCAATTCACCACATCAGAACCCTTTCTGGTCAAATCAGTCAATGGTTTAACAATAACCGAGAAATTACCAATAAATTTACGATAAAAATTGGCAAAACCCAAAAATCTTTGAAGAGCCTTTAATGAAGTAGGTTGGACCCAATCACAGATGGCCTGAACCTTGACCGGGTCCATTTCAATAACAGATGGGGACAAAATGAATCCCAGAAATGAGATCCTCTGTACGCCAAAAAGACACTTTGATCCCTTCACATACAGAGCATTCTCTCTCAAAATCTGGAATACAGTTCGAACATGTTTCACATGAGAGTCCCAGTCATTAGAAAAAATCAAGATATCATCCAAATAAACAATCAGAAATTTATCCGCAAAATCCCTGAAAATGTCATTCATGAAGGACTGGAAGACAGAAGGAGCATTAGTGAGCCCAAAGGGCATCACAAGGTACTCAAAATGCCCCTCAGGGGTATTGAATGCCGTCTTCCATTCATCCCCGTGCTTAATGCGAATAAGGTTATATGCCCTCCTGAGGTCAAGCTTGGTAAACCAAGTAGCGTTTTTCACCCTGGAAAACAGGTCAGAAATCAAAGGTAACGGGTATTGATATTTTACAGTAATATTGTTCAAAAGACGATAATCAATACACGGCCTTAATGAACCATCCTTTTTGGCCACAAAGAAAAAACCGGCACCTAAGGGTGAAGAGGATGGTCTGATATGACCCTTCTCCAATGATTCCTTGATATAAGACCGCATAGCGTCATGTTCAGGTACAGACAAGTTAAAAAGGCGACCTTTAGGGAATTTACTACCAGGCACTAATTCAATAGCACAGTCATAGCTCCTATGGGGAGGCAAGGATGCAGATTTACTTTCGCTAAACACATCAGAAAAATCAATCAAAAAGTCAGGAACATCCTGAGCCTGGGGGGAGGCAGAAAAAACAGGAGTGTTGGTATTAACACATTGGCAGCCCCAACTGGTTACAGACACAGATTTCCAATCCAAAACAGGATTATGAGACTGCAACCAAGGGAAGCCCAGTACGATAATATCATGCAGATTATACAGAACCAAAAATTTACAGCACTCCAGATGATCAGGTTCAACCTCATTATCACCGAGTAGACAGTTTATTCTCACCAAAGGGTAAATCGATCCAGTAGGGGAATAGACTTCTGTAGGGGTATCAAGGGAAACCCACAACGTTTAGCAAAATCATAATCCATCAGGTTAATAGCTGCTCCAGAATCAACGAAAGCCTGAGCAGAAAATGAGGACAGAGAGCATATCAGAGTGACAGTTATTAAAAACTTAGTCTGAACACTACCCAAGACAACTGAGCGTGCAAAACGTCTTCCCCGCTTAGGGCAGACTGAAATAGTATGAGAGGCATCACCACAGTAGAAACATAACCCATTGCGCTTTCGAAACTCATGACGCTGTGCCCCAGACACCACTCTATCACACTGCATGGGTTCAGAAGCAGGTTCACAAGGCAACACCATTCCACGCATACTTCTCCGCTCACGCAAACGTCTGTCAATTTGAATCGCTAATGACATAGAATCATTGAGACCAGAGGGGACAGAGAATCCCACCATAACATCCTTTACATTATCTGACAGACCCTTCCGAAAAAGAGCCGCCAAAGCGTCGTCATTCCACTTGGTCAGGACTGCCCACCTACGGAATCTCTGACAGTATAACTCAGCGTCATCAAGACCCTGATTTAATGCCAACAAGGCTTTTTCAGCTTGATCAGTGACATTAGGCTCATCGTACAATAACCCCAAAGCCTGAAAAAATGCATCAACATCACTCAAAACAGGATCCCCAGGTGTCAGGGAAAAAGCCCAATCCTGAGGATCGCCGCGCAGGAGAGAGATGACAATTTGAACCTGCTGCGCTGCGTTCCCTGAGGACTTAGATTTTAACCCCTTCACCCCCAAGGGTGGTTTGCACGTTAATGACCGGGACAATTTTTACAATTCTGACCACTGTCTCTTTATGAGGTTATAACTCCGGAACGCTTCAACGGATCTTCGCGATTCTGAGATTGTTTTCTCGTGACATATTGTACTTCACGTTAGTGGTAAAATTTCTTCCATATAACTTGCGTTTATTTTTGAAAAAAACGCAAATATGGCAAAATTTTGAAAATTTAGCAATTTTCAAACTTTGAATTTTTATTCCCTTAAAACAGAGAAATATGTAACACAAAATAGTTAAGAAATAACATTTCCCACATGTCTACTTTACATCAGCACAATTTTGGAATCAAAATTTTTTTTTGTTAGGAAGTTATAAGGGTTAAAAGTTGACCAGCGATTTCTCATTTTTACAACAAAATTTACAAAGCCATTTTTTTTAGGGACCACCTCACATTTGAAGTCACTTTGAGGGGTCTACATGACAGAAAATACCCAAAAGTGACACCATTCTAAAAACTGCACCCCTCAAGGTACTCAAAACCACATTCAAGAAGTTTATTAACCCTTCAGGTGCTTCACAGGAACTAAAGCAACGTGGAAGGAAAAAATGAATATTTAACTTTTTAGCCACAAAAATGATCTTTTACAAACTTTTCTTTTATTTTCACAAGGTAAAAGGAGAAAATGGACAGATAAGGTTGTTATGCAATTTCTCCTGAGTACGCCAATACCCCATATGTGGGGGAAAACCACTGTTTGGGCACACGGCAGAGCTCGTAAGGGAAGGAGCGCCGTTTGACTTTTTCAAACTAAAATTGGCTGGAGTTGAGATTGGACGCCATGTCGCGCTTGGAGAACCTCTGATGCGCCTAAACAGTGGAAACCCCCCACAAGTGACACCATTTTGGAAACTAGACCCCCTAAGGTACTTATCTAGATCTGTTGTGAGCACTTTGAACCCCCAAGTGTTTCACAAAAGTTTATAATGCCTGGGTGTGAAAAAAAAAAAAAAATTCCACAAAAATGATTTTTTAGTCCTAAATTTTTGAATTTTCCCAAGGAAATTGGACCCCAAAAGTTGTTGTCCAATTTGTCCTGAGTACGCTGATACCCCATATGTGGGGGTGGAAAACTGTTTGGGCGCACGGCAGGGCTTGGAAAGGAAGTAGTAACGTTTTGGAATGCAGACGTTGATGGGGGTCATGTTCCGTTTGCAGTGCCCCAGATGAGCCTAAACAGTGGAAATCCCCCACAAGTGACCCCATTTTGGAAACTAGACCCCCTAAGGAACTTATCTAGATCTTTGGTGAGCACTTTGAACCCCCAAGTGCTTCACACAAGTTTATAATGCCCGGCATGAAAATAAAAAATCCTATTTTTTTCCCACAAAAATTATCTTTTAGTCACTAATTTTTTATTTTCCCAAGGGTATCAGGAGAAATTGGACCACATAAGTTGTTGTCCAATTTGTCCTGAGTACGCTGATGCCCCATATGTGGGGGGGAACCACTGTTTGGGCGCACGGCAGAGCTCGGAAGGGAAGGAGCACCATTTGACTTTTTCCAACCAAAATTGGCTGGAATTGAGATTGGATGCCATGTTGCATTTGGAGAGCCCCTGATGTGCCTAAACAGTGGAAACCCCCCACAAATGACCCCATTTGGGAAACTAGACCCCCTAAGGAACTTATCTAGATCTTTGGTGAGCAATTTGAACCCTCAAGTGCTTCACACAAGTTTATAACGTAGAGCCGTAAAATTTAAAAATCATATTTTTTCCACAAAAATGATCTTTTCACCCGAATTTTTATTTTTCCAAGGGTAACAAGACTCCAAAAGTTATTGTGCAATTTGTCCTGAGTACACTGATACCCCATATGTGGGGGTATACCACTGTTTGGGTGCATGGCAGAGTTTGGAAGGGAAGGAGCGCCGTCTCACTTTTTCAACGCAGAATTGGCTGGACGCCATGTCGTGTTTGGAGAGCTCCTGATCTGCCTAAACAGTGGAAACCCCCCACAAATGACACCATTTTGGAAACTAGACCCCTCAAGGAACTTATCTAGATGTGTGGTGAGAACTTTGAACCCCCAGGTGTTTCACTAAAGTTTATAACGTACAGCCTTAAAATAAAAAATCCTTTTTTTTTTTTACAAAAATGATTTTTTCGCCCCCAATATTTTATTTTCACAAGGGTAACAGAAGAAATTGGAACCCAAAAGTTGTTGTCCAATTTGTCCTGAGTACGCTGATACCCAATATGTAGGAGAAAACTACTGTATGGGTGCACGTCAGGGCTCGGAAGGGAAGTAGTGACGCTTTGGATTGCAGACTTTGATGGAATGGTCTGGGGGCGTCATGTCGCATTTGGAGAGCCCCTGATGCGCCTAAACAGTGGAAACCCCCCACAAGTGACCCCATTTTGGAAAATAGACCCCACAAGGAACTTATCTAGATGTGTGGTGAGCACTTTGAACCCCGAAGTGCTTTACAGAAGTTTATAACGCACAGCCGTAAAAATAAAAAATCCTTTTTTTTTTACAAAAATGATTTTTTCGCCCCCAATATTTTATTTTCACAAGGGTAACAGGAGAAATTGGACCCCAAAAGTTGTTGTCCAATTTGTCCTGAGTACGCTGATACCCAATATGTGGGAGAAAACTACTGTATGGGCGCATGTCAGGGCTCGGAAAGGGAAGTAGTGACTTTTGGATTGCAGACTTTGATGGAATGGTCTGGGGGCGTCATGTCGCATTTGGAGAGCCCCTGATGCGCCTAAACAGTGGAAATCCCTAACAAGTGACCCCATTTTGGAAAATAGACCCCACAAGGAACTTATCTAGATGTGTGGTGAGCACTTTGAACCCCGAAGTGCTTCACAGAAGTTTATAACGCACAGCCGTAAAAATAAAAAATCCTTTTTTTTTTTTTACAAAAATGATTTTTTCGCCCCCAATATTTTATTTTCACAAGGGTAACAGGAGAAATTGGACCCCAAAAGTTGTTGTCCAATTTGTCCTGAGTACGCTGATACCCAATATGTGGGAGAAAACTACTGTATGGGCGCATGTCAGGGCTCGGAAAGGGAAGTAGTGACGTTTTGGATTGCAGACTTTGATGGAATGGTCTGGGGCGTCATGTCGCATTTGGAGAGCCCCTGATGCGCCTAAACAGTGGAAATCCCCAACAAGTGACCCCATTTTGGAAAATAGACCCCACAAGGAACTTATTTAGATGTGTGGTGAGCGCTATGAAGCCCAAGTGCTTCACAGAAGTTTATAATGTACAGCCGTAAAAACAAAAAAAATCTTATTTTTTTTACAAAAATAATATTTTCGCCCCCAGTTTTTTATTTTCCCAAGGGTAACAGAAGAAATAGGACAAATTTCACAATAACTCTTGGGGTCCAGAGTACGCTGATACCCCATATGTGGGGATAAACTACTGTTTGGACGCATGGCAGAGCTCAGAAGTGAAGGAACACCGTTTGACTTTTTCAACGCAGAATTGGCTGGAATGGAGATCAGACGCCATGTCACATTTGGAGAGCCCCTGATGTGCCTAAACAGCGGAAACCCCCCAATTCTAACTCCAACCCTAACCCCAACACACCCCTAACCCTAGTCCCAACCCTAATCCCAACCCTAACCCTAATCCTAACTCTAACCCTAATCCTAACTTTAGCGCCAACCCTAACCCTAACTTTAGCCGAAACCCTAACCCTAACCCTAATGGGAAAATGGAAATAAATACATTTTTTTTATTTTATTATTTTTCCCTAACTAAGGGGGTGATAAAGGGGGGTTTGATTTACTATTTATAGCGGGTTTTTATGATTGGCAGCTGTCACGCTAAAAGACGCTTTTTATTGCAAAAAGTAGTTTTTTGCATCGCCACATTTTGAGAGCTATAATTTTTGCATATTTTGGCCCACAGAGTCATGTGAGGTCTTAATTTTTGCGGGACGAGGTGACGCTTTTATTGGTACCATTTTTGAGCACGTGACATTTTTTGATCGCTTTTTATTTCGATTTTTGGGAGGTTAGAATGAACAAAAATCAGCAATTCATGAATTTCTTTCGGGTGAGGCGTTTTTATTGTTCCGCGTGTGGTAAAATCGATAAAGCAGTTTTATTCTTCGGGTCAGTACGATAACGGCGATACCTCATTTATATCATTTTTATATGTTTTGGTGCTTTTATAGAATAAAAACAATTTTATATAAAAAATAATTATTTTTGCATCGCTTTATTCTGCGAGCTATAACTTTTTTATTTTTTGCTGATGATGCTGTGTGATGGCTCGTTTTTTGCGGGACAAGATGACGTTTTCAGCGGTACCATGTTTATTTATATCGTTTTTTTTTATCGCGTGTTATTCCACTTTTTGTTCAGCGGTATGATGATAAAGCACTGATTTTTTGCTTCGTTTTTATTTATTTTTTTTAAGGGGTTCACAAAAGGGGTTAACTAGTGGGACAGTTTTATAGGGGGGGTCGTTACGGACGCGGCGATACCATATATGTGTACTTTTATTGTTTTATTTTTTTTATTTACAATAAGTAATGAATTTATTGGGGAATTTTTTTTTTTTTTTTATTTATTTTGGATTTTTTTTTACACATGTTTATTTTTACTTTTTTTTACTTTTTTACTTGTCCCAGGGTGGGACATCACTGTATTTCATCAGATCGCTGGTGTGACAGTGTGCACAGCACTCTGTCACACCAGCGATGTGACAGGCAGTGCAGGACGCTTCCTCATGCCTGCTCTCGGCAGGCACTGAGGAAGCCGCCTCCCTTCAGGACCCCAGCGCCATTTGGATCCGGGTCCTGGGAGGGAGGAAGCCCTCAGAGCAGCGCGATCACATCGCGCTGCTCTGAGGGTCTCAGGGGGCGCGCAGGGAGCCCCCACCCTGCGCGATCCTCCCCTGTGCCCCCAGTACACCGCGATCATGTTTGATCGCGGTGTGCAAGGGGTTAATGTGCCGGAAGCGGTCCGTGACCGCTCCTGACACACAGTCACGGGTGTCAGCTGTGATAATCAGCTGACACCCGGCGGCGATTAGCTGCGCTCCCTCCGGGAGCGCAGCTAATCGCCTATGACGTACTATCCCGTCCATGGTCAGAATGGCACGGGTTTTATGGACGGGATAGTACGTCTAATGTCAGAGAGGGGTTAAGGCAAAAAACAATTTACAATTATTTTTGAAATTCTGAAACTTAGCTCGATCCCCTAAAAACAAATCTGGCATGGGAATCCTAGGTTCCACAACAGGCAACCTAGCAAGATAGGCAGCAATCCTCCGAACCTCAGTGGCAAGCTGATCCACACGGCCAGACAACTGTGCAAACTCCATTGAGAGAAAAAAAAAAAATCCTCCCCAGCACCCAGAGATACAGAGGGAAAAAAATGCAACAAACAGAAAAATATCTCTGACAACTCTGACAACCTTTTTTCTTTCACAATATTTTTTCCCTTCTGTGAGTACCATACAATTTTCAATTTTTAGGCCGGTGATACTGTTATGTTATGGTAGCTGAGGAGTGCAGGTAAAAAAGGCAATACACCAGAGAAGTTGGAATCTATGAGATTGCAGTACCCTGACTAACCACCACAACTAGAGGCAGCCGTGGAGCGTTCCTACGTTGGTCCTAGACGCCTCGTCACAGCCTGAGAAACTAACTACACCTAAAGATAGAAATAGGAAAGCTATCTGCCCCGGAGCAGATCCCCAAAGAACATAGGAAGCCCCCAAACATGTAATGGCGGTTAGACAAGATGAAATACTGACACAGACAGAAAATAGTATGAGCAAACGTTGGGGCCCAAACTACCTAAATAGAAAAGGATAGGAAGGGCACTTACTGCAATCCCAAAAAACCCTGAAAAGCACCAACTCTACTAATTTCAAAATCACCTGAGATCACACGACCTCTACCACCTAAATTAGTTCTCTGGTGTAACAAAATCAAAACAGCAGCCACTGAAAAAACTGGAAAAAGCAAAAGTACAAACATCAGTGGCTGAACTAAACTGAGAGGGCAAAAGCCCCTGGAGGGGACCCTGAAGGCCCCCACAGAAGTGCAGGACAAAATGCAAAAATCAAGCACAAAAACAAAAAGAAGAAAATGTCTTATCTGTTAGCAGGAGATGCAGACACGACACAGCAGGCTACAAAGGAAACAGAACTCAAGGATTGAGACCAGAACAATTGATCACCGGCAACCCTGATGGGAAGGCGACTCCCTTATATAAGACCAGTCAGTAACACCTGATTCCCACTCCTCACAATCTTCACTGGACAGTCCAGTACCGCTTGTAACCACCAGAGGGAGCCTCTGCTCAGAACTCATTTCAAGTCCATTCACAACAGCCACCCTCCCTGCGTGATGCTTCTCTATGCCGCTGTCACTACTGACAGCGGCATCAGAGGGGTTAAATGCCCATGATTGGTGATAGTGTGGTGCCCCTGAGGGTCCAGTCGCCACAGAGGTACTGCACCTCATCCAGAGTTGTGGTATCCCACTCTCAAGTAAGGAGGGAACACTATCAAGGACTCTAACACTTGCACCCAGCACACACTAGTTCAGTCAGGGCACCTGGGCGTACCCAAAGGGAGGAGGGCCTCATCCCAGGCTAGCTAGGAAAGGGTGTTTGGGTGTGGATGGAGAAGGTAGAAGGAATGGGGAGGAGCTTATAGAGCGGGAAAGAGACTAGAGAGACAGTCAGTAGGAGAGGGGAGCTCAAGCTGTGTGGAGCTTGTCCCAGTACAGGGAAAGAGAATATTGAGAGGGAAAGAAGGAAGCTGTTGTGAATGTGTTAGAAATGAATTCTGAGCAGAAGCTCCCTCTGGTGGTTACAAACAGTACTGAACCATTCAATGAGGATTGGCAATCAGGAGTTACAGACTGGTCTTATATAAGGGAGGTTCACTCCCATCATGGTTGCCGGTGATCAATTGTTCTTGTCTCAACTGTGGTTCCTGGTTCACTTGGAAGCTTGCTGTCACGCTGTATAGCAGATATATATATATGTGATGTCAGTAATCTATATCAAAAGGGCAACATACTATATAACATGCGCATAGATATATGATAACATAGATTTTACCTGACAGAATGTCCAGAGGGTCAAAACGGAATCCGTTATACGCTGTCTCCGGCTAGAGGGTGACCGGGGTCTAAGCTGACCCTAAACTGGGGTCCTAACTAATCCCTCAACCTGGAGGTACTGTTAAAGGTACAGAGGTCCAGGCCACCAGCGTAAACCCTGTCTCCTATCAATCCCTGCCAACTGTATTCTAGTCCTAAGAAGGACCCTGAATACCACCAAAGGGAATGACCAGGTAACGGTTAATGAACAGAAAGACATACAAGAAAGATAAGAAATAAAGTAAATAAAGTCTTACATACAACACTCACACACAGTAGGAACACCTTAGGTCTCAGAGATAAACTATAAGCTGTAAGAGTAAAACAACTAAGGAGCTCTTAGCTTAAGTATTCCCAGAACCGATCCAGTCTGCTAAACTATATGAATGCTTTCACCGGCATCCAACACCCAGACTGGCAGGAATATAAAGGAAACTAATTAGAACATAATCCAAAGCAGCCGGGCGAGGCTGGACCTAGTCTTAGCAAAGAGCTAGGTAAAATTAACTCTCTCATAACCAAACACAAAGAAACAGCAGCTCAGCTGTGAGAAGTCAGAATGTGCAATCGCGACGATCTTCGTGGCGATGCACCCATGACAGTACCCCCCCTTCTACGAGGGGCCTCCGGACCCTCATGACCAGGTCTGTCCGGGTAAATTGTGTGAAAGGTCCGAACCAATCGATCTGCGTTATCATCAGACGCAGGGACCCACGTCCTCTCCTCAGGACCATACCCCCTACAATGAACTTCCACGTTATCATTGACTACCACTGAAGGAGGAGGTAGAGGTGACGGTATGACTGGTGCCACATACTTTTTAAGTAATGACTTGTGAAACACATTATGAATTTTAAACGTAGGAGGGAGGTCCAGACGAAATGCCACAGGATTAATTATGGAACTGATCCTGTATGGCCCGATGAATCTGGGACCCAACCTCCAGGAGGGAACTTTAAGTTTTATATTCCTGGTAGACAACCACACCAAATCGTTCACCCTCAGATCTAGACCAGAAACTCTCCTCCTATCAGCCATCCGTTTGTAAGGGTTCTCCGTAACCTTCAGTCTTAAGCGATCTGGAACTATCAGTCTCCCTGGAAGTCCCACAGGGGCGTCCCCCTGAGCCCCCAATACCTCCCCCTCAAGCTCAGAGCATACAGCTGACACTACAACTCCCTCCTGAGGAATAGGAACCGGATCATCCGTCTTCCCGACCCCTGGGAAAGTACGAGATAAGGCATCAGGAAGCAACTTTATTGAGAAGTCATATGTGCGATGAGGAGGTAACTCTTTACACCCCTCCTCTGAGAACTTCTCCCAAAAGTCCTCCAGAAAAGGAGGCAAAGTCCTAGGCACAACCGCACCGATGACCGTGCTCATGCAGTTATTCTTGCAAAATTCACCCCACTGGCTTATCTTTCTGGATTGCCAATCAATCACTGGGTTATGTTTAGCCAACCAAGGAAGTCCCAACACAATAGGAGCAGGCAGACCCTCCAACACATAACAAGACAATTGCTCTTTATGTATTGCCCCTACTCGAAGATCTATGTTATGAACAGCTTGTACCAAGCTACCTTGACCAAGAGGTCTAGAATCAATAGAGAGTATAGGGACCGGTTTGGCCAATACACTCAGTTGCATACCATGCACCTGGGCAAACCGAGTGTCCACCAGATTAGCCCCGGACCCACTATCAAGAAAAACAGAAATCCTCTCAGTTCTAGTACCAATCACCACCTCCGCAGGCACGAGAAACTGAGAGGGATTTGGGGACGAAATACACACTCCCAGGTTAACTCCTTGGTTCAAAGAGGTCCGGGATGGACACCCCCCAACAAAATGTCCCTCTCTCCCGCAAAAGAAACACCTTCTAGTCTTGCGGCGCACCGCTGATTCCCTCCTACAAAATGATGTCCCTCCCAACTGCATGGGTTCCTCAGAACAGACCAGGGGAACCTCAGTATAAGGAACTTTAGTAGTAGGTGGAGTCATCACGGGGGGCGGAGTTACCTCGCGTCTTCCCCGAAGACGTCTATCAATGCGAATAGCGAGGGCCATAGCAGCCTCCAGTGATGGAGGAGAATCATACTGAGCCAACACATCTTTTAATTTGTCAGACAACCCTTGACAAAACTGGCTCCTAAGAGCGGGGTCATTCCACTGAGTATCTGTTGCCCATCTACGGAACTCAGAAGAATATTCCTCCGCTGGACGATTTCCTTGCCGTATTTTACGTAACCTTGTTTCAGCAAGGGAGACTCGATCCGGATCATCATATACCAGACCCAGGGCAGTAAAAAATCGATCCACTGACTGGAGATCTGGGGAGCCTGGAGGAATAGAGAACGCCCAAGATTGAGGATCCCCTTGTAAGAGCGAGATAACAATTCCCACCCTCTGCTCTTCACTCCCAGATGACCGAGGCCGCAGCCGAAAGTACAATTTACATGCCTCCCGGAAAGTAAAAAATTTGTCCCGCCCACCAGTGAACCTGTCCGGGAGAGCAACCTTAGGTTCAGATCTGGTTTGCTCCGGGGGGACAAAACCTTGGACTTAATGTCTGCCAACTCCATGGACAATCCCTGCAACTGCCGGGCCAGCTGGGCTACTGGATCCATGACAGCTGGGAGAATCTTTAGTATGGGCCGGTGAAAATGTCACGCTGTATAGCAGATATATATATGTGATGTCAGTAATCTATATCAAAAGGGCAACATACTATATAACATGCGCATAGATATATGATAACATAGATTTTACCTGACAGAATGTCCAGAGGGTCAAAACGGAATCCGTTATACGCTGTCTCCGGCTAGAGGGTGACCGGGGTCTAAGCTGACCCTAAACTGGGGTCCTAACTAATCCCTCAACCTGGAGGTACTGTTAAAGGTACAGAGGTCCAGGCCACCAGCGTAAACCCTGTCTCCTATCAATCCCTGCCAACTGTATTCTAGTCCTAAGAAGGACCCTGAATACCACCAAAGGGAATGACCAGGTAACGGTTAATGAACAGAAAGACATACAAGAAAGATAAGAAATAAAGTAAATAAAGTCTTACATACAACACTCACACACAGTAGGAACACCTTAGGTCTCAGAGATAAACTATAAGCTGTAAGAGTAAAACAACTAAGGAGCTCTTAGCTTAAGTATTCCCAGAACCGATCCAGTCTGCTAAACTATATGAATGCTTTCACCGGCATCCAACACCCAGACTGGCAGGAATATAAAGGAAACTAATTAGAACATAATCCAAAGCAGCCGGGCGAGGCTGGACCTAGTCTTAGCAAAGAGCTAGGTAAAATTAACTCTCTCATAACCAAACACAAAGAAACAGCAGCTCAGCTGTGAGAAGTCAGAATGTGCAATCGCGACGATCTTCGTGGCGAAGCACCCATGACACTTGCTGAGTCTTGCCTCTTCTCCTGCTCTCAGATAAGATATTTTCTGTTTTTTGTTTTTGTGCTTACCATTTGCATATTTCTCTGCATTTCTGTGAGGTTAGCCAGGTCTCCCCCCCCCCTGAGGGGCTTGGGCTCCTCTCAGTTCTTCTGGAGCCACTGTTATTTGTTCATTTGCCTTTTCCAGTTTTTTCAGTGGCTACGGCTTAGTTTTGTTACACCAGAGAACTAATTTAGGTGGTAGAGGTCGTGTGATCTCAGGTGTTTTTGCAATTAGTAGAGTTAGTATTTTTTAGGGTTTTTTGGATTGCAGTAAGTGTCCTTCCTATCCTTTTCTGTCCAGGAAGATTGGGCCCCAACGTTTGCTCATACTATTTTCGGTCTGTGTCTGTATTTCCTCTTGTCTAACCGCTATTACATGTTTGGGGGCTTCCTATGTTCTTTGGGGATCTGCTCCGGGG
>JARQOD010000001.1:43934168-44071665 GCA_033576555.1 Oophaga sylvatica | reverse complement strand
GATCACATGATGGGGTCCCGGGATATAGGTGGCAGCCACCAGGACCATGCACTTAGATCAGGAAAGTGATTACATGATGGGGGTCCCAGGATAAGGGGCAGCCACCAGGACCATGCACTTAGATCAGGAAAGTGATTACATGATGGGGGTCCCAGGATAAGGGGGCAGCCACCAGGACCATGCACTTAGATCACTACAAGAGAGATCACATGATGGGGGTCCCGGGATATAGGGGGCAGCCACCAGGACCATGCACTTATATCAGGAGGAGAGAGATCACATGATGGGGGTCCCAGGATATAGGGGGCAGCCCCCCAGACCATGCACTTAGATCACTACAAGAGAGATCACATGATGGGGGTCCCGGGATATAGGGGGCAGCCACCAGGACCATGCACTTAGATCAGGAAAGTGATTACATGATGGGGGTCCCAGGATAGAGGTGGCAGCCCCCAGGACAATGCACTTAGATCAGGAAAGTGATTACATGAAGGGGGTCGCAGGATATAGGGGGCAGCCCCAGGACCATGCACTTAGATCAGGAAAGTGATTACATGAAGGGGGTCCCAGGATATAGGGGAGCAGCCCCAGGACCATGCACTTAGATAGGAAAGGATACATGATGGGGGTCCCAGGATATAGGGGGCAGCCACCAGGACCATGCACTTAGATCACGTACAAGAGAGGTCACATGAATGGGGGTCCCGGGATATAGGGGGCAGCCACCAGGACCATGCACTTATATCAAGGAGAGAGATCACATGATGGGGGTCCCAGGATATAGGGGGCAGCCCCCCAGACCATGCACTTAGATCACTCAAGAGAGATCACATGATGGGGGGTCCCAGGATAGAGGGGGCAGCCCCCAGGACCATGCACTTAGATCAGGAGGAGAGATCACATGATGGGGGTCCCAGGATAAGGGGGCAGCCCCCAGGACAATGCACTAGATAAGGAGGAGAGTGATCACATGATGGGGGTCCCAGGATATAGGGGGCAGCCCCCAGGACATGCACTTAGATAAGGAGGAGAGGATCACATGATGGGGGTCCCAGGATAGAGGGGGCAGCCCCCAGGACAATGCACGTAGATCAGGAGGAGAGTGATCACATGATGGGGGTCCCAGGATAAGGGGGCAGCCCCCAGGACAATGCACGTAGATAAGGAGGAGAGTGATCACATGATGGGGGTCCCAGGATAGAGGGGGCAGCCCCCAGGACAATGCACGTAGATCAGGAGGAGAGTGATCACATGATGGGGGTCCCTGGATATAGGGGGCAGCCCCAAGTACTGAGCACTTACAGTCAGTGCAGCACAGAGGTGGGCCAGGCCCTATGACATGCAGAGGGGGGCTCAGCACGCACAATAGATCCCATCAGTGCCCCCCATCTTCCCCCCACATCCCCAGGTCACATGCACACATTACCGGTGGTGGCGCTGTGCTCAGCTCCCCGGCCTCCCGCCTGCGCCCTGCACCGGAGCTGCCATTTCAAAACTTCTCTCCCTCGCTCGTAACGTAGAAGTTTTCTTCCCGCAGCTGACAATAGCCGCCGCCGCCTCCGGTCCTCCTCCTCCTCCTCCTCTCCGGCCGCAGCCCGTCCCCTCCCTGCAGCCCCCCTCCTCCTGTGTCCTAGGAGACGCTTGTGTTGATACGAATGCAGGCAGCTGATTGGTCGGGGCTGCTGACCGGTGGAGTGGCACTGAGTGCAGCTGCAGCGCTGTCTGTCTGACTTTCATTTACCTGCTACAGTAAAACGCGACAAGAACCGCATGCGATTTACTTACCTGCTCTGTGCAGTGCTTAGTTATTAGTACATCATATTTTTAATATCTATTTTTTATGTTCTTGTTTTTTTTTCGTTTTTTTTTATTCATTTATCTTATTTTTTATTTTTTCAGGTATTTGTTTTTAAACCCCTTAAAGCTAGGAGCATTTTTTTCTATATTTTTATTTTTATTATTATTTTATTATTTTTAATTCCCGCTTTTTGAATGCACTTTTTTCTTCTGCTGTTTCCTATGGGGCTTGTTTTATTTTATTTTTTTCAGAATGAGCTGTATTTCTAGGCTGGGTTCACACATTGCGGTTTTTTTTGTGCAGATTTTTCCACAGCGAATCTCTCTACCTTTTCTAAAGCAGAATCCTCTTATTACATTTATTTTTTTTATATATATATATATTTCTTCTTTTCTTTCTTCTATTTTTTACTTCTTGATTGATTTTATATTTTATTTGTTATTATTTCCAGTCCTTGTTTCTTAACCCCTTAAAGCCAGGAGCAGTTTTTTTTGTTTGTTTTTTAATTCCTGCTTTTTGAAAGCATTTTCTTTTCCATAACGTTGTATTTTTTTGTGCGGATTCTCTAGTTTTTCTGAAGCAGAATCCGCACTTGTTACTTGAGGATTCTGCCTGACTTTTTTTTTTCTTGCTGCGGATTTCACTACAATCTGGGGCTGATTCTCCACAAAGAGTTTAAAGACTGCAACAAAAAACTATTTCTACTCAGATGCCACATATTAAAAAAAAACACAGCATGTGGATGAAATTAAAGGGGTTGTCCGGTGAAAACAAGTTATTATCACCCATCCGTAGAAGTGGAAAGTCAATGATTAGTGGTGGTCCGGCTGCCGGGACCCTCATCCATCGGCAGAACGAGATATTTTTATCCGCATAATCGCCTAACCGCTGCGCCATTCTTTCTCTACGTTACTGCTGGAAAACGCCGGGTGCTGCCCCTTGGGAACGAATGCTGGTACTGCAGATTTTAGGTGCAGGACATCCGCACAAAATGTGACATGTGAATCCAGTCTTAAAGCCGTGTTCCCACAATGAGTTTTTGACACTGCTTATTTTCATTGCGTCAGAAACACGATAAAAACGCTTGTAAAAAATACACTGAAAAGTGTAATAAAAAAAAAGACAAGTAACCTAATATACATAAAACTCACCAAATACTCATTGTGGGATTGTAGCCTGAAGGGTAGTTCCCTTTCAATTACATTTTTCCACTTGGCTGCAGTTAGATATTTAAAATGCCATGCTCACCCTTCCCAGGTCCACTGTTGAGCCTCCACCACTGTTCCCTGTGTTTGACTCTGGGCTGATGACACACCGACAGCCAATCAGTGAGCTCAGAGGCTCTGAACGCGGCATTCCGTCTACACTGGAACGCCCCGAGCTCACTGATTGGCTGTCGTACGTAAAGATGATGTCAGCGCTGTATCCAATGTCAGACACGGGGCACCGCGGCAGAGGCTCGACAGTGGACCCAGGATAGGTGACTTCAGCATGGTTTGGCTTATTATAGTAAACCGCTGTCTCCAGGTTGTTGGTGTGCCTCGCTCACCCTTTCTGGTTCCAGTTCTGAGTCTCCATCTCTTCTCCAGTTGTATTTTATTGTCTGCAGCGATGACATCACGTCGTCAGCGCTGCAGTCAGTCGGTGTGCCGAGCGGCTTGTTCCTTCTAATAGCGCAGTGTTGCTGAGCTCACTGATTGGCTGCAGCGCTGTCGATGTGACATCATCACTGCACAAAAATAACACATACAGGGAGCAACGGCATGGTATAAATAAAACTTCCATAAAGTTGCCCATGTTTTTAGTGTTTTTCACGTTTTTTTTTTTTTTTTGCACCTACTTCTTTTACTTTCCACCTTATTTAACCCCTTAACGACCTAAAATAAAGCAAAATCTAGATATGGGTGGTATCTCCGTAATCGTACCGACCTGGAGAATCGTACTGTAAGGTAATTTTTACTGTAAAATAAATGCTGTAAATAAAAAGATAACCATTGTGGAATTGCGATTTTTTTTATCTTTTTTTTTGCTATTTTGTTGCACTTGGAATTTTTTTGTCCCTTTTTCCACTACGACTTTGTCGATGGAAAAATAAAGAAAAAATTATACTGCGTGGAATAAGGCGAGGAAAAAACTAAATTGCAAAAACTAAAAAAAAAAATCCTTGTGGAGTTAAAGTCTAGTTTATGCCTTCGTCTATTGTTCTTTTTTGTTCATTATTGTGGGCAGGGTTTGAGGTTTCCAGGTTTTTTGGCAGATTATCAATTGCGTCTTTTTCAAACATTGCTACATATTTAAGGAAACTGTACCCCCCACCCCCCGAGTCATTTTCAGTAGGTCTGAATTTTTTTGTTAAATGTTGCAACATTTTAGCTAAAAAAAAAAATGCAAAATAGATTAAGGATTTAAAATTTGATTTTGCACAAAATTCATGAACCGTGGGTGCCGCTTTGAAGTATTTGGCACAAAAAAAGTCAATGAATATCGCAAGACAGTGAAAAAAAAAATCAGAACAGTGACCAAAAAAAAAAATCAAATGATGAATCAGGCTCAAATCTAGAAGAATCGCAGGTGGTGGAGGAGGCCTGACTTTCTTTGCAAGCCAAAATTGTCTCTGAATCCACCAGAAATAAAAGTCTTCATTCACTGGTTTATTTTAAAATCACATTTTCAAAACCACCATAAAAGAAGCCAGGATTAACTAATATACTGTATAATATATACCCGCTATGGGGTATTATGTAAGGGGGACAGACTACTCCTAATGACCGTTGGTGAGGGGTAAGCTTGTTTTTCTTGACTGTCCCTTTAAATACTCAGGACCGGAGTGTGCGGCTCCATGTATTTCTATGCGGCCGCACGCTCCGCTCCGAGTGCCGGCGGCAGTGCCGGGTACTGATGTGCGAGACTCGTGTGAGTTTCTCACTAGTCTGACCCCGGCCTGACACAGAGAAAAGAATATGGAGGTATCTGATGTAGGAGAGAGTGACCGCGCACAGGTGTCAGGGTCTCCAGTTACCAAAGAGATGCAGTGTGAACAGGACCCAGCTGTTATTGTCTCTACCATGGATTCCTTGACACCTTTGGTTTTTGTATGTTTTGTAATAAGTCACAGTGCAGGAAACCAACAACTGCTTGAAGACTATTAATAGCAGGGGTGCGGTTCATCACCCACCTTTACTTAACTCTGGGTCCCCCACCACTGATATCTTATAAGGCGGGGGCTTTTTTGCCCCATTAGTCCCCAGCGCTCAGATGTGACTGCCATCTTTGCACTTTAATAGTTTAATTTAAGGGTTAATACCTACAAATGCAGTCACATTTAGGCTGGAGTCACACTAGCGAGAAATACGGACGAGTGCTATGCGAGAAAAACATCGCTTAGCACTCGGACCAATCTATGGGGCAGCTCCCAGCATGCTGCAAGTCTATGGGTGCGAGAAAAATACGGATTACACACGGACCATCAGTGTGACTTGTGAGAAATACGCAAGACTTCTCCAGGTGACAGGAAATTGAATCATCCATTATCAGGAAGCTGTGATGTGCTAATTAGCTTAGAAAGCTTATAAAGCGCGGCAGACATCCCGGAACAACGCCTCCACGGAGTCCAGTAATATCAGTATGTGTACATACATAAATGTGGAGATGCTGATAGTTCTGGTCCAAGAGAGGCCAGAACTGTGGGATCAGAGGGATGCCCATTGTGCTGACAGGGTCCGAAAAGAGGCGGCCTGGAGGGGGATCTGTGTCCAGATGTTCCCTGATTATGAGGACAAAACCACGTGAGGGCCAGCAACAAATTAGTAAGTACTATCCTTTATTAATATTGTTGATCAAAGTAACACGTTACTATTAGACCATAACATCATAATATGTGATTGCTTTTTAACAATCTGTGTAATATATCAGAAGTAAAAATGTTTCATTAACAGGCCACATGCCACTGTAAAATAAATGTTAAAGTGTTCAAATATATTTGCAATTCCTAATTAATTATTCTGTTACGTTGCAGTGGAAGATGTCATGAGACGCTGGCGCAGCATCAGAGATCAGTACTACCGGCGGGAACGTCAGCAGCGGGCAAGGAGTGGGGATGCAGCACCGACTAAACGGAAATACATTTATTATGATCGCCTGTCTTTTCTGGCTCCCATTCTGGATCTCAGACCGTCAGTACATACATCACACCACATTTAACATATGCTGTTTAGGGTCATATCTACAATTTTTTGTTTTTTTACCCACAAAAAAACAGCACTGTTGTGAATAATCTGGAGGCGACTTCTGAGCTGGAGCTCCCTCCGGTGGTTGCTCAGGGTGATGAATTAATTGCCGAATGGCCTTCAGCTGGCTCTGAATGGTCTGATATAAGTGACCTGAACTCCCTTCAGCCTTGCTGGTAATCAATTGTTCTTCCTGTCTTGCTTGGAGCTCTGCTTGCATTCCTGCTCTCATTCAGATAAGTGATTTGCTGTTTTTTTTCCTCTGGTTGGATTTTTGTGTGGCCCAGCTACGCCAGGCACACATATTCCAGGAAAATGCACAAGAAGGTAACCGTGAAGCTTGATATTCATTCACGTCACTCACATTTCCCAACACACCCACTAGGGGTATAAAAGGAAGTGACATGTAGCAGTCACTGTTCAGTCTTTCTAGACAGTCTGTGCAGGAGGAGAGGAGTGGGCACATTCAGTCCAGTGTTCAGTGTTCAGTCAGCTTCCTGTCTTAGGACAGTACAGTTCAGTCGAGGAGAGGAGCAGACTGGTTCAGTATCACTTCAGTCTAGTCTTGGAGGAAGAGGAGTGCAGACTAGACTCTGGCAGAGCAAGTTCATGAAGTGGAGTCTGGTTTGAGTGTAAGGAGTCACTCTAGCCCAGTCAGAACTGCAGGACCAGTACCTCAGCCCAAGCTACCTGTATTCTTTGGAAAGTGGAAGGTGACTCTCGGAGCTACAGCGTGTACACAGTTGACAGAGTACCTGTGCGCTGCTCTGGACAGGGTCTGAGAAAGGAAGGAAAGAAGGGAATCACAGGAGCTACAACAGTGAGTGTACTGAGAACTGTTCAGTGAGCTCTGGAGGAAAGCTGGCATTTTTCATCATCGCTACTTGTGCTTATGTTAAGAGCAAGAGTAGGACGAGAGGCACAGTGGAGAAAGATAGAGACAAGTGCATCAGGTACCGGAGTACCCGCACTAATTCACCGGACACCGGGTCCGAAGCGTTGCTAGTGCTTCACGCCTAGTAATAAGAAAACCAGAGGCTTTCTGGACTACAAGTCGCAGAAGGTAGCCCTAAGCGCTGATACGTAAACGGAGTCAGGTAGAACAAGGACCTTGAGTGGGACGCTACAAAAGTAGGGACTCTGTTCTCACCAACTAGAAGGCTCTACCACAATGTCGGCCGGGCGTTGCAGCTATTGAACAAGCTGGAGACTGACAGAGTTAACTTGACTTCATGCAAGTTTGTACTCACACATATACAAGGTTAAAGGAGGCCTCTAACCTGCTCAGCGGTTATCCTGAATGTGCATTCTCCACCCCGACCAGCTTCCCGGGACCTGCCTGAAACATCTGCAAGTAAAGGTATGGAAAGAGATTGCCTTGTGTGAGACTGTTTCATTTACTACACCCTGCACCACCATAGACTTCCAGGGACCAGTCTCGCCTGTGGGAGACTTACCATCCAGCTGCCTCATAACATCCCCTAGGAAGATCCATATAGCAGCGCTGGTCAAATTGATCAGAAACCACAGGTGGAGTCACGAACTATTCTAATCTACAATTCCCCTGTAAATATCCCCCATTGCATGACCGCCAGGGCCACGGACCGAGTCCCGCTGCCAGTGACATCTCCCATAGAAATCAATGGGCTCGGTGCCGAGTACCCCATAGCTCTGGTACTAAGTGCGACTCATCTCTGGCGTCACGAACAGGATCGAAGCTTGCAAAATTGTGAGTCCTGTGTTGCCTATATTGACTGTTTTATGCAAGAAAAGACTGTTTGCTTTTTTGGCGCCAAATACGGCCATTTTTACCGCCATATTCGCGCTCTGAGGCGCTGGTGAAGAAGGTGGGCGTGCATTCGTGGGCGTGTACCCCCCTGTGGCGCGAAAGTTATGGCCGCCCCCAAAAAGAGCTGTACCTGATCCTCTATGTCATGGAGAAGGTGGATGCGGTGCTGGAAGATGTGGCCCGCCACCGCAAAGGAATGAAGGAGATTGAGAAACGCTGGCGTACCCGGAAACAGCGGCTGCTGTGGGACGCCGTGCTCACCCCTCCAGGAACGAAATCGTTGCCTGCATCCCCTGTGCCACCAACGCCAGCGGCTGAAGGGAAACCGGAGACCAGCTATGAAGGAGCTGAACCCGACTCCACCGAGGAAGCGGCTGGAGACGGACCGGTATACCAGCCAGGCCAGGAGGCCACCGCGGAGCACAGTCCCCCGGTAGGGACACCGGAGGAGACCCAACTGTCAGCGATAGAAAACGACTGGGAGCAGCGACAGCAGCAGGTTAGTGCGTTCCCAACTGAGCCCCTGCGCGCACCTGCGTCCTACTCGGAATCGCAAGCCCCAACAGCACCAGGCCGTGCACCAGCATCGCCCCCTGCGTACTCCTCTACACTCAGGTCTTGCTCTGCAACGCAATCTGCGACCATTCCAGCATCGCAACCTGCGACCAGTTCTGAAGCGCAATTTGAATTGTACACTGCGGCACCTTTTACAACGCAACCTGCGTTCTACGCTAGGGAGACACCCGTTGGGTCCCCAGTTCAACTAAAAGATGTCGCTACACAAACGTACATTGCAGGACATGATATCCTGGTAATGGGTACCCAAGGGCATCGTGTAATTCTGTCCCCAGGGATGGAAAAAGTAAACGTCACCCCAAGCAAAGATGAAAATCAGTAGGACCCAGACAGGGTTTACTGCATCAGAAGATGTAAAAAGTTTAAAGAAGAAGTTTTGCAAATTTGCACTTTATTAATATTTTGAATAATGTTTACTATTATGCTTATTTAAAAGTAGAATACCCGGCTGGGTACAGAGTTAAAAAGCTAAAGAGTTAAAGTATTAATGTGATTTCTCTTGATATGTGAAATGTGTTTAATCATGCAAAGACTGCGTGGCTGTGGACTGTGCCAGCCCAGAAACTGTAAATGTAAATAGTTCGCACTTCGGTGCCTCATTTTGGTTTTACATAAAACCTAATTACCTCTGAAGAAAAACCCGTATGGTGTGGCCTAGAGTGAGGTCTGCAGTCAGAAGTCCTGCAGCCCACCCAGGACCCACGTGGGAGGTTTTTGGTGCGGGTCCTCCACAAGAATCTTGTCTTGTATTTATGAAAGTGTTTTTGATACTTTTATATTTTTCTATGTATACAGTGTAACGTTCAAGAATTCTTACCTCCCGCAAGGGATGAGTTAAAAACTGTTTGTGTGTAGCCCTGGTGTTAGGCACACGCAGTACCCTGGAGAGTGTGTGGCGAGACAGCAGTTTAATGCTAAATATCCATTCACTCAACATATACTAGACACACCCTTAGGGTAGTGCAGTTTTACTCTTGAGGGAGTGGTCAAGGTGTATGTGTTTGAGTGATTTAGTGAGTGTCCAGACTTCAGAGAGAGAGGTCTAGAAGTCTGTGTCTGGACTTCAGAGAGAGAAGACGTCTGGAGGGAGGAAGCAGTCCAGATTGCTCTATCATCAGTTCGGAAAGTGGAGTCTAGTACAGGTGGTTTAATTCACCTCAGCCTAGTCAGAGCTGTACCTCATCAGAATACACTGGAAGGAAAGAAGAAGTTTAGTGCACAAAGTCTTCAGTATCCTGTCTAAAGGACGGTGTAAGGTTCAGAGACGTGCTCCTGCCTATTGATAACTGAGCATCTGTAACTAACTTTGAAGTGAAGGAAAAGAAAGAAGTGACTGCTCGACCCTTGGCTAGTGTGAGTGCTTATGTTACCAGCGAGGACAAGGCGAAAGGCACAGTGGTTTATTGGAATAGTGCTTACGGATTGAAGAAGTCCTGCACATTGCAACCGGTCACTGGGGACCGAAGGATCACTATTGTTACAAGCATAGTGGTAAGAAAACCAGGAATTTACCGGACCTTAGGTCGCGGCAAACAAGCCCCATATAGTCAGTACGTAACTGGGGTCAGGGGGAGTGAAGACTTTGAGTCAGTGCACGATAAGATAAGAATTCAGCTCCCTCGCAGGAAGGCTCCTGACACAAAGCTGACTGGGCGGTACAGCTATAGATTAGCTGGAGTTATTGAGGGAACTACGCTTCAGGCTGGTTGTACTCATTGTATTGGAAGTAAAGGAGGCCCCTAACTTGTCCAGCTGCTGTCTCAAGATACACTCTCCTTGGATCAGCCTCCCTGGGACCTGCCTGAACATCTTACAAGTAAAGGTATGGAAAGACGCTGACCGTGTGAGACTGTGTTATTTAACTGCACCCGACTTCACTAACTTCATAGACTTTGAGGGAAGAGTCCCACCTGTAGGGGACCCGACATCTAGCTGCCTCACCATCCCCTCAGAGATCTACAGCAGCGCTGGTACTAATTACCAGAAGACTACAGGTGGCGTCACGAACTGTATATAAATCTATCCCCTGTAAATATATCCCCAACATACGCCAGACCGCCCGGGCCACAGACCGAGCCACAGCTGCCTGTGACAAATCCCCATAGACTTCCATGGGCTCGGCTCTGAGTACCCCATTGCCCTGGTAACCCACAATTGTGGTGGCGGGTCGACACAAAAATTTGGCGTCACGAACAGGATGCGAAACTCGCGGAATTGCGAGCCCTGTGTGCCTAAGGAATTGTTTTTGTGAAAAAGGACTGTTTGCACTTTTGGCGCCAAAATCGCCATTTTTGTCGCCATATTCGCGCCCTCAGGCGCTGGAGAAGAAGGTGGGCGTACCTTCGTGGGCGTCTACCCCCCAGTGGCGCGAAGAAAATGCCTGCCCTCTCAAAGTGCTATTACAACATGCGATCCTGCCCTAAAGCAAAGGAGGTCCGCCTCCTCTTCACCTTCCCTGCGAGGAGGAGGAGACGCAAACCCCACCTCCACGGAAGAGACCGGATGTCTCCGCAGAAAGAAGAGAGAATCTTCTGGAACATCATGGAAGCAGGACGTGTGCAGCCGAGCAGGGAAGCGGAGGAAGGCAGGCCCCGTGCCCCAGCCAAGCTGCCACCAGCACCGGAGTTATCCGTGGTCCTGCACCTGCAGCAGGCGTTGCTAGAGATTCAAGAAGAAAATGCATGCCTGAAGAAGATGGTCCAGCACCAACCTGGATTGGAGGAGATCGAGAGACGCCGATGTAACTTGATGCAGTGGCGACTGTGGAACACGGCGTCCTCTCCCCTCAACGACCCCCCACGATTCGAAATACCGAAGATTCTGCTGCCCAAGGCGAAGGAGCAACCGGAGGCTGCCCCCGAAAGTACCGATCCTGATCCCACCGGTGAAGCGGTGGAGGCGAAGGAGGTTGAGGAGGTATTGCCTGTTCCGGAACGCCCGCCCGGCCAGGAGGCCGCAGCAGATGATCGGTCCCCGGCAGGGACACCGGAGGGGTCCTGTCCGTCACTACCAGACGTGGACTGGGACGAGATGGCGCGCCTGGATGACGTCGCCTACACCGCCCAGTGGGAATATGAGTGGCAGCGTCGTGAGGAGAAGCAGAAACGCCAGCAGGAGGAAGAGCGGGAAGCTCAGCGGAATCGTCAGCGACAACATGCAGAGCTGATCGCGGACAAAGAGAGTGTCCGGAGAGAGAAAGGTACCCTGAGGGAACCGCGGCGGCAGGGGTGTGTGACTGAGTTCCAGCTCCGGAAGGGCTGGGGCTTCATCCGTGAACCGGGCCTCTACCCAGGGGTCTTTGTCAGCAGGCGTGACGTAGAATCTCACCTACCGCAAGGCCATCCCGGGAGGGACTTAGTAAATGGAGACCTCGTCACGTACACACGGCATTGGGGAATGAAGGGATGGTATGCCCTTAACGTCACCATCGTCCGTGACCCCGTCCCCGACGCAGGTAACGTCATCACTACCGCAGCGTCCCTGTCTCCAGCTCAAGAAGTATCCAGCCGTGCCCCAGCATCGCCCCCTGCAAATTCATCGCAACTAGCGACCCAGATTTCATCGCAAAGGAAAGCCACCTCTACATCGCAACATGCGACCCAGTCTCAATCGCAATCCATGACACGGTCCATATCGTTAACTGTGATTGAAACGCAATCGGTGTCACGTGAGGAGAATGTACCCGTTGCGCCCCTAGAGGTTCGCACAAGAACTGTGGCGACTCAGACCCTAATCGCAGCGCATGATTTGTTAGTCCTGGGATCTAGGGCCCATTGCATTGTTCCAGCCCCCGGGGTGGAAAGTGTATTAGAAGAAAATGAATAAATAGTAAAGAAAAGAATCGGTGAGATCCATATCGGGTCTACCATAAGTAAAAAGTTTGAGAATGTTTTATAAAGTTTTGCATATATATTTTGCTAACCGTAGAATGCCCGGCTGGGTAACCAGAAAAAGTTTTGCACTTTAGTATAATAATGTGATATTATATCTATGTCTTTGGTTTTACAATGGACTTTGAGGTTGAGGACTGTGCTAACCCAGAACTTACTTGTACATAGTTGCGCTTCGGTGCCTTATCTTGGTTTTACATAAACCAGCACAACTACCTCTGAATACAAAAACCCGTGTGGTGTGGCACTGAGTGAGGTCTGCATTTGGATGTCCTGCAGCCCACCCAGGACCTACGTTGAAGGTTTGGTGCGGGTCCTTCACAAGAATATTGTATATTTATTGAATGCTATTTAATACTTTTGTATTTCTATAATGTTTGCAACGTTCAAGATATCCTCACCTCCCGGATGGGACGAACCAATGTTAATTGTTTAATGTTTTCATGCATAAACAAAATGTCTCTTTTGTATTTTACAGCCCGGGAGTGCTGTCTTTTACCATGGGGGAATGTGTAGCCCTGGTGTTAGGCACACGCAGTACCCTGGAGAGTGTGTGGCGAGACCCGGGGGGAAAAAAGCCGGCCCCCCCCCCCCGGGTTTTTCCCCGGGGGGCCCCCCGGGGGGGGGGTTTTTTTAAAATTTTTTTTTCCCAAAACCCCCCCCCCCGGAATTTTTGGAAAACCCCCGGGGTTTTTGGGGGGGGGGGGGGTTTTTCCCCCCCGGGGGCCCCCTTTGGGGGGAAATTTTTTTCCCCCAAAAAAAATTTTTTTTTCCCTTTTGCCCCCTTTTTTTTTTTTTTTTTAAAAAAAAAAAAACCCAAAAAAAAAAGGGGAAAAAAATTTGGGTTTTTAAACCCCCCAAAAAATTTTAAACCCCCCCCGGGGTTTTTTAAAAAAAAAGGGAAAATTTTTTCCCTTTCCTTTTTTGGGGGGGGGAAAAAAAAATTTTTTAATTTTAAAAATTTTGGTTTCCTCCCCAAACCCCAAAAAAAGGGGCCGGGGAAAAATTTTGGAATTTTTGGGGGAAAAAAAAAACCGGGGCCCCCCAAAAATTGGGGGGGGAAACCCCCCCCAAAAAAAAAAAACCCCCCCTTTCCCCTTTTTAAAAAAAAAGGGGGGGGTTTTTTTTTTTTTTCCTTTTCCCCGGGAAAAAAAAAAAAGGAAAACCCCGGGAAAAAAATTTTTTTGGGGGGGGGGGGCCTTTTTCCTTTTTTTGGGAAATTTTAAACCCAAAAAAGGGAATTTAAAAAAAAAATTTAACCCCCGGGAAAAAAACCCCCCCCGGGGGAAAACCCCCCCTTACCCAAAAAAAAACCCCGGGGGTTTTGGCCGGGGGGAAAAAAAAAACCCCCCCCCCCAAAAGGGAAAAAAACCCCCCTTTTCCTCCAAAAAACCCCCTTTTTTCCCCCCGGGGGTTTTTTTTGGGGGTTTTGGGGGGGGGAAAAAAAAAAACCCCCCCTTTAAAACTTCCCCGGGGGTTTCCCCCCGGGGGGGTTCCCCCAAAGGGAACCCCCGGGCTTTAAAAAAGACCCCCTTTTTTTTTCAAAAAATTTGGAAAAAAAAAAGGGGGGGGGGGGGAAACTTTTTCTTACAAAAACCAAAAAAAAAAATTTTTGGGGGGTTTTTTTGGGGCCCCCCCCCAAAAATCCCCCGGGGGGAAAATCCAAAAACCCCGGGGGGGGAAAAAAAACCTTTTTTTTTTAAAAAAAAAAAACCCGGGGGGGGCCCCCCCAAAAAAAAAAGGGGGGGAAAAAACCCCAAAAAAAAGGGGGTTTTTTTTTTTTTGGGGCCCCCCTTTCCCCCTTTTTTTCCCCCCTTTTTTTCCTTTTAAAAATTTTTTTTTTCCCCCTTTTTTTTTGGGAAATTTTTTTTTTAAAAAATTTTTTTTAAAAATTTTAAAAAAAACCCTTTTTCC
Organism: Oophaga sylvatica; assembly: GCA_033576555.1. NCBI lineage: Eukaryota > Metazoa > Chordata > Amphibia > Anura > Dendrobatidae > Oophaga > Oophaga sylvatica. Next base: position 44,057,472 of record JARQOD010000001.1, on the reverse strand, counting down.
GGGGGTTTTTTAAAAAGGTTTTAAATTTTTTCCCCTTTTTTTTGGTTCCCTTTTTTTACCCTTTTTCCCCCCCCCCCCCTTTTTTAAAAATTTTTTTGTTCCCCCCCTTTTTTGGGGGTTTTTTTTTGGGGGCCCGGGGGGGGGTTTTTTTTTCCCCCCTTTTTTTTCCCCCCCCCGGGGGGGGAAAAGGGGCCCCAAGGGGGGGGCCCTTGTTTGGGTTTTTCCAAAATTTTTTTAAATTTTTTTTAAAATTTTCCCCCCCCGGGAAAAAAAAAGGGGCCGGGGGGCCCCCAAAAAAGGGGGAAAACCGGGCCCCCCGGGGGGGAAAACCCCCCTTTTTTTTCCCCCCCCCCCCCCAATTTGGCCCCCAAACCCCCCAAATTTTTTCAGGGGGGAAAAAAAAAAAAAAAGGGGGGAAACCCCTTTCCCTTTAAAACCCCCCCCCCCCCCCCCCCCCCCGGTTTAAAAATTTTTAAAAGGGGCCGGGGGGCCAAAAAATTTAAAACCCTTTTTGGGGGGCCCCCCCCCCCCCCCCCTTTCCCCCCGGGGGGGGGGGGCCCCCCCCCTTTTCCCCTTTTTTTGGGGTTTTTGGGGGGGGCCCCCCCCCCCCCCCAAAAAAAGGGGCCCCAAACCCGGGGGGGGTTTGGGGCCCCCCCCTCCCCCCCACCCCCCGGGCCCCCCTAAATTTTTTCCCCCCCTTCCCCTTTTCCCCCCTTTCCCCAAAAGGGGGGGGGGGGAAAGGGGGGTTTTCCCCCTTTGGGGAAAAAACCCCCCTTTTTGGGGGGGGGTTTTTTTTTTTAATTTTTTAAAAAAAAAACCCCCCCCAAAAAAATTTGGCCCCTTTTTAAAAAAAAAAAAGGGGGGGGGGGGGGGGCCCCCCCCCGGGCCCCCCAAAATTTTTTTGGGGTTTTTTTTTTAGAAATTTTTTAAAAAAGGGGGGGGTTTTTTCCCCAAAAAAAAAAGGGGGAAAAAATTCCAAAGGGGAAAAAATTGGAAGTTTTTTAAAAAATTTTTTGGGGGGGGCCAGGGGTTTTTTTTTTGAAACCCCCCAAAAAGGGGTTTTGGGGGGGGGAAAAAAAATTTTTTTAAAAAAATTTTTTTTTCCCCCCTTTTTTTTGGTTTTTTTTGGGGGGGGTTTTTGGGGGGGGGAAAAAATTAAAGGGGGGCCCCTTTTTTTCCCCCCCCCCCCCTTTTTTTTAAAGGGGGGGGGGGGGGCCCCCTTTTTCCCCCCCCTTTTCCCCTTTTTTTTTGGGGTTTTAAGGGGAAAAAATTTTTTTTTTTTTTAAAATTTTTAAAAAAACCCCCTTAAAATTTAAGGGGCCCCCAAAAATTTTCCCCCAAGGGGGGCCCCCCCTTTTTAAAAAAACCCCAAAAAAAAAACCTTTCCCCCGGGTTTTTTTTTTTTCCCCCCCCTTTTTTTTTTAAAAAAAGGGGGGGGGGTTTTTTTTTGGGGAAAAAAGGGGAAATTTTTTTAAAAAAAAAGGGCCAAACCCCTTTTTTAAAAAAGGGAAAGGCCCCCTTTTTTTTCCCCAAAAAGGGGTTTTTTCCCCCCTTTTTTAAAAACCAAACCCCCGGCCCAAAAATTTAAATTTTAAAAGGGTTTGGGCCCCAAAAAGGCCCTTTAAATTTTTTCCCCCCCAACCCCCCAAAAAAAAAACCCCCCCGGGGGGGGGGGTGCTCCCCCCCGGAAAAAAATTTTTAGGCCCTTCCCCTTGGTTTTTTTTGGGGGTTTTTTTAAAAAAAGGGGGTTTTTTTTTTTAAAAAAAGGGGGTTTTTTTTTTTTAAAAAAAAAAAAAACCCCCTTTCCCTTTTTAAAAAAAAATTTTTTAAAATTTTTTCCCAATTTTTTAAAAAAAATTTTTTTTAAAAAAAAATTCCCCCCCAAAAAACCACCCACTTTTGGGGGTTTTCTCCTTTTAAAAATTCCAAAAAAAAAAAGGGGGGGCCCCCCCCCCCCCCCCCGAAAAAGGGAAAAACCCCCGGGGGGGGCGGCCCAAAAAAATGGGGGGCCCCCTTTAAAAAATTTTTTTCCCCCCCCCCCCCCGGGGCCTTTCCCCCCCGGGGGGGTTTTTTTAAAAATTTTGGGGGGGCCCCCCCCCCCCCCGGGGCCCCCCCCCCCCCGGGGGAAAAAAGGGGGGGTTTTTTTTGGGGGGGAAGGGGAAAAAACCCCCCCCAAAAAAAAAGGGGGGGAAAGGGGATAAACCCCCAAAAAACAAAAGGGTTGCCCAAAAATTTTTTTTAAAAAACCCCCCCCAGGGGGCCCCCCCCCCAAAAAAAGGGGGCCCCCCCCCCCCAAAAAGGGGGGGAAAAAATTTTCCCCTTTCCCCAAAAAAAAAAGGGGGGCAAAAATTTTTTTAAAAAACCCCTTTTTTTTTTAAAAAAAGGGGGGGTTTCTGCTAATCTGCAGAGCCGGGCAGATTCCCGGTGGGCTGGCGGCTCTGTAATACAAAGTGGGCTGCCGGCACTTTACAACATCTTGATAGATGCCTTGTGTGCGCGTTCGCTCCCTTGCACGTGCTGACAAGGGCCGCTGTTGCATTTGTCAGTATGTGCTCGTCGCGGCGGCCCTCATCAGCTTGTGCATGCGCGCAGCCGCAGCCCCGTCAGTGTGTGCAAGCAGGAGAGTGTGCACACACAGGTGTTGTGTTTTGGTAGCTGAGGAGAATAAGCAAAATCGGCAATACACCAGAGAGGCTGGAACCTATTGGATTGCAGTAACCTGAACTAACCACACAACTAGAGGTAGCCGTGGAGCGTTCATACATTGATCCTAGATGCCTCGTCACAGCCTGAGAGATAATTACACCTAAAGGCAGAAAGATGAAAGCTATCTGCCCCGGAGCAGATCCCCAAAGAAAATAGGAAGCCCCCAAACATGTAATGGCGGTTAGACAAGAAGAAGCACGGACACAGACAGAAAATAGAATGAGCAAACGCTGGGGCCCAATCTGTCTAGACAGAAAAGTACAGGAAAGGATACTCACTGCAATCCAAAAAAAACCCTAAAAAATACCAACTCTTCTGATTGCAAAAACACCTGAAATTACACGATCTCTACCACCTAAATCAGATCTCTGGTGTAACAAAACTAAGCCGCAGCCACTGAAAAAACAGGAAAAAGAAAATGAACAAATAACAGTGGCTTCAGATAAACTGAGAGGAGCACAAGCACCCCGGAGGGGACCTGGCTGACCTCCACAGAAGTGCAGGGAACAATGCAAAAAGCAAGCACAAAAACAAAAGCAGAAAATATCTTATCTGATAGCAGAAGATGCAGGCAAGACTCAGCAAACTTCCAAATGAACCAGGAACCACAATTGAGACAAGAACAATTGATCACTGGCAACCATCATGGGAGGGAACCTCCCTTATATCAGACCAGTCAGTGAACCCAGATTGCCATTCCTCGCTGAAAGGTTCAGTACTGTCTGTAACCATCAGAGGGAGCCTCTGCTCAGAAACCATCTCTAGCACATTCATAACACACAGGGCCTTCAGTCTGACGCTGGCCAGTACCAGCGTCAGAGCAGCTTGTTTTTTGTTTCCTGCACTACTTATCACCAGCCCCAGCCAGGGATCCGCTCCTGTGCACGGCCGACGATGGACCTACCTCAGTTCAGAGCTCTTCATCCTCCCCCCATCTCAGGGACCTGGGTGAGTCCCAACATGGAAACTTTGCTTTCTGTATGTACAGCACTTGCAGTACCACCTGTATACTGTATACAGACTGCTGTGTACACATTATATAGGGGTTACTGGCTGCTAAATCTGTGTATAAACACGGTATCACCTATATAATGTATATACAGCAGTCTTTATACAGTATACAGGTGATACTGCGACTCTGCTGTATATACATAATATAGGTGATACTGTGACTGGTATGTATATATCTCACTCCGATAAATTGTGAAAAAAGTGGCAGACTCTTTCTTAGCCCATGTAGCAAAGTTTCTGATCCATTACATAGCATTTATCTGATGTGGAAAGGAAATGCTGCCACACGGGCTAATAAAGAGTCCACCCCTCCCCCACTTGCTCAGGGCCCCGGCACTTGAGATACTTACCTCTTCCCGCTCTTCCGCTGACTGTGACGTTTCAGGTCAGAGGGTGCGATGACGTCACGTCTGTGCGCCCTCTGCCTGAACAGTCACAGTGCAGAGAGCCGAAAGACATCGACTCTGAGTCCGGAGCAGAACAGCGACTAGCAGTGAGGATTTCAGCTTTTTTTTTGTTTTGAGCAGTATATGGGGCCCAGCATACACTGGAGCATTGTATGGGGAACATTATATATGGAGCATTATATGAGGCCCATTATATATGGAGCATCATATGGGACCCACTACATATGGATCATCATATGGGGCCCATTATATATGGAACATCATATGGGCCCATTATACATGGAGCATTATATGGAGCCCATTCTGTTTGAAGTTTGGAGCAATATACGGGGCCCACCATATACTGGAGCATTATATGGGGCACATCATATTCTGTATGGAGCATTATATGGGACCTATTTTGTATGGAGCATTATATGGGGGTCCATTCTGTATGAAGCAAGGTACGGGGCTCATTATACTGTATGGTGTAATATATGGGGCTCATTATACTGTTTGGAGCATTATATGGGGCTCATTATAGTGTGTGGAGCATTATATGGGGCTCATTATACAGCATGGAGCAATATATGGGGATCATTATTCTGTATGGAGCAATATAAGGGCTCATTAATCTGTATTAAGCAATACATGGGGCTCATTATACTGTATGGAGCACTATGTGGTGACCATAATACTGTATGGAGCATTATATGGGCTTATTATTTGTATGGAACAATATATGGGGCTCATTATTCTGTATGGAGCATTATATGGGGCTCATTATTCTGTATGGAGCAATATATGGGGTTCATTATACTGTATGGAGCTCTATGTGGTACCCATAATACTGTAAGGAGCAATATATGGGGCTCAATATACTTGTATGGAGCACTTTGTGGTACCCACAATACTGTATGGAGCAATATATGGGGCTCATTATACTTGTATGGAGCACTATGTGGTAACAATAATACTGTATTGAGCAATATATGGGGCTCATTATACTGTATGGAGCACTATGTGGAACCCATAATACTGTATGGAGCAATACATTACACTGTATGGAGCACTATGCGATACCCATAATACTGTATGGAGCAATATATGGGCTCATTATACTGTATGGAGCACTATGTGGTACCCATAATACTGTATGGAGCAATATATGGGGCTCATTATACTGTATGGAGCACTATGTGGTACCCATAGTACTGTATAGAGCATTACATAGGGCTTATTATTCTGTATGGAGCAATATATGGGGCTCATTATTCTGCATGGAGCATTATATGGGGCTCATTATTCTGTATGGAGCAATATATGGGGCTCATTATATTGTATGGAGCTCTATCGGTAGCCATAATACTGTATGGAGCAATATATGGGCTCATTATAATGTATGGAGCACTATGTGGTACCCATAATACTGTATGGAGCAATATATGGGGCTCATTATACTGTATGGAGCACTATGTGCTACCCATAATACTGTATGGATCATTATATCGGGCTCATTATTCTGTATGGAGCAATATATGGGGCTCATTATACTGTATGGAGCTCTATGTGGTACCCATAATAATGTATGGAGCAATATATGGGGCTCATTATACTTGTATGGAGCACTATGTGGTACCCATAATACTGTATGGAGCAATATATGGGGCTCATTATACTGTATGGAGCACTATGTGGTACCCATAATACTGTATGGAGCAATATATGGGGCTCATTATACTGTATGAAGCACTATGTGGTACCCATAATACTGTATAGAGCATTACATAGGGCTTATTATTCTGTATGGAGCAATATATGGGGCTCATTATTGTGTATGGAGCATTATATGGGGCTCATTATTCTGTATGAAGCAAAATATGGGGCACATTATACTGTATGGAGCACTATGTGGTGCCCATAATACTGTATGGAGCAATATATGGGACTCATTATACTGTATGGAGCACTATGTGGTGACCCATAATACTGTATGGAGCAATATATGGGGCTGATTATACTGTATGGAGCACTATGTGGTACCATAATACTGTATGGAGTATTATATGGGGCTCATTATTCTGTATGGAGCAATATATGGGGCTCATTATTCTGCATGGAGCACTATGTGGTACCCATAATACTGTATGGAGCAATATGGATTGCATTACTGCACTAGAAAATAGGAAAAAACAAGAATACTTAGCACATAAATTGGATTATTCATGGGAATTAAAGATGACCTGGGAGCAAAGAGTGGTAAGCTTCATCTCTAAACTTTTGGTGCGCCTAGTCTACTCCCGCCTCACCCGTTACCTCTCCACTCACTCCCTCCTAGACCCTTCACAGTCCGGCTTCCGACCCCTACATTCGACTGAAACTGCACTCATCAAAGTGACCAATGACCTTCTGACAGCAAAACGTAACGGTGACCACTCTCTGCTCATTCTTCTCGACGTTTCTGCAGCTTTCGACACTGTTGACCACCGTCTCCTACTGTCTAGGCTTCAGTCACTAGGCATTAAGGACACTGCTCTCTCCTGGTTCTCCTCCTATCTTTCTGACTGCTCCTTCAGTGTTTCGTTCTCTGGCTCCACATCATCTCCTCTTCCTCTCACTGTTGGTGTACCCCAGGGCTCAGTCCTTGGCCCCCTTCTCTTCTCTCTCTACACGGCCCCAATTGGACAGACCATCAGCAGATTTGGCTTTCAGTACCATCTTTATGCTGATGACACACAACTATACACGTCATCCCCCGACCTTACCCCCGCTGTTCTACAGAACGCCACTGACTGTCTGTCCGCAGTCTCCAACATCATGTCTGCTCTCTACCTGAAACTTAACCTCTCCAAAACTGAACTTCTTCTGCTCCCGCCGTCTACTAACCTCCCTAAATCTGACATTTCCCTCTCTGTGGGCGGCACCATAATAACACCCCGGCAGCAGGCTCGCTGTCTGGGTGTTATATTTGACACCAATCTCTCCTTCACCTCCCATATACAATCTCTTGCCCACTCTTGCCGCCTACACCTAAAGAACATCTCTAGAATCCGCCCATTTCTCACCATGGAAACAACAAAAACCCTCACTGTAGCATTGATCCACTCCCGCCTGGACTACTGCAACGCTCTATTACTTGGCCTCCCCATTACTCGACTATCCCCTCTCCAGTCCATCCTTAATGCAGCAGCCAGGGTCATCCATCTGGCTAATCGGTACTCAGACGCGTCCGCTCTTCGCCAGTCCTTACACTGGCTGCCCATTCATTATAGGATCCAATTCAAAGTACTTGTTCTCACCCACAAAGCTCTCCACAGTGCAGCACCCCCCTACATCTCCTCCCTCATTTCTATCTATCGGCCTAACCGACTGCTGCGCTCTGCAAACGACTTTCGACTAACCTCTGTACTAATCCGTACCTCCCACTCCCGACTCCAAGACTTCTCCCGCGCTGCGCCAATCCTCTGGAATGCTCTACCCCAAGAAATTAGGACTATCCACAATTTGCATGGTTTCAGGCGCTCCCTCAAAACACATCTGTTCAGAGCGGCCTATCACGTTCACTAATCAAAGTCATTCTATGTGTAAGTGTGTGTGTGTGTAGCCTATTCACTATCTCCATCCATCCCTCACTCCCTCAAGATGGCTGGACCATCATTGTAAATGCACCATTGTATATATACACCTGTACTTTGTATCTCCCCCACCTCATTGTAGATTGTAAGCTCTCATGAGCAGGGTCGGCTTATTTTGCTTTAATTATTGTATTGTTAACGTTGTTACTTATGACTTGTGTTTTGAAACTGTTAAACTGTAAAGCGCTGCGGAATATGATGGCGCTATATAAATAAAGGTTATTATTATTATTAGCAAATACCTCCAATTAGAAATGTAGTATAGCTTTTCTGATTCGCTACGTCTCTTTCCTCAGCTATTCATGGTTATGACCACTACTATAGCGACAGTTAGCTAGCTGCTAGTGGTCGTAACCATGGATACCTAAGGTCCTGCAATGCCTGCACATGAGGAAAGAGACATAGCGAATCAGAAAAACTATACTACATTTCTAATTGGAGGTATTTGCTAATATTATTATTATTATTATTATTAATATTATTATTATTCCACCTGCTACATATTGGGATAGGATCTTGGAGATGGAAATACCCCTTTAATTTTGAGGCCTAGTCTCATGACTAGACCCCAGTTAAATTTTGAGGTCAGGTTATGGACATGAACTTATTTAGGAATTCTGTGTCTCTGAATTAATAATTTTTGTTTTAGTTAGGGGTTTAGATAATTTTGAGTTCTGATTTGGATGATGAAATAAATTTCGGGGTCAGGTCTGGAGACTTACAGTGGGGAAAAAAGTATTTAGTCAGCCACCAATTGTGCAAGTTCTCCCACTTAAAAAGATGAGAGGCCTGACATCATAGGTAGACCACAACTATGAGAGTCACAATGAGAAAACAAATCCGGAAAATCACCTTGTCTGATTTGGCAAGATTTATTTTGCAAATTATGGTGGAAAATAAGTATTTGGTCATCATTATTATTAGCAAACGATCATCTCCATATTTTGTTATATATCCTTTATTGGCAATGACAGAGGTCAAACATTTTCTGTAAGTCTTCACAAGGTTGGCACACACTGTTGGTGGTATGTTGCCCATTCCTCCATGCAGATCTCCTCTACAGCAGTGATGTTTTGGACCTGTCACTGGGCAACACGGACTTTCAAATACTTCTTTCCCCACTGTAAATAATTTAGGGGTCTAGTCTTGGGATTTAAATAATTTTGGTGTTGGTAATGATGAGACCTGAATATGTTTAGGAGGGTTTATCTAAACAACAGTATGAGTTTTTATACTACTTTAAAGGAAAATGTTTATCCATATAACAATATTCAAAAGTAGAAATAGAACTATATAATATTTGCCTATATATGTCTATTATACCTCAAAATAATACCGCCATACAGTGAATATGCACAATATCCAGACGATGGCCGACTTTCTTCATTGGTGTTTTTGAAATAAAGATGATCTGGGAGCAGAGTGACAAGTAAATGGAAGGATATAGGTTTTTTGGTGTCTGGTCTGGGAACTAAATTCCTTTTGGGGTCTGGTCTGTGGTCTTAAGTACCGTAATTTGGGGTTTTGTAATGGGATCTGACTATATTTAGGAGTATTGTTCGAACAATATATCAAACACATGTGGCAGTGTAGTGTGAGTTTTTATACTATGTTAAAGGGAATATGTCAGCAGGATTTTGCTATGTAATCTGAGAGCAGTATGGTGTAGGGGAAGAGACCCTGATTCCCGTAATGTGTCACTTACTAAGCTGTGTTTTTGTTTCAGTACAGTGTTTTACCAGCTGCAGATTATCACTAGAAGACTAGGTGTCTTGTGCGTCCGCAAGTGTATACAGAAATCTGCCAGCCAGTGTTGTGGGTGGGGTTGTACACAGCTCAGCAACTTTCAGAGTTCTGTTAGATCTGCAGGAGAGAAAACCCTATGACAACAGTAAACTAAATGACACATCACTGGAATCAGGGTCTCTGACCCTACCTCACACTGCTGTCAGATTACATAACAAAGCCTGCTGACAGATTACCTTTAAAGGAAATATTTTCCTTGAATAAAAAAATTTATATGTAGAAGTATAACATTGTACATAATATTTGCCTCCTGTCCTGGATGCTTACATCTATAAGTAGTAAAATAATTATACCTTAAAATAATACCGCCATATGGTGACTGTATGTAATATCCTAACGATAGCTGGCGCCAGGACTCTGAGCTCGGAAATAAAGATGACATGAGAACCAGGAGTAAATGGAAGGGTATGGGCTGAGTCTGAAATATTTTTTAAACCTGTTCTCAGATTCTGCATAATGGGGTCTGAATTAATTTTTTAGTCTGTTCTGAAAGTCTGAATTAATTTTGAGGTCTGGTTTGGGCTATAGATTGAATTAGGAGGTCTGGATCAGAATTGATTTAGGGGGCTAGGTCTAGGGACACAGTTTTGGTTTCAGGTCTGTCAATTAAATTCTTTTTTAGGTCAGTTTTCGGGACTGACAAATCTTGGGGGGTCTGGACAGTACAGTATATCAGGTACATCAGGATATATGTGGCAATGAAGCATGGGTTTCATGCTATGTTAAAAGGAAATTTTTGCCTGCTTAGAAATATTTATTAAAAACAGAAACAGAAGTGAACAAGTCTGTAGAGACATCGTTCACACCACCAGAAGACTGAAAACACAAAAAAAGCGCAGTAAAACCAAAAATACTCTGTTGCAAAAAGAATATAATATAACAGTAAAGTGCCAATAAAAAAATGGAAAAACAAGGGTATTTGGTTAATATGTTTTTTGCAAAAAATGTATATTAAGCCGCTCTACCAATTGTCAAGGTATACCCGTATCAGAGCAGTCCCTGACTAATGTATGTAATCCCTATCTGATGTATTTAAAGACCTGGTCATATGTATAATACCTGTATGAGCAGTATTCAGAAAGGTAATGTCCAATGTGGACACAGCATAGAACGGTGTTATGATTTGGTAGCTGAGGAGTGCAGGTAAAAAAGGCAATACACCAGAGCAGTTGGAATCTATGAGATTGCAGTACCCTGACTAACAACCACAACTAGAGGCAGCCGTGGAGCGTTCCTACGTTGGTCCTAGACGCCTCGTCACAGCCTGAGAAACTAACTATACCTAAAGATAGAAAGAGGAAAGCTATCTGCCCCGGAGAAGATCCCCAAAGAACATAGAAAGCCCCCAAACATGTAATGGCGGTTAGACAAGAAGAAATACTGACACAGACAGAAAATAGTATGAGCAAACGTTGGAGCCCAAACTATCTAAATAGAAAAGGATAGGAAGGGAACTTACTGCAATCCCAAAAAACCCTGAAAAGCACCAACTTTACTAATTTCAAAAACACCTGAGATCACACGACCTCTACCACCTAAATTAGTTCTCTGGTGTAACAAAATCAAAACAGCAGCCACTGAAAAAACTGGAAAAAGCAAATGTACAAACATCAGTGGCTGAACAAAACTGAGAGGGCAAAAGCCCCCGGAGGGGACCCTGAAGGCCCCCACAGAAGTGCAGGACAAAATGCAAAAATCAAGCACAAAAGCAAAAAGAAGAAAATGTCTTATCTGTTAGCAGGAGATGCAGACACGACACAGCAGGCTACAAAGGAAACAGGAATCAAAGATTGAGACCAGAACAATTGATCACCGGCAACCCTGATGGGAAGGTGACTCCCTTATATAAGACCAGTCAGTAACACCTGATTCCCAATCCTCACAATCTTCACTGGACAGTCCAGTACCGTTTGTAACCACCAGAGGGAGCCTCTGCTCAGAACTCATTTCAAGTCCATTCACAACAGTACCCCCCCCTTGAGGAGGGGTCACCGAACCCTCATTTGAGCAACCAGGTCGGTCAGGATGAGTTCTATGATACGCACGGATGAGTCTCCTAGCATGGATGTCCGAAGCAAACACCCAAGAATTGTCTTCCTGACCATAACCTCTCCACTTAACCAAATACTGGAGTTTCCGTCTAGAAAAACGAGAATTCAAAATTTTCTCAACCACAAACTCCATATTGCCCTCAACCAGAACAGGGTCAGGAGGCAAAGCAGTAGGAACCACTGGCTCAACAAACCTCTTCAACAAGGACTTGTGGAACACATTATGGATCTTAAATGTTCCTGGAAGAAGCAAACGAAAAGAAACAGGATTAAGAATCTCCATGATCTTATAAGGTCCAATGAACCTAGGCTTAAATTTAGGAGATGCCACTCTCATAGGAATATTTTTTGAGGACAACCAGACCAAGTCCCCCACTTTAAACCGGGGACCATCAGTCCTATGCCGGTTAGCAAACCGCTGGGCCCTCTCCTGAGAGAGGGACAACCTCTGCACTACCTGGTCCCAAATCTGTTGCATACGCTCCACAACAGAGTCAACACCTGGACAGACAGAAGCCTCCGTCTGTCCTGAAGAAAATCGAGGGTGAAACCCAGAATTACAGAAAAATGGAGACATCAAAGTGGCAGAGCTAGCCTTATTATTAAGAGCAAACTCAGCCAAAGGCAAAAAAGAGACCCAGTCATCCTGATCAGCAGACACAAAGCATCTTAGATAAGTCTCCAATGTCTGATTTGTTCTCTCAGTTTGACCATTGGTCTGAGGATGAAACGCCGAGGAGAAAGACAATTGAACACCAAGTTTAGAACAAAAGGTCCTCCAAAATCTGGAAACAAACTGGACTCCTCTGTCAGACACAATGTTCTCAGGAATGCCGTGTAAACGAACCATGTGCTGAAGGAACAAAGGTACCAATTCAGAGGAGGAAGGCAACTTAGGTAATGGCACAAGATGTATCATCTTGGAAAACCTATCACAAATCACCCAGATGACGGTCATTCTCTGAGAAACAGGGAGGTCGGAAATGAAATCCATAGAGATATGGGTCTATGGTCTCTTGGGCACAGGCAATGGCATCAACAAACCACTAGAGCGAGAGCAAGGTTTGGAGCGAGAGCAAGTCCCGCAGGACTGCACAAATTCCCTGACATCACGAGACAAGGTAGGCCACCAAAGGACCGACTAACCAAGTCTCTGGTACCAAAAATTCCGGGATGACCGGCCAACGCGGAACAATGAATCTCAGACATCACACTCTTTTTCCAGTGGTCCGGGACAAACAATTTCCCAACAGGGCAGCGCTCGGGCCTATCCTCCTGACACCCCTCCAGAGCCAGTCTCAAATTGGGCGAGATGGCGGAAAGAACTACACCTTCTTTCAAAATAACAGAAGGATCAGATAACTCAGGAGAGTCCGCAAGGAAACTCCTTGAAAGGGCATCCGCCTTAACATTCTTAGTGCCAGGAAGAAAGGAAACCACAAAATTAAAACGTGTGAAAAACAAGGCCCACCTGGCCTGTCTAGGATTAAGTCGCTTGGCAGATTCCAGATAAACCAGATTCTTATGGTCAGTAAGGACCACCACCTGATGTTTGGCTCCCTCCAGCCAATGTCTCCACTCTTCAAAAGCCCACTTCATGGCCAATAACTCCCGATTACCCACGTCATAATTACGTTCAGTAGGAGAAAATTTTCGAGAGAAAAAGGCACAAGGGTTACTTTTAGAGGTCTCTGGATCTCTTTGGGACAAAACGGCACCTGCCCCAATTTCAGAGGCATCAACCTCCACCTGAAATGGCAGAGAAACATCAGGCTGCCGTAGAAACAGGAGCAGAAGTGAATCTCTGCTTAAGTTCCTGAAATGCAGAGACTGCCTCAGGAGGCCAATTCACCACATCAGAACCCTTTTTGGTCAAATCAGTTAATGGTTTAACAATAACCGAGAAATTACCAATAAATTTACGATAAAAATTGGCAAAACCCAAAAATCTTTGAAGAGCCATTAATGAAGTAGGTTGGACCCAATCACAGATGGCCTGAACCTTGACCGGGTCCATTTCAATAACAGATGGGGATAAAATAAATCCCAAAAATGAGATCCTCTGTACGCCAAAAAGACACTTTGATCCCTTCACATACAGAGCATTCTCTCTCAAAATCTGGAATACAGTTCGAACATGTTTCACATGAGAGTCCCAGTCATCGGAAAAAAATCAAGATATCATCCAAATAAACAATCAGAAATTTATCCACAAAATCCCTGAAAATGTCATTCATGAAGGACTGGAAGACAGAAGGAGCATTAGTGAGCCCAAAGGGCATCACAAGGTACTCAAAATGCCCCTCAGGGGTGTTAAATGCCGTCTTCCATTCATCCCCGTGCTTAATGCGAATAAGGTTATATGCCCCCCTGAGGTCAAGCTTGGTAAACCAAGTAGCGTTTTTCACCCTGGAAAACAGGTCAGAAATCAAGGGTAACGGGTATTGATATTTCACAGTAATATTGTTCAAAAGACGATAATCAATACACGGCCTTAATGAACCATCCTTTTTGGCCACAAAGAAAAAACCGGCACCTAAGGGTGAAGAGGATGGTCTGATATGACCTTTCTCCAAAGACTCCTTGATATAAGACCGCATAGCGTCATGTTCAGGTACAGACAAGTTAAAAAGGCGACCTTTAGGGAATTTACTACCAGGCACTAATTCAATAGCGCAGTCATAGCTCCTATGGGGAGGCAAGGATGCAGATTTACTTTCGCTAAACACATCAGAAAAATCAATCAAAAAGTCAGGAACATCCTGAGCCTGGGGGGAGGCAGAAAAAACAGGAGTGTTGGTATTAACACATTGGCAGCCCCAACTGGTTACAGACACAGATTTCCAATCCAAAACAGGATTATGAGACTGTAACCAAGGGAAACCCAGCACGATAATGTCATGCAGATTATACAGAACCAAAAATTTGCAGCTCTCCTGATGATCAGGTTCAACCCTCATTATCACCTGAGTAGAGAACTGAGGTTTATTCTCAGCCAAAGGGGTAGAATCGATCCCCAGTAGGGGAATAAACTTCTGTAGGGGTATCAAGGGAAACCCACAACGTTTAGCGAAATCAAAATCCATCAGGTTAATAGCTGCTCCCGAATCAACGAAAGCCTGAGCAGAAAATGAGGACAGAGAGCATATCAGAGTAACAGTTAATAAAAACTTAGTCTGAACACTACCCAAGACAACTGAGCGTGCAAAACGTCTTCCCCGCTTAGGGCAGACTGAAATAGCATGAGAGGCATCACCACAGTAGAAACATAACCCATTGCGCTTTCGAAACTCATGACGCTGTGCCCCAGAAACCACTCTATCACACTGCATGGGTTCAGAAGCAGGTTCACAAGGCAACACTATTCCACGCATACTTCTCCGCTCACGCAAACGTCTGTCAATTTGAATCGCTAATGACATAGAATCATTGAGACCAGAGGGGACAGGGAATCCCACCATAACATCCTTTACATTATCTGACAGACCCTTCCGAAAAAGGGCTGCCAAAGCGTCGTCATTCCATTTGGTCAGGACTGCCCACCTACGGAATCTCTGACAGTATAACTCAGCGTCATCAAACCCCTGATTTAATGCCAACAAGGCTTTTTCAGCTTGATCAGTGACATTAGGCTCATCGTACAATAACCCCAAGGCCTGAAAAAATGCATCAACATCACTCAAAACAGGATCCCCAGGTGTCAGGGAAAAGCCCAATCCTGAGGATCGCTGCGCAGGAGAGAGATGACAATTTGAACCTGCTGCGCTGCGTTCCCTGAGGACTTAGATTTTAAGGCAAAAAACAATTTACAATTATTTTTGAAATTCAGAAACTTGGCTCGATCCCCCAAAAACAAATCTGGCATGGGAATCCTAGGTTACACAACAGGCAACCTAGCAAGATAGGTAGCAATACTCTGAACCTCAGTGGCAAGCTGATCCACACGGCCAGACAACTGTGCAAACTCCATTGAGAGAAAAAATCCTCCCCAGCACCCAGAGATACAGAGGGAAAAAAAAAAAAAATGCAACAAACAGAAAAATATCTCTGACAACTCTGACAACCTTTTTTTTTCTTTCACAATATTTTTCCCTTCTGTGAGTACCATATAATTTTCAGTTTAGGCCGGTGATACTGTTATGTTACGGTAGCTGAGGAGTGCAGGTAAAATAGGCAATACACCAGAGCAGTTGGAATCTATGAGATTGCAGTACCCTGACTAACCACCACAACTAGAGGCAGCCGTGGAGCATTCCTACGTTGGTCCTAGACGCCTCGTCACAGCCTGAGAAACTAACTATACCTAAAGATAGAAAGAGGAAAGCTATCTGCCCCGGAGAAGATCCCCAAAGAACATAGAAAGCCCCCAAACATGTAATGGCGGTTAGACAAGAAGAAATACTGACACAGACAGAAAATAGTATGAGCAAACGTTGGGGCCCAAACTATCTAAATAGAAAAGGATAGGAAGGGAACTTACTGCAATCCCAAAAAACCCTGAAAAGCACCAACTTTACTAATTTCAAAAACACCTGAGATCTCTACCACCTAAATTAGTTCTCTTGTGTAACAAAATCAAAACAGCAGCCACTGAAAAAACTGGAAAAAGCAAATGTACAAACATCAGTAGCTGAACAAAACTGAGAGGGCAAAAGCCCCTGGAGGGGACCCTGAAGGCCCCCACAGAAGTGCAGGACAAAATGCAAAAATCAAGCACAAAAGCAAAAAGAAGAAAATGTCTTATCTGTTAGCAGGAGATGCAGACACGACACAGCAGGCTACAAAGGAAACAGGAATCAAGGATTGAGACCAGAACAATTGATCACCGGCAACCCTGATGGGAAGGTGACTCCCTTATATAAGACCAGTCAGTAACACCTGATTCCCAATCCTCACAATCTTCACTGGACAGTCCAGTACCGCTTGTAACCACCAGAGGGAGCCTCTGCTCAGAACTCATTTCAAGTCCATTCACAACAGAACGGCTTATATGTGCAGGGCTCATAAGGGAGGGGTGGAGAACTCCCTACTCTTGTAGAAACAAGAAAACAATTGGTTAAAAACAGAAACACATGAGCCCTGCACAACGTGAACAAGCCTGTAGAGACACTGTTCACACCACCAGAAGGCTGAAAACACATTGGACATTACCATTAGAAGGATCACAAGGAAATGGACAGTATGTGACTTAAATATGAGTGTCTGAGAAAAGGGTCTGAATACTTATGACCATGTGATATTTCAGTATTTCTTTAATAAATTTGCAAAAATTTCTACATTTCTGTTTTTTTTTTTAGTCAAGATGGGGTGCAGAATGTACATTAATGAGAAAAAAATGAACTTTTTTGAATTTACCAAATGGCTGCAATGAAATAAAGAGTGAAAAATGTAAAGGGGTCTGAATACTTTCCAAACCCACTGTATATAGTGGCACAGTATATTTCTGGATGAATGTACTGTACAACCCTGGCTTGCTGGGCATTGTATGAGTCCTGCATACATGGAGAGAGTATGTGCATTGGGGGTTTTCAGGCTCATGTCCTCGTGGGGGCTTGGTGTTGTCCATTTCGAATACTCCCCTATAAGGCTATGTGCACACGTTGCGGAATTGCCATGGAAATTTCCGCGGCAATTCCGCACCCCCCTGCCGCGGGAAATCCGCATATTATAGGTATGCGTATTCCCGCTAAACACTAGCGTTTTGCAAGCGGAATTAGCTTGCAGAATGCTAGCGTTTTACAAGCGATCTGACAGGTTGGTCACATGAGTCAAACAAGTGTTTGACTCGTGTGACCAACTTTTTACTATTGATGCCGCCTATGTCGCATCAATAGTAAAAAGATCTAATGTAAAAATAATAAAAAAAAAAAATAATAATGATATTCTCACCTTCCGGCGGCCCCCGCAGCCTTCCCGCCTCTCAGCGACGCTCCCGGCAACTCCCGGTCCCAAGAGTCCTTTGCGACAATCATCCCGATGACGTAGCATCATGCGAGACCGCTACGCCATCTGGGTGATCTCGCAATGCACTCCTGGGAACGCGATTGGCGGGAGCGTCGCTGAAGGCGGGAAAGCTGTGGGGGCCGCCGGAAGGTGAGAATATCATTATTTTTTATTTTAATTATTGTTTTTACATGGATATGTTACCCAGGGCCTGGAGGAGAGTCTCCTCTCCTCCAGACCCTGGGTACCATCCGCACATGAACCGCTTACTTTCTGCATGGTGGGCACAGCCACATGCGGAAAGTAATTGGTTCAATGCATTCCTATGGCGGCGGAATCGCAGCGGTTCTGCAAAAAAGAATGAGCATGCTGCGGATTCTCCCGCGATGCTATTCCCCTGCGGAAAAACCCGCAGCATGTGCACAGCATTGCGGAATCTCATAGGCCTTAATGAGTTGTATTGTGTAAGCGGTTTTGCAGCGGTTTCGCGGCAAAACCGCTAAGAAACCGCAACGTGTGCACATAGCCTAAAGAATCATGGATCTGACCAGAAATGTTCTTTAACTCCTGGGAGATAAAAAAAAAAAAACTGGCTGATGTTTTTGCTACCAGTGCGATGTTCTCACCTCCCTCCAATTATAAATGTTCCTCCGGGTCCGATTAGAAACCATTCTTCATATATTGTTCAACGCACCATTAACTTTTATAGGAGTCATCATATGTTTTCGGTTTATAGAGATGCTAATCATGCAAGACAAATTGTCTCCATAAAGAAGTCCTTTTATGTAGGAATTCTCCAACCATGACATTTCTGACATTACATTCCTATGGCGGCTCACAAAAACCTATTGTTTTAGCTCGTCAGTAGCGATATCATACTGGGAGAGCTTGCAAATAACTCTACAGCACGATGGGCACCGTATTCAAGGCAGATCTGTCACCGGATTTCATCATACAAACTGTATTCATTATTGAACGGATCTCTTAGACTTGATGGGTCAGCTGTATGTACTTTAACAAATCTATGTCAGTCAGGATATTAAAATTTGCTTTTAACCCCTTAACCCCCGTGGGTGGTTTGCATGTTAATGTCCAGGCTAATTTTTACAATTCTGACCACTGTCCCTTTATGAGGTAATAAATCTGGAACGCTTCCATGGATCCCGGTGATTATGAGAATTTTTTTTCGTGACGTATTGTACTTCATGATAGTGGTAAAATTTCTTTGATATGACTTTTGTTTATCTGTGAAAAAAAACGGAAATTTGGCAAAAATTTTGAAGATTTCACAATTTTCCATCTTTGAATTTTCATGCCCTTAAATCCAGGGTCGGCGTTAGCGGCAGGCAGACCAGGTAGCTGCTTAGGTCCCCCACTCGCCCAGGGGCCCCCAGCCAGTGGCGTGCCGCTAATAGCGGCAAATCACACAGCCGCTATGGGGCCTGTGAGTCAGGGGGGCCCGCATGCCGCCAGTGCCAACTCCCCTCCAGTGCCGCATTCAACTATACCGGCGACACTGGAAATGGTTTTCACTTCCGGTGACTACCTCTTGAAGCTCATCAAGAGAATGCCAAGAGTGTGCAAAGCAGTCATCAAAGCAAAAGGTGGCTACTTTGAAGAACCTAGAATTTAAGAAATATTTTCAGTTGTTTCACACTTTTTTGCTAATTATATAATTCCACACGTGTTAATTCATAGTTTTGATGCCTTCAGTGTGAATGTACAATTTTCATAGTCCTGAAAATACAGAAACATCTTTAAATGAGGTGTGTCCAAACTTTTGGTCTGCACTGTATGTTTTCTCTTCCTTGTTCATGGAGCTGAAATCCGGGAAGAGATCGGACAGTCTCCTGAAGTGAGTGTCCCTCACTGCTGAGTATTTGGTGCAGTGTAGCAGGAAGTGGGTCACATCCTCCAGGGCATCCAGGTCACAGTGTATGCACAGTCTGTCTTCCCTGGGCTTGTAGCTATATGGAGGACTATGGGGAGTGCATTTTACAATATGAAGGACTGCGGTGGACATTATAATATATGGAGGACTGTGAAGTGTATTATACTAAACAAGCAAAATGCTGCATATTCATCGAGTGATTGGATTTATGCCGGAATAAAAATCACTGTTCTCAGCAGCACATCGCCGGTGTAAACTGTAGATGTGCTGCTGATAACATGATACTGTATGGGGATTGTGAGGAACTCAGCCGGCCGCCACACGGTAGCCCGGGTATCACAGCTTCTGATACCACCGCCGCTACCAAATGTGACGGACGATCCCCTTCCTCCCACGTCACCAATGTGACGTAACTCCACAGGTACAGCTCTCCGGCGCCCCCCTTTGTCTCTCAGGTCAGTAAGAGAACCGCACCTAGAGCAAATGGCCGCCGGGGAAGGTGTCCTGTTACCCACTGGGTATTCTAAGATTCGTGATCAGAGTAAAAGCATCAGCCCAAGATTAATTTTATGGTTTAATTTGCCTTAAGGGCGCACTAGATAATTACAGAAATATACAGTAAAGCTATACAACGTAATTACAATGGATTTGCAGTCAGAGTAAGAATACAACAATAATGTACAAGGCTTAAAGGTATAAGCTATAGATCAATATTACCGGGTTGTATGGTCATGGGGAGGCATGGAGCTCTGCGTTCCCCAGGTGAAAGTCTTCAGTTGCTGGACAGCCCCCAATGCATGTGCTGCAGCTCCATTTGGCAAGTCTGTCCCTGGTGCTTCTGTGTGTGAAAATGGAATGAGAGACCAGTCTCTTCTTGGCTACAGCTTTTAAACCTGCTAGGCCCTTCCCCATTTGCTTTGAAGCACGCATATTAACTGGCCTGCAATTCATATGGAGCAGGAAACAATGACTTGAGCTTGAGCTATTTACCATACGACTGACCATCTTATTCAGACCCTGGCCTAAACCAATTAGCATGTAAAGGCCTATTGATTCATAGTGGACATCAAAGCTGGCCGTACTGAATATGCTAATAGGCCCTGTGTAGCTAAAAGTCTGTGGCTGTGTGAACTGACAAAATGGAGGCTGGTACAGGCCCTATACAAAATGGCGACAACCTTTTCCTTACACCTCCCTGCTTTTGAGGGCGCTAGGGGGTATCACATTCCTGTGTTCCCCCGTGCGCCCTACCGCACCCTCTACTTGCCGGGACAACCCATCAGCGTTACCATGGTCACTGCCTTTTTTGTGGCGAATGGTGAAATGGTACTGCTGGAGAGCGAGGCTCCAGCGTAGCAACCTCCCATTCGTCCCAGAGACCGTGTGTAACCAGCTGAGGGGTTGTGGTCTGTTTCCACGGTGAATTGGCGTCCGTACAAGTATGGCTGCAGACGCTGCAGGGCCCACACAATTGCCAGACATTCCTTCTCCATCGTGGAATAGGCCACTTCCCTCGGCAGGAGCTTCCTGCTCAGGTACAAAATGGGGTGTTCATGGCCCGTATTGTCAACCTGGCTGAGCACAGCACCGAGGCCGAAGTCGCTGGCGTCGGTCTGCACTAAGAATGGCCGCGTGAAGTCGGCTGCCTGTAGTACCGGAGAACTAGAAAGGGCGGTCTTGAGCGCTTGGAAAGCTGTCTCGCAGGTGACTGTCCAGTCGACTGCGACGGGCAGCCTTTTCTTGGTGAGGTCCGTCAGGGGCTTGGCCAGGGCACTATAGTGTGGAACAAACCTCCTATAGTACCCAGCAGTACCCAAAAAGGACATCACCTGCTTCTTGGTCCTGGGGGTGGGCCAGGATGCAATGGCATCCACCTTCCCGGGCTCTGGCTTCAGAGCTCCCCCACCTACCCGGTGTCCCAGGTAGTGGACCTCACTCATACCCAGCTGGCATGTTTCCGGCTTAATGGTCAAGCCTGCTCGCTGGATCCGCCCGAGCACCTGCGCCAGGTGCTCTAGGTGATCCTCCCAGGTGGGACTGAAGATGGCAATGTCATCCAGGTACGCGGTCGCATACCCTTCCAGTCCCTCGAGCAGCGTGTTGACCATCCACTGAAAAGTGGCAGGGGCACTCTTCATGCCGAAGGGCATCACCGTGGACTCGTACAGTCCAAATGGGGTGATAAAGGCAGAGCGTTCCCGTGCCCTAGGGGTCAGGGGAATCTGCCAATACCCCCTGCTCAGATCCATGATGGTCAGGTACTTGGCCCCGGCCAGCTGGTCGAGCAGGTCATCGATGCGCGGCATTGGGTACGCATCGGTGACCGTCACAGCGTTGAGCCCCCTGTAGTCCACGCAGAACCGCGTAGTTCGGTCCTTTTTAGGAACGAGGACTACAGGCGAAGCCCACGCGCTGTTGGACGCTTGGATCACCCCCAGCCTCAGCATCTCGTCTATCTCTTGGCGCATCTGCTGCTGCACCTCAAGAGAGACCCGATATGCTGAACGCCGGATTGGGGGGTGGTTGCCAGTGTCCACGTCATGAACTGCTGCCTCAGTCCTTCCGGGCAGGCTGCTGAACAGCTCCCGAAAGGGGTGTAGGGTGGCCCCCAGCTGGGAACGTTGGTCCTCCGAGAGCTGGTGGCCAACCCCCACATCCTCGATGGATCCACCCGACTTGGCTTGGGTGAGCAGATCGAGGAGGGTTTCTGCCTCTCCTTCCTCTGGAAGGTTGCACACTGGGTGAGCATAAGCCTCCCGCTCATGATGGGCCTTCATCATGTTCACATGGAAGGCCTTCCTCCTTCCACGGGCGTGGTCCAGGGTGACCAGGTAGGTGACGGCGTTGAGCTGCTCGTGCACGAGGTATGGACCCTCCCAGGCCGCCTGAAGCTTGTTTTGGGGTACGGGGACCAGTACCCACACCTTTTGACCCACCTGGTAGGTCCGCTCACAAGCATTCTGGTCGTACCATCGCTTCTGGTCAGCCTGAGCTTGGGCCATATTGTCATGCACCAGCCGCGTCAAGGCCATCATTCGGTCCCGGAAGCGCACGACATACTCAATGACCGACACTCCAGGGGTGGCTAAATCCCCTTCCCATGCTTCCTTCACCAGAGCAAGGGGCCCCCGTACACGTCGCCCGTACAGGAGCTCAAAGGGGGAGAACCCCGTTGAGGCCTGTGGAACCTCCCGGTAGGCAAACAGCAGGTGTGGGAGATACCGCTCCCAGTCTCTCCCGTGGGAGTCGACCAACATCTTCAACATCTGCTTTAAGGTGCCATTGAACCGCTCACACAAGCCATTGGTCTGTGGGTGATATGGGCTGGCCACCAGATGTTGCACCTGTACCTGCTTACAGAGAGACTCCATCAGCTGCGACATGAACTGGGTCCCTCGGTCGGTGAGCATTTCCTTGGGAAACCCCACTCTGGAGAAAATCTCCAGTAAGGCAGTGGCCACTTTGTCGGCCCGAATGGACGACAAAGCTACCGCCTCCGGGTACCGGGTGGCATAGTCCACTACCGTTAGTATGAAGCATTTCCCGGAGCGGCTGGGAGTGGACAGAGGTCCAATGAGATCCACAGCCACCCTCGAGAAAGGCTCTTCGATGATGGGCAGAGTTACCAGTGGGGCTTTGGGGCGTGGCCCCACCTTCCCCACCCTCTGACATGTGTCACACGAACGGCAGTAGGCTATCACCTCGGTCCTCATTCCAGGCCAGTAGAAATGCTGAGCTAGCCTGGCCCTGGTTTTAGTGATCCCTAAGTGTCCGGCCATTGGAATCTCGTGTGCGATCCGCAACAATTCCGCCCTGAACGGATGGGGCACCACTAACTGTCGGTCCCTGGGCCACGCCTCCGGTGAACCCTGCTGGACCGTTACCCGGTACAGCCGTCCCTGGTCCCAGACCACTCGCTCGCGGTCAGACTCCAGGGGAGGCTGTGCCACCTGTTCCTTGAGAGTCTTCAGGCTAGGGTCAGCTTCCAACGCTGCCTGAAATCCCTGACTAGATATGGCAAGAATTGATGAAACTGCCCTGTCCTCTGTCAGTTCCTCGGAATCTGTCTCCTGGCTACTGTCTGACTCGGCAGCCACTTGGTCAGAGAGGGGGAAACCGTCGGACCTCCGCGAGGCTCCTTGGGCTCCAGCGCTCCCACTCCTGGTAACAGCGGCCACGACCGCTGAGACCATGGGTAGCGCCTGCTTTCCCTCGTCCCCTGACCAAGTCGCCGGGTCAGGCAGACTTCCCTGACTTCCTGACATCCCGGATGTGGGGAACTCCTGACCTGGGGTCCTACCTGGTGGCTCCTCTCCCGGGACGCCCCCTCCCCCCATGGCCTGTTCCTCTTCCTGCAGGGCCCTAGACTCAGCAGGCTGGATTCACTTAGGTGCCCTACACTGCCCATAGCAGCCCCTCCCTCCACCTCTGAGCTCTCCCCTACAGCCTCCTCACCTGTCCTCACTGTGAGCCCTGTGTGTGTAGTGTCAGTGCATGGCTTACCATCAGGTTCCACTGTTGGAGGCACATTCAATACATTAACATTAGCATTCACAGTAGAGTCATGACATTCTTGGGGAGCCGAACTTGGGGGTTCAGTGGCCACATACTGGGACACTAGCCGCCCCAAATCGGTCCCAAGCAACACATTTGTAGGAATATTTGGCGTTACTCCCACCTCCCGCATCCCCTTCCCAGCACCCCAATCCAAATACACCTTGGCAACGGGCAGCGCCGGTTCAACGCCTCCAATTCCGGAGACGGAAAGGGTTTTCCCAGGTACCAAGTCTTGAGGGGACACCACCTCAGGGCGTACCAGGGTTCGTTCAGCGCCTGTGTCCCGCAGTCCCATGACCGCTGAGCGGCCCATGGTGACGGGTTGGTAATTGTCTAGGGACCTCCCACCACCCCCTCCCACACACAAAACAGTGGACGGTTTCTGGGACAGGGATGGGGCCTTCTGGCGCTGGGGACACGCAGCCTTAAAGTGTCCTGGCTGGTTGCAATTATGACAACGTCTGGGTTCTGTTCCTGGCCTGGAGAGGGCAGCCGGGGGTACACCCCTTGCACTCTGGGGCTGGATATGGGGCTGGGGCAGGATTGGGCTTACCCCCTCTCCAGGGGCTGCTGGCAGGCTTCTTTGGCTCCGGCGCCCTGTTGTTGGCATACTCGTCTGCCAGGGCGGCTGTATCAGAAGCCCCCTTTGGTTTCCGGCCACGGAGGAACTGCTGGAGGTCCTCTGGGCAGTTCCACAAGAATTGCTCCATGACAAACAGTTCCTGGACCTCCTGGCGGGTAGTGAGCTCTAGACCCGAGGTCCAGTGCTCAGCAGCTCTCAGCAGGGCCCGCATGTGGTCGGTCCAGGTGTCCTTTGGACCCCGCTGCAGGCTCCTGAACTTCCTGCGGTACGACTCCGGGGTGAGGTTGTAGTGCTGGATCAGGGCCCGCTTGATGCTGTTGTAGTCCTGCTCCTCCCTGGCAGGTAAGTCCCCCAAAACTTCCAGGGACTTACCCCTCAAACGGGGGTCAGGTACCTTGCCCACTGATCCGGGGCCAGATGATGTTGGAGGCATGTCCTCTCAAAAGCCAGCAAAAAGGAATCCAGGTCTCCATCCTTTTCAAGCAAGGGAAAGTCCTCCGCCCGGACCTTGGAAGCCCTTGTCTCCAGTGGGCCTGGTGCGTCCCGTGGGGGCCCGTGCTGAGCCATCTCCAGTCGGTGCCGGTGCTCCGCAGCTTCACGGCGTTCTGTATGCTCCCGCTCCGCTGCTCTCTCTGCCGCTGCTTGCTCACGCTCCGCAGCTTCACGGCGTTCTGCTGCTGCTTGCTCACGCTCCGCTGCTCTCTCTGCCGCCACCAGGAGTCTGTCATAGGCGGCGTCATTACCAGCCTCGAGCTGTGCCATAGCCGCTTGGAAAAGGGCCTCCGACCTGGACAGGCTGGGACGGGAAGGGGGTGGACAGTCCGCTGTGAGACTGAGCACGGGGGTCGGGCTCCTTGGGGAGCCCTGGCTGAGCTCCCCCTCATCGGTATCGAACCCCTCATAGGCCACAGCATTGGCCTCCCCCTTTTCCCTACTCCTGGTGCCTTCCGCCATCTTGGGAACCTTTGGTTACTGAAACACAGCTGCAACCCTGACCTTGCACACAACTTGTTATATTTACACTCTGACCGTCTAGTGCTGGGCTGACCTTAAGACCCCAGCAGTGAAAGTACTGCTGGTAGTCTCTAGTGTCTGGGAGTAGGGGTCCCACGCACACTATTACTCTGATCCCACCGCTGCCACCAATTTGTGAGGAACTCAGCCGGCCGCCACACGGTAGCCCGGGTATCACAGCTTCTGAAACCACCGCCGCTACCAAATGTGACGGACGATCCCCTTCCTCCCATGTCACCAATGTGACGTAACTCCACAGGTACAGCTCTCCGGCGCCCCCCTTTGTCTCTCAGGTCAGTAAGAGAACCGCACCTAGAGCAAATGGCCGCCGGGGAAGGTGTCCTGTTACCCACTGGTATTCTAAGATTCGTGATCAGAGTAAAAGCATCAGCCCAAGATTAATTTTATGGTTTAATTTGCCTTAAGGGCGCACTAGATAATTACAGAAATATACAGTAAAGCTATACAACGTAATTACAATGGATTTGCAGTCAGAGTAAGAATACAACAATAATGTACAAGGCTTAAAGGTATAAGCTATAGATCAATATTACCGGGTTGTATGGTCATGGGGAGGCATGGAGCTCTGCGTTCCCCAGGTGAAAGTCTTCAGTTGCTGGACAGCCCCCAATGCATGTGCTGCAGCTCCATTTGGCAAGTCTGTCCCTGGTGCTTCTGTGTGTGAAAATGGAATGAGAGACCAGTCTCTTCTTGGCTACAGCTTTTAAACCTGCTAGGCCCTTCCCTTTTGCTTTGAAGCACGCATATTAACTGGCCTGCAATTCATATGGAGCAGGAAACAATGACTTGAGCTTGAGCTATTTACCATACGACTGACCATCTTATTCAGACCCTGGCCTAAACCAATTAGCATGTAAAGGCCTATTGATTCATAGTGGACATCAAAGCTGGCCGTACTGAATATGCTAATAGGCCCTGTGTAGCTAAAAGTCTGTGGCTGTGTGAACTGACAAAATGGAGGCTGGTACAGGCCCTATACAAAATGGCGACAACCTTTTCCTTACAGGGATCTATTAGTGATTGTTCTGTCCCCATCATTATTCCTCAGCCTGTATAAAGAGGCCGGGAAACAAGTGTTGAACGACTTCAATATTGTCGATCACACTCGTTTAGCGGTCTGAACTCAGCGCCTGTAAATACAACAGAAACGCTTCTGTGTGATGTGCAATGTGTTAGCATTTGGGCCCCCATCTTAAACTTTTGCCAAGGGCCCCACTTTGCCTAAAACCGGCCCTGCTTAAATCACAGAGGTCTGTCGCACAAAATACTTAATAAGTAACATTTCCTACTTGTCTACTTTACATCAGCACAATTTTGAAACCAAAATATTTTTGTTAGGAAGTTATAAGGCTTAAAAGTTGACCAGCGATTTCTCATTTTTACTACACCATTTTTTTTTAGGGACCACATCACATTTGAAGTCACTTTGAGGGGTCTATATGAAAGAAAATACCCAAAAGTGACACCATTATAAAAACTGCACCCCTGAAGGTGCTCAAAACTGCATTCAAGAAGTTTATTAACCCTTCAGGTGCTTCACAGGAATTTTTGTAATGTGTATAAAAAAAAAAGGAACATTTAACTTTTTTTGCACAAAAATTTACTTCAGATCCAAATTTTTTATTTTCCCAAAGGTAACTAGAGAAATTGGACCCCAAAAGTTGTTGTGCAATTTGTCCTAAGTACGCTAATACCCCACTGGGGTAAACAACTGTTTTGGCGCATGGCAGAGCTCGGAAGGGAAGGAGCGCCGTTTGACTTTTTCAATGCAAAATTGGCTGGAATTGAGATTGGACACCATGTCGTGTTTGCAGAGCCCCTGATGCGCCTAAACAGTGAAAACCCCCTCAAGTGACCCCATTTTGGAAACTAGACCCCCCCAAGGAACTTATCTAGATGTGTAGTGAGCACTTTGAACCCCAAGTGCTTCATAGAAGTTTATAACGTAGAGCTGTGAAAATAAAAAATCATATTTTTTCCACAAAAATGATATTTTCGCCTCCAATTTTTTATTTTTGTGTGAAAGAGGCCTTATAGCGGATTTTTATGTTTGGCTGCTGTAACACACTGAAAGACGCTTATTATTGCAAAAAATAGTTTGTGCATCACCACATTTTGAGAGCTATAATTTTTCCATATTTTGGCCCACAGAGCCATGTGAGGTCTTATTTTTTGCGGGATGAGCTGACGTTTTTATTGGTACCATATTCGGTCACATGACATTTTTTGATCGCTTTCTATTCTGATTTTTAGGAGGCAGAATGAACAAAAACCAGCAATTTAGGAATTTCTTTTGGGGGGGTTATACCGTTCCGCGTGTGGCAATATTGATAAGGCAGTTTTATTCTTCAGGTCAGTACGATTACAGTGATACCTCATTCATATTTTTTTTTATGTTTTGGTGCTTTTATACAATAAAAGCTATTTTATAGAAAAGATAATTATTTTTGCATCGCTTTATCTTTTTTATTTTTCCCCTGATGGAGCTGTATGGCTGTGGGGTCTCCGATCCAAAGGCAGAGGGCTGTTAGCCCTCTGCCGGATTCCAAAATGCTGCGATTGTGTTCGATCACAGCATTTCGGGGGTTAAGTGCTGGCAGCAGTCTGTGACTGCTCCAGGCACTTAGTGTCGGGTGTCAGCTGTCAGAATCAGCAGCGGCGATTGCCCTCACACCACCCGATGACGTAATATTCCGTCCCTGGTCAAATAAGCCCAGGACACATGGACGGAATATTACGTCTGATGTCAGAAAGGTGTTAAAATAAGTAACCATAGAGTGAGAGAGACAAAGTGTATTCAGTCTCCGCCCTATCAGCCTAACAGACAGCTGCGGCTTCTGCTGAGCAGTGTGAGATCTCAGCAGGGAGCAGGGACACTAAAAAGCTGTCTATCAGGTTTACTGAGATTCAGTAGCATCAGAAGAAAGTGCACTCAGGAGCTGTCAATCAGGCTAGATTGGTAGAGATGGAGTTAAAACTTTTATAAATTATTATACCGCCATTCTGATATGGATTTTCAAAGTAAGTACACCAGTCTCATAAGGTCACTGTAATAATGTATGAAATTTGTATTGCAAAAGTCTTCTGTCAGATTCATTCTGAGAACAATCGATATGAAGAATTTAGTTTATAGTCCGTATTACAGACGCAATTCCTGGCCTGAGCGCGGGTCTCCTGACCTAAACTAAGAGCCTCAGGGCCATACTGTGTATATGACTTTGTCACTTCAGATAAGGAGTCCCATTGGGGAACCAGGAATCGAAGCCATAACACGGTCCGCAAAAAATACATCCGCCAAACAGTTGTGTGAATAAACTCTAAGGGCTCACTCCCACTTGCGATGAAATCAGACAAATGCAATCCGATAAAAAATCGTATTGCATTCGGCCCAATGTTATTCAATGATTCTGTGCTCATCTGCGATCTTTTTTTTTTTTTTCAGTTTGGATCGGATAGAGATTAGACTTATAAAAAAAAAGCATGCTGCGAGTGGGTGCGAATTTTGGATTGCAATCGCCAATGCAAGTCAAAGGGTGAGAGAAAAAATCACACGGCACACATGCCATGCGTGTCCTATCTGATTTGTACGCACCCATCTCCTAGAAAACACAACATTTCATCAGCCAAGTACAGTAAATTCCCAGGGTAACCAGTCAGAATAGAAAAGATAGAATAGATATATACATAGAATAGGAGCGTATAGGTTACCAAAAATACAAAATCTTTTATTCAA
Organism: Oophaga sylvatica; assembly: GCA_033576555.1. Taxonomy (NCBI): domain Eukaryota; kingdom Metazoa; phylum Chordata; class Amphibia; order Anura; family Dendrobatidae; genus Oophaga; species Oophaga sylvatica. The sequence goes on along the minus strand of JARQOD010000001.1, from coordinate 44,028,135 downwards.
TAACAATGTGTATCAGTACATAAAAGTCATAAAGGACATATAACACAGGTGGCAGCAGAAATTACATTAAATGCATTGCAAATCACAGTATATAGGACCCCACATATATCCATATATATCCTATATACTGTGATTTGCAATGCATTTGATGTAATTTCTGCTGCCACCTGTGTTATATGTCCTTTATGACTTTTATGTACAGATACACATTGTTATTGAATAAAAGATTTTGTATTTTTGGTAACCTATACGCTCCTTTTTTCTCCTGGTTTATATGCTTGTTCGGAGCAGGTATTTGCTCTTTGCTTTTCTCATGCTGACTATCATGGGTGTGTAATCACCCTCTGGTCAAATATGCAACTAGGTTGTGTGTTAGCAAATACATAGAAGAGATAGAAAGATGTCAGTAACATATATAATTAGTGCAGTGCGTGTGTTCTTTACTGTACATGTACAGTTGTGCTCAAAAGTTTACATACCCCGGCAGAATTTTTGCTTTCTTGGCCTTTTTTCAGAGAATATGAATGAATGATAACACCAAAACGTTTTCTCCACACATGGATAAGGGTTGGGTGAAGCCATTTATTGTCAAAACACTTGTGTTTTCTCTTGTTAAATCATAATCGCAACCCAAAACATCCAAATGACCCTGATCAAAAGTTTACATACCCTGGTGATTTTGGCCTGATAACATGCACAGAAGTTGACACAAATGGTTTTGAATGGCTACTAAAGGTAACATCCTCACCTGTGAGTGAGTTTCTGGGATCCAGACAGACTCTTGCATCTTTCATCCAGCCACTGACATTTCTGGATTGTAAGTTATGGGGAAAGCAAAAAAAAAGCAAAAGAATTGTCAACGGACCTATGAGAAAAGGTGGTTGAACTGTATTAAACAGGAAGGGGATACAAAAAGATATCCAAAGAATTGATAATACCAGTCAGCAGCGTTCAAACTGTGATTAACAAATGGAAACTCAGGGGCTCTGTAAAAACAAAACCACGGTCATATAGACCAACAAAAATTTTGTCCACAACTGCCAGGAAAATTGTTCGGGATGCAAAGAAAAACCCACAAATAACATCAGCTGAAATAGTGGATTCTCTGAAAACTAGCGGTGTGGCTGTTAAAAGATGCACAACAAGGAGGCATTTGAAGAAAAATGGGCTGCATGGTCGAGTCACCACAAGAAAGCCATTACTGTGCAAATGCCACAAAGTATCTTGCCTACAATACGCAAAACATCACCAAGACAAGCCTCAAAACTTCTAGAACAAAGTCATTTGAGACCAAATTTTTACTTTTTGGCCACAACCATAAACGTTACATTTGGAGAGAGGTCAGCAAGGCCTATTATGAAAGAAACACCATTCCTACTGTAAAGCACGGAGGTTAGAGTTGAGCGATACTTTCCGATATCCAAAAGTATCGGAATCGGAATGGTATCGCCGATACCCAAAAAATATCGGCGATACCCGATACCGGAAATGCAATGTAAGTCTATGGCAACAAAATATCGGAATTAAAAAAACCCCATTCTTGCCTTGTTGGTTAATTGTACATGAAGGAAAACAACAAAGAGTAATGTAGAATGTATTGGGGAAGGTTGAGGAGACATTAAAGGCATAGATGTTTAACCCAATCAAATGGAATATCATAAATATTTTTTTTTTAAAGATGTTCGGATTGACGAAGAAATTGACAATGTTGTTAACGTTTTTTCTATTTTGGCAAATATGTATATTTCACAACTTCCATGCTCTTCACCTTTTTAACTTTTGACACACTTTCTCCTTCATAATCTTCAGCAGCATCATCTTTTTCATCAAATTATTCTTCATCTTCACCTTCTTTATCTTCTTCTTAAACTTCTTGCTATTCATCTTTTTGTTAACATTACTCATATTCTTCTTATTAAACTATTATTCTTATTCATATTGTACTTCATCTTCTTCATCATATTCTTATTTGTGATAGAGAATCCTGTACTTGTAATCTGTCAAAGTATGAATTTTTCATCCTTCTGTTCTTGCTGTCACAAAAGATTTAAATTACAACAGTATTTGTCCGTGTTCAGTTTAGCCTGCAGCAGCAGGCATTTTCCAGGGGCACCACGAGGAGGAACAGACTCACCCCCATACACTGCTTAGTCTTCTTCTGCTTATAATTTAGAGCATATATTTTGCTCTTCATTTTGGTCTTATACTTCATGTTCTTCTGCTTTTTGATCTTCTGCTTATTGTTCTTAAGTCTCTTGTTCTGTATCTTGTAGTTTGTCTTAACCTTCTTAGTCCTGTTTGGTAATCTTTTATTTCTTCTTTGTGATGGTGTTTAGGCTGGTTGGCTTGATGCTCGTCGTCCTTGTGGTCGTCATCTTCTTCGGGGTGGTCATCAGGGTCGTCGTCTTCATTGTTGGAGATCCAGAGTGATTACCCAAAAAAGCATTGAAAAAATCTTCAATTTGTAAATGTAGCAGAAGGTACAAGAGCCAATGCAAGTAACGAGGACCAGCTGACTGTGCTGGAACCCGGAGGGGCAGCAGAAGGAAAAGAGCCAATGGCACAACCGAGGACCAGCTGACGTTACTGGGACACAGTTACTAAGCAGGAGGTACCTGTGCTCCAAAGCACTACCAAGGACCAGCAGACGTTGCTGGAACTCGGATACCGAGATGGAGGCACCTAGGCCAAAGGCACTGCGGAGAACCAGCTGACGGTACTGGAACCCGGAAGAGTAGCAGAAGGTACAAGAGCCAATGCAAGTAACGAGGACCAGCTGACTGTGCTGGAACCCGGAGGGGCAGCAGAAGGAAAAGAGCCAATGGCACAACCGAGGACCAGCTGACGTTACTGGGACACGGTTACTAAGCAGGAGGTACCTGTGCTCCAAAGCACTACCAAGGACCAGCAGACGTTGCTGGAACTCGGATACCGAGATGGAGGCACCTAGGCCAAAGGCACTGCGAAGAACCAGCTGACGGTACTGGAACCCGGACGGGTAGCAGAAGGTACCCATGGAAATTTAAGTTGACAGGCCGCGAGCCGGCCGCAGTTACCGAATCCCACAGTACTACAGTGGGTGATTGTCCTATTGTCACAACGGAAACAGCCTTTATTTGCATATCCCGCAGCACACATAGGAAGCACCTAAACTCCAAGCACCATAGAGTCGGCTAACCCGACCGCAACACGACAGGACAACTTATTGGAGGCTAAATGACATTTACAATGACAGGAAACAGATGGCGTGCTGTAACCAGTCTGGGCAGGAGTGAGTACCCGTGCCAATGACACTTCCGAGCAACAACTGGCGGTGTTGAAGCCCAGGGATGAGAAGACAACAGGGTGGAGGCAGCATGACTTTTTGCCGTTCACACAGCAAGGGAACAGCTGACATTACTGAACCCCAGTAACACAGGAGCAAGTGTTGACTGTGCTAACAGCACTTCCGAGCAACAACTGGCGGTGTTGGAGCCCAGGGATGAGAAGAGAACATGGTGGAGGCAGCAGGACTTTTTGCCGTACACACAGCAGGGGAACAGCTGACATTACTGAACCCCAGTAACACAGGAGCAAGTGTTGACTGTGCTAACAGCACTTCCGAGCAACAACTGGCGGTGTTGTAGCCCAGGGATGAGAAGAGAACATGGTGGAGGCAGCAGGACTTTTTGCCGTTCACACTGCAGGGGAACAGCTGACATTACTGAACCCCAGTAACACAGGAGCAAGTGTTGACTGTGCTAACAGCACTTCCGAGCAACAACTGGCGGTGTTGGAGCCCAGGGATGAGAAGAGAACATGGTGGAGGCAGCAGGACTTTTTGCTGTTCACACAGCAGGGGAACAGCTGACATTACTGAACCCCAGTAACACAGGAGCAAGTGTTGACTGTGCTAACAGCACTTCCGAGCAACAACTGGCGGTGTTGAAGCCCAGGGATGAGAAGAGAACATGGTGGAGGCAGCAGGACTTTTTGCAGTTCACACAGCAGGGGAACAGCTGACATTACTGAACCCCAGTAACACAGGAGCAAGTGTTGACTGTGCTAACAGCACTTCCGAGCAACAACTGGCGGTGTTGGAGCCCAGGGATGAGAAGAGAACATGGTGGAGGCAGCAGGACTTTTTGCCGTTCACACAGCAGGGGAACAGCTGACATTACTGAACCCCAGTAACACAGGAGCAAGTGTTGACTGTGCTAACAGCACTTCCGAGCAACAACTGGCGGTGTTGGAGCCCAGGGATGAGAAGAGAACATGGTGGAGGCAGCAGGACTTTTTGCCGTTCACACAGCAGGGGAACAGCTGACATTACTGAACCCCAGTAACACAGGAGCAAGTGTTGACTGTGCTAACAGCACTTCCGAGCAACAACTGGTGGTGTTGTAGCCCAGGGATGAGAAGAGAACATGGTGGAGGCAGCAGGACTTTTTGCCGTTCACACAGCAGGGGAACAGAACAGTGACATTACTGAACCCCAGTAACACAGGAGCAAGTGTTGACTGTGCTAACAGCACTTCCGAGCAACAACTGGCGGTGTTGTAGCCCAGGGATGAGAAGAGAACATGGTGGAGGCAGCAGGACTTTTTGCCGTTCACACAGCAGGGGAACAGCTGACATTACTGAACCCCAGTAACACAGGAGCAAGTGTTGACTGTGCTAACAGCACTTCCGAGCAACAACTGGCGGTGTTGTAGCCCAGGGATGAGAAGAGAACATGGTGGAGGCAGCAGGACTTTTTGCCGTTCACACAGCAGGGGAACAGCTGACATTACTGAACCCCAGTAACACAGGAGCAAGTGTTGACTGTGCTAACAGCACTTCCGAGCAACAACTGGCGGTGTTGGAGCCCAGGGATGAGAAGAGAACATGGTGGAGGCAGCAGGACTTTTTGCCGTTCACACAGCAGGGGAACAGCTGACATTACTGAACCCCAGTAACACAGGAGCAAGTGTTGACTGTGCTAACAGCACTTCCGAGCAACAACTGGTGGTGTTGTAGCCCAGGGATGAGAAGAGAACATGGTGGAGGCAGCAGGACTTTTTGCCGTTCACACAGCAGGGGAACAGAACAGCTGACATTACTGAACCCCAGTAACACAGGAGCAAGTGTTGACTGTGCTAACAGCACTTCCGAGCAACAACTGGCGGTGTTGTAGCCCAGGGATGAGAAGAGAACATGGTGGAGGCAGCAGGACTTTTTGCCGTTCACACAGCAGGGGAACAGCTGACATTACTGAACCCCAGTAACACAGGAGCAAGTGTTGACTGTGCTAACAGCACTTCCGAGCAACAACTGGCGGTGTTGTAGCCCAGGGATGAGAAGAGAACATGGTGGAGGCAGCAGGACTTTTTGCCGTTCACACAGCAGGGGAACAGCTGACATTACTGAACCCCAGTAACACAGGAGCAAGTGTTGACTGTGCTAAACAGCACTTCCGAGTAACAACTGGCGGTGTTGGAGCCCAGGGATGAGAAGAGAACATGGTGGAGGCAGCAGGACTTTTTGCCGTTCACACAGCAGGGAACAGCTGACATTACTGAACCCCAGTAACACAGGAGCAAGTGTTGACTGTGCTAACAGCACTTCCGAGCAACAACTGGCGGTGTTGTAGCCCAGGGATGAGAAGAGAACATGGTGGAGGCAGCAGGACTTTTTGCCGTTCACACAGCAGGGGAACAGCTGACATTACTGAACCCCAGTAACACAGGAGCAAGTGTTGACTGTGCTAACAGCACTTCCGAGCAACAACTGGCGGTGTTGAAGCCCAGGGATGAGAAGAGAACATGGTGGAGGCAGCAGGACTTTTTGCCGTTCACACAGCAGGGGAACAGCTGACATTACTGAACCCCAGTAACACAGGAGCAAGTGTTGACTGTGCTAACAGCACTTCCGAGCAACAACTGGCGGTGTTGAAGCCCAGGGATGAGAAGAGAACATGGTGGAGGCAGCAGGACTTTTTGCCGTTCACACAGCAGGGGAACAGCTGACATTACTGAACCCCAGTAACACAGGAGCAAGTGTTGACTGTGCTAACAGCACTTCCGAGCAACAACTGGCGGTGTTGGAGCCCAGGGTCAAGGAGGATGTTTAAATACTATATCAAGTATTTTCCTTGTTACGTGTCAATTAAAAATGTCTATACTCCAAACAAGAGAAATATAACCTTTAGTACCATAAGATGATGATTTTACTTAAAAAAATATATGTAAATTAATAATTTACAAACATAAACGCATACATTAACATGTTGAAAAGCAATGCAAACCACAATTAAAATAGGTTAAATAATCTGCTGTACGGTTTAAAATAAAAGCATACAAGTACAAGTACATTACTGAACCCCAGTAACACAGGAGCAAGTGTTGACTGTGCTAACAGCACTTCCGAGCAACAACTGGCGGTGTTGGAGCCCAGGGATGAGAAGAGAACATGGTGGAGGCAGCAGGACTTTTTGCCGTTCACACAGCAGGGGAACAGCTGACATTACTGAACCCCAGTAACACAGGAGCAAGTGTTGACTGTGCTAACAGCACTTCCGAGCAACAACTGGTGGTGTTGTAGCCCAGGGATGAGAAGAGAACATGGTGGAGGCAGCAGACTTTTTGCCGTTCACACAGCAGGGGAACAGCTGACATTACTGAACCCCAGTAACACAGGAGCAAGTGTTGACTGTGCTAACAGCACTTCCGAGCAACAACTGGCGGTGTTGTAGCCAAGGGATGAGAAGAGAACATGGTGGAGGCAGCAGGACTTTTTGCCGTTCACACAGCAGGGGAACAGCTGACATTACTGAACCCCAGTAACACAGGAGCAAGTGTTGACTGTGCTAACAGCACTTCCGAGCAACAACTGGCGGTGTTGTAGCCCAGGGATGAGAAGAGAACATGGTGGAGGCAGCATGACTTTTTGCCGTTCACACAGCAGGGGAACAGCTGACATTACTGAACCCCAGTAACACAGGAGCAAGTGTTGACTGTGCTAACAGCACTTCCGAGCAACAACTGGCGGTGTTGGAGCCCAGGGATGAGAAGAGAACATGGTGGAGGCAGCAGGACTTTTTGCCGTTCACACAGCAGGGGAACAGCTGACATTACTGAACCCCAGTAACACAGGAGCAAATGTTGACTGTGCTAACAGCACTTCCGAGCAACAACTGGCGGTGTTGAAGCCCAGGGATGAGAAGAGAACATGGTGGAGGCAGCAGGACTTTTTGCCGTTCACACAGCAGGGGAACAGCTGACATTACTGAACCCCAGTAACACAGGAGCAAGTGTTGACTGTGCTAACAGCACTTCCGAGCAACAACTGGCGGTGTTGTAGCCCAGGGATGAGAAGAGAACATGGTGGAGGCAGCAGGACTTTTTGCCGTTCACACAGCAGGGGAACAGCTGACATTACTGAACCCCAGTAACACAGGAGCAAGTGTTGACTGTGCTAACAGCACTTCCGAGAACAACTGGCGGTGTTGGAGCCCAGGGATGAGAAGAGAACATGTGTGGAGGCAGCAGGACTTTTTGCCGTTCACACAGCAGGGGAACAGCTGACATTACTGAACCCCAGTAACACAGGAGCAAGTGTTGACTGTGCTAACAGCACTTCCGAGCAACAACTGGCGGTGTTGAAGCCCAGGGATGAGAAGAGAACATGGTGGAGGCAGCAGGACTTTTTGCCGTTCACACAGCAGGGGAACAGCTGACATTACTGAACCCCAGTAACACAGGAGCAAGTGTTGACTGTGCTAACAGCACTTCCGAGCAACAACTGGCGGTGTTGAAGCCCAGGGATGAGAGAGAAACATGGTGGAGGCAGCAGGACTTTTTGCCGTTCACACAGCAGGGGAACAGCTGACATTACTGAACCCAGTAACACAGGAGCAAGGTGTTGACTGTGCTAACAGCACTTCCGAGCAACAACTGGCGGTGTTAAGCCAGGTAGAAGAGAACATGGTGGAGGCAGCAGGACTTTTGCCGTCACACAGCAGGGAACAGCTGACATTACTGAACCCCATAACACAGGAAGTGTTTACTGTGCTAACAGCACTCCGAGCAACAAAGGCGGTGTTGAGCCCGGGTCAAGGAGGATTTTAAATACTATATCAAGTATTTCCTGTTACGTGTCAATTAAAAATGTCTATACTCCAAACAAGAGAAATATAACCTTTAGTACCATAAGATGATGATTTTACTTAAAAAAATATATGTAAATTAATAATTTACAAACATAAACGCATACATTAACATGTTGAAAAGCAATGCAAACCACAATTAAAATAGGTTAAATAATCTGCTGTACGGTTTAAAATAAAAGCATACAAGTACATATCAGAATCCATTAATGATGGCTAAGTAACAGTATGTACACCATTTTTATTGTGTAGACAATGAATGGCTGACTTAAAAACATAATCAGCATTACAAGTTATCTTTGACATTCATAAAACTTTACATTTGGTGAATAATATCACTAAAATTTTTTTAAAAATATCTAAAATTTCCATCATGTAATACTGATAATATGTGCCAATCATTTATATTAACAAACAAAAAATTTAAAAAGTGCATAGTGCAGAGTGAAAACAGATATTTATGCCTGACTGTGGACTTGCAAGCATGACAACGGATAGATAAGGTATATATAGATGAGACTGCATAGCCACAGATGGTGAATGGCGATGTAATACTGTACCTCAATAAAGTGTGCGTTACTACTACATCCTTTTTTTTTTATATAGCTTTATAAAAGGTTACGTGCATGTATGTTTGCGCCTTTGTTTGGACGCACAGACTGGCTTCCTGCTGTGACGCGTTGGGTATTGGAGCGTCTGTACGTCTTATGACGCAGACTAACATTCACGGTGCGCATCGTTCATCATCGCAAGCGTACCGACAACACAAAGGCGTTGTCATGACTGCTTTACTCAGTAAACATGCACCTATGATGAAACATACACGCATGTGCCCTATTACATAACAAGCTACAAGAAAAACGAGTGTGAGGTGTGACACAGCTGTTTTGTTAAGGTACAGTATTATATCGACATTGTACAGGTGTCGCTATTCAGTCTGATAAATAGATATCATTCACCTATTCTATCAGTTGTCGTTCTTTCAGCACCACTTACAGGTATATATTTTGCTATTGTGACTATGCACTATTGACTTTACCAAGGTAATGCATGATTTTTGTTAGCGATTATCATGTTTACATGAAGGACCTTTATGATATGGGCTGTTAACTTTCTAATTAAATATGTATTTTTTAAAATGACACAAATATAAGTAATGTTGAAGAGGACTATTCCTACATGCATTGTTTGCACAATATTACAGGTGTACATCACGTCCCTTAATCAACATTGGATTATTATATTTACTTGTATGCTTTTATTTAAAAGGCAAGAACACTGAAGTATAACCTTCGCACTGCAGCAGTTGTCAAAGTTCAACCCACATTATGCACTTCCAACATTGCAGCATTTGAGTCATGATGTGAGTTGGATTTGTCTAAGCTATGGAGTGACAAGGTTGACCATCAGTATCCTATAGCATAAGTAGGCTTTTGTGTTTGCATTTGTTTTCGACATGTGCATATCTGTAATAATATGTCACAATTATTTTGTTACAGATTTGTGACAAAGACTAATCATTTTATGGTTTTAAAGTTGACGTTTCAAATGTTTACAGCTTAGAAATCAGGGTGTAGCCTCATATCTATGTGTAGCACTAGACACTTTGACATGTCATGTTTTTTTCACCATGATTAGGTAGCTAGCAGTAATTTTTGCCGGACACACAGCAGGGGAACAGCAGGCGTTACTGAACCCCACAAACACATCAGCGATTGTTTTCATCTGTGCATCTAACACTTCTGAGCAGCAACTGGCGGTGTTGAAGCCCAGGGTCAAGGAGGGTGTAGGCAGAGGCCTAGTATGAGATGTTTGAAGTTGAAGTTGTAGTTAGCAGCAGTAATTTTTGCCAGACACACAGCAGGGGAACAGCAGGCGTTACTGAACCCCACAAACACATCAGCGATTGTTTTCATCTGTGCATCTAACACTTCTGAGCAGCAACTGGCGGTGTTGAAGCCCAGGGTCAAGGAGGGTGTAGGCAGAGGCCTAGTATGAGATGTTTGAAGTTGAAGTTGTAGTTAGCAGCAGTAATTTTTGCCAGACACACAGCAGGGGAACAGCAGGCGTTACTGAACCCCACAAACACATCAGCGATTGTTTTCATCTGTGCATCTAACACTTCTGAGCAGCAACTGGCGGTGTTGAAGCCCAGGGTCAAGGAGGGTGTAGGCAGAGGCCTAGTATGAGATAGTTGAAGTTGTAGTTAGCAGCAGTAATTTTTGCCAGACACACAGCAGGGGAACAGCAGGCGTTACTGAACCCCACAAACACATCAGCGATTGTTTTCATCTGTGCATCTAACACTTCTGAGCAGCAACTGGCGGTGTTGAAGCCCAGGGTCAAGGAGGGTGTAGGCAGAGGCCTAGTATGAGATGTTTGAAGTTGAAGTTGTAGTTAGCAGCAGTAATTTTTTCCAGACACACAGCAGGGGAACAGCAGGCGTTACTGAACCCCACAAACACATCAGCGATTGTTTTCATCTGTGCATCTAACACTTCTGAGCAGCAACTGGCGGTGTTGAAGCCCAGGTTAAGGAGGGTGTAGGCAGAGGCCTAGTATGAGATGTTTGAAGTTGAAGTTGTAGTTAGCAGCAGTAATTTTTGCCAGACACACAGCAGGGGAACAGCAGGCGTTACTGAACCCCACAAACACATCAGCGATTGTTTTCATCTGTGCATCTAACACTTCTGAGCAGCAACTGGCGGTGTTGAAGCCCAGGGTCAAGGAGGGTGTAGGCATAAAATATTGAGTTATTGCCTTGTTACGTGGCCATTGCAAATGTATGTACTTCAAACAAGAATAAATGAAGTTTTACTAGGACAATAAAATGATGAATTTCAATTCCAAGAATAGAAAAATATTTATACTTGAGAGTCCTCTGTGGTTGATACCGTTTAATGGCTAACTGAAAATATGGTAACAAATTCCAAGCTTTCGAGACTACTCAGGTCTCTTCATCAGGCTAAGACTAAAAAAAAAATGAAGAATCACATATTTCTACACACAACAGGACACAGGAATAGGTAAGATAAGTGAGGGAGGGACAAGTGAGGGGAGACCGGCCAAAAAATGAGAACAAGGATGAATTATCAGTGCCACACAATAAGAGAAAAAATAATGGATTTACCTGTGGCAAAACACTTTTGTATGCCCGGTCATAGCATGATGGATATGGAATTACTGGTATTAAAATATAACTTCAAATATGAGAAAGATACAAAGGTTTCAGAATATAAGCTCATCATGACCTTTGACACTGTTAGTGATGGAATGAATAGATCACACGGATTTATGTCATTCTATATCAATTAAGGAATCTGCGTCTCTGCCCTTCCAGGGGCATGAAAACACAAAACCAGACCCCAATCAGAGGGCAATAAAACTTTCTATCCTTATCTAGGAACTGTTCCAATATTTATGTTCATCCCTCTGTGATAATGACAGTTCTGCTACACGTCACTTACTTGTCTTACCTATTGCACTATTCCTGTGTCCTGTTGTGTATAGAAATATGTGATGCTTCATTTTTTGTTTTAGTCTTTGCCTGATGAAGAGACGTGAGTAGCCTCGAAATCTTGCAATTTGTTACCATCTTTTCAGTTATCCATTAAAAGGTATCAACCACTGCGGACTCTCAAGTCTAAATATTTTTCTATCTACTGGCTAACACGGTACGAAGATACACATGTTTCCTAACTTCAAGAATAAAAATAAAGACACTGCAAATATAAACGCATATATGCACATGCCAACAAGAAATGGAACAACACACCACCCAAAAAATTGGTTACAAAATATAGTGTTGTAAATTTAAGAATAAAAGTCCATTTTTGTATTTATGAATAATGCTTAAGGAACGCTATGTTAAACCATAACATAGTGAAGACAATGGATTTTGTAATAGTCACTCATCATCATCATCATTGCAATTTAGATGTGACAGTCACAGACATTTCAATTATTTAAGTTAATAAAATCGTTACTTTGTACAGCATGTATGACATGTCCAGCATGGACTCATCAATGTGATGACACAATAATGTACGATAAAAAATAACCATTTAAAAAAACATAATGCATTGTCACAATTTAAGTGTGTGCCTGCAAGTGTAGGTGAAACAAAGGCTACGGATAGCAAAGGTATATTCTATGTCTGTATCAGACAGTGGACAGCCTCTGATGGGTAATGGCGATGTTATACTGTACGTCAATAAAGTCTGTGGCTGCAATCATGCATTTTTTGCTTGTACAGTGTTGAAGAGGGTAAAAGCATGTCTGGTTGCGCAAGGCTTTATCCGTCAACACTACCTTCCTACTGTCACGCGTAGGGTAGGGTAGCGTGTGTCAATTAGATGACTCTATAAAATGTGACGTTACGCAGCGTTATTGCGCCCTAGGGACGCCAAAAATATGACAGCAGTAATCATTTACTGTCTAATACTCCACCTATGACCAACAAAAAAAGACCGTTCCCTCTTTAACAATCTACAAGACTAACAAGCATAATGGTTGACGCTGACTTTATTGAGGTACAGTATTACATCGACATTGTCCATGAGTAACTATGCACTGTGATACCTATATACCATTATTAATTTATATCTGTTGTGGTTGTTTCAACAGCACTTGCAGGTATAACTACCTATTGTCAGTATGCATGATGCACTTTCTAGATGTAATAATTTATTATTGCACATTATTACCAGGTTTAGATGCTGGCCATTTCATATATGGTGTGTGAAGTTACAGTTGGCATCAGTATGTGTATTTTATAATGTCTGTCATAAATAAAACTCGTGATGATGATGATGAGGATTTTATGACTAGTACATCCATTGACTGCATTATCTTACAGGTACAGATAAAGTTCCTTAAAAAGCATTAATTGATAAGTATGAAATGTACTTTTATGCATTAATTTCAAAAAGTGAAGACTATGTTTTAGTTTTTGTTACCATTTCTAATAGACATGTGCAGATATGCGCTGTGATGACAAATTATTATTTGTCCATATTTGTCATAAAAATTTATCATTCTAGGCCTGGAAAACTTCACAATTTCCTGTTTTAAGCATAACAATCAGGGTGACGGCTCTTCCCTATTTGGAGCATGTTCGACATGGGTTTTTCTGTGCATGTGTAGGGAACAGGAGACTTCTTGCCGGACACACAGCAGGGGAACAGCTGGCGTTACTGAACCCCACTAACACTATAGCTTGTGTATTGGTCTGTGGACACGACACTTCTGAGCAGCAACTGGCAGTGTTGTAGCCCAGGGAGTAGAGTTCAGGTGGTAGAAAGATGAACATAACAGGAGACATGGATAACGTTGCGAACCAGTTATTTAATCTGAAAACGGACAGACAAATTCTGGCGAGATCCATGCCTTGTTCATTTTCAGAAAAGTAAGCCGGTCTACATTATCGGAGGATAGTCGCATGCGACGGTCTGTTAGTACACCACCTGCAGCACTAAAGACGCGCTCCGATAATACACTGGCAGCAGGGCAAGCCAGCACCTCCAATGCATACTGGCTAAGCTCTGGCCATGTATCCAGCTTAGAGACCCAAAACTTGAATGGGGAAGAGCCATCTGGGAGTACACTGAGAGGGAAAGACATGTAGTCTGTCACCATCTTACGGAAACGTTGCCCCCTGCTGACTGGAGCCGTCTCGGATGGTGTAGACATTTGTGGCGCTGCCACAAAACTTCGCCACATTTGGAACATACTGGTCTTGCCCTGTGCAGAGGCGCTGCTTGTGCTCCCTCTTGTTGCAGAGCTGTCTCCACTGCCTCGACGCACAGAGCTGCTTTGTAAAGCAGTAGCAGCAGCAGTGCTCTCGGCTGGAATGGAGAACATTATGGATTGCACCAGTGTGTCTTGGTACTCCCGCATTTTACGCTCCCGGTTCAACGGTGTGATGAGGCTTTGTAAGTTGTCCCGGTAGCGAGGGTCTAGGAGGGTGTACACCCAATAATCAGATGTGGTGAGAATGTGGGCGATGCGGCGGTCGTTTTTCAGGCACTGCAGCATGAAATCAACCATGTGCTGCAGACTCCCAACTGGCCAAGAAACGCTGTCCCCTGCAAGAGGCGTCATCTCTGCCTGCTCTGCATCACCCCACCCTCGCTCTACATACTGACTAGAGCGTTGTGTACCTCCCTCTGGAGCGATGTCTTCCTCCTCCATTGACTCCCCTCATCCTCCTCACAAAGTGAGCCCTGCCCAGCCCTTTGTGAGGAACCACGTTGCACTGACTGTCCAGAAGGTGATGGAATTTGTGACTCCTCATCCTCCACCTCTTCCAAAACCTCATCCCTTAGTGCTTGCAGTGTTTTTTGAAGCAGGCAGATAAGGGGGACAGTCAGGCTGACTAGTGCATCATCTGCACTCGCCATCCGCGTTGACTCATCAAACGCACGCAAAACGTGGCAGATGTCCTTCATAGAGGCCCACTCAGTAGTGGTGAAGTGTGAACGGCGCAATTTGCGAGTTGATTGCGCCTGATGCAGCTGATACTCCATTACTGCTGGCTGCTGCTCACACAACCGCTCCAACATATGTAACGTGGAATTCCACCTGGTGGGTACGTCACATATGATGCGATGTTCAGGAAGGCGAAATCTGCGTTGCAGAGCTGCAGTGCGCGATCTGGCCATGCTGGAACGTCGCAAGTGAGCACACTCTAGGCGGACCTTGTGCAGCAGTGCATCAAGATCCGGATAGTCCCTCAAAAAACTGCACGACCAAGTTGAGCACATGTGCCAGACATGGTATGTGAGTGAGGTTGCCAAGGCCCAGAGCTGCCACCAGATTTCGGCCATTGTCACACACTACCAAGCCTGGCTGGAGATTCGCTGGCAAAAACCACACGTCGCTCTCCTGCTTGATGGCATTCCAGAGCTCCTGCACTGTGTGGCTTCGATTCCCCATGGAAATTAATTTCAGGACAGCCTGTTGACGTTTGGCCACGGCTGTGCTCATATCGGTCGCATCAGGTAAGCGTTCACGGGTCCATGTGGAGGTAGACCGTGACGGCTCCTGCAGCGATGATTCTGAGGAACTGGAGTAGGAGGAGGAGTCAATGTGGACAGACTTGATTCCTGCAATCCTTGGAGTTGGCAGAACACGTACAGCGCCACTCGCAAGATCTGTACCCGGCTCCACAACATTGACCCAATGGGCAGTGAGGGAAAGGTATCGTCCCTGGCCATGGGTACTGGTCCACGCATCGGTGGTCAGGTGGACCTTGCTACTGACGGCGTTTAGTAGCGCATGTTTAATTTTTCCCTCAACATGCTTTTGCAGACCAGGGACGGCTTGCCTGCTGAAATAAAATCGGCTGGGCACATTGTATTGTGGGACTGCCAATGCCATTAAGTTACGGAAACTGTCAGTCTCCACCAGCCTGAATGACAGCATTTCAAGGGACAGGAGTTTTGCAATGCCAGCATTCAGAGCCTGTGCTCGTGGATGGTTTGCCGAGTATGGCCGTCTTTTATCCCATGCCTGTGCTACCGATGGCTGTTTTGTGGCCTGGGAGTGTGAGGATGACAGGGAACTTGCAGCTGTGGGTGGAATAACACTGGGTCTCTGGACAACAGTGACAGAGGTTCTTCCATGGCGATCCTGTGAGGAAGCCGAACCAGCTGTGTGTGAGCTGGAGGAAGAGGCTCCAACACGAGCTGAAGATGTAGGTGCTGCTGTAGGTTGGCCTACATCTCCAGTGTGTCTTTGTAACTCAACCACGTGCTTTGACCGCACATGTTTCCACATATTTGTGGTATTAAGGTTACTGACACTTTTACCTCTTTTTACTTTTTGATTACACAGCTTGCATTTGACATAGCAAATATCATCTGCAAGTGTGTCAAAAAAGGACCACGCAGTGCAAGTCCTGGGAGCGCCCGTTTTGGCTCTTGGAAGAGAACTGCTACGAACGGGTGCCAAACTGGAGGCTACAGGCAACCGAGTCTGCAGCCTACCTCTCCCTACTGTTTGGACCGTTGGGGCAATCTCTTCCTCAGAGCTGCTACCACCACCTTCCTGTTCCTCACGGCATGTTGGGTCTTGGACCTCATCATCTCCACTACCCTCTTCCAACACCTGCTGCTGTTGGGTGGTCTGGCCAGCACCATGCTCAACAGAAACTGGCACCTGAGTCTCATCATCATCAGATGCGTTCTGCGGTGTGCTGACCATCGGCACTGGCTCACCCGCCTCTTCAGATTCAGAGAGACACAGCTGTTGCGCATCACTGCATACTGCCTCTTCTTCACATTCCAGAATGCTGCTTGGCAGGGCCCCTGTTTGCAAGCCAACAGATTCTGAGAACAGAAGCAGAGACTCAGATGGCTCCTTTACAGAGCTCTCTGACTGCCTGGGAAATTTGGCAGGCGGTGAAGAGACAGATGGTTGTTCAACAGTGCTGTGGTCCTGAGAGGAGGTGGAAGCAATTGAAGTCGATGCATTGGCTGCCATCCAACCAACAACGGCTTCAATTTGTTCTTCCCGCAGCAGGGGGTACGCTGAGCTCCTACAAAAGTGTGCATAAAGGAACGCTCACGGGGAAAACTGGTGGATGCCGTGTCACTGGGTGCGGCAGCAGCCACAGAATCCCCACGTCCTCTCCCTGCTGAAACTCCACGGCCACGACCACGTGCCTTACTCCCTGCCTTCTTCATCTTGATAGATTGATAAAGAAAGTCAGAAAAGTTAAAAGGCCTAAGTGTGGTTATTCCTCAGAGACTGCAGTGAACACTGCAGACAACTGTTCAGTAGCTGTGAAAGGCCCCTTTGTCTACTTCTATAGTGTTTGCAACCAATGTATTGTATACGGATGGAAGCGCGTCACACTAATAGATTAGATTTTTTTCAAATATAATGGAGCAGCACCAATTAGAGAAAAATGTGAAGGATGAGGCAGTGACACACGCTCAGCAGACTACAACCAGCAGTGGTTGAAGAACTAACTGGAGCGTAATCTGCACTCAAAAAATGAAAAGCTCACAGACTACAGTGAACACTGCAGACAACTGTTCAGTAGCTGTGAAAGGCCCCTTTGTGTACTTCTATAGTGTTTGCAACCAATGTATTGTATACGGATGGAAGCGCGTCACACTAATAGATTAGATTTTTTTCAAATATAATGGAGCAGCACCAATTAGAGAAAAATGTGAAGGATGAGGCAGTGACACACGCTCAGCAGACTACAACCAGCAGTGGTTGAAGAACTAACTGGAGCGTAATCTGCACTCAAAAAATGAAAAGCTCACAGACTACAGTGAACACTGCAGACAACTGTTCAGTAGCTGTGAAAGGCCCCTTTGTGTACTTCTATAGTGTTTGCAACCAATGTATTGTATACGGATGGAAGCGCGTCACACTAATAGATTAGATTTTTTTCAAATATAATGGAGCAGCACCAATTAGAGAAAAATGTGAAGGATGAGGCAGTGACACACGCTCAGCAGACTACAACCAGCAGTGGTTGAAGAACTAACTGGAGCGTAATCTGCACTCAAAAAATGAAAAGCTCACAGACTACAGTGAGCACTGCAGACAACTGTTCAGTAGCTGTGAAAGGCCCCTTTGTGTACTTCTATAGTGTTTGCAACCAATGTATTGTATACAGATGGAAGCGCATCACACTAATAGATTAGATTTTTTTCAAATATAATGGAGCAGCACCAATTAGAGAAAAATGTGAAGGATGAGGCAGTGACACACGCTCAGCAGACTACAACCAGCAGTGGTTGAAGAACTAACTGGAGCGTAATCTGCACTCAAAAAATGAAAAGCTCACAGACTACAGTGAACACTGCAGACAACTGTTCAGTAGCTGTGAAAGGCCCCTTTGTGTACTTCTATAGTGTTTGCAACCAATGTATTGTATACGGATGGAAGCGCGTCACACTAATAGATTAGATTTTTTTCAAATATAATGGAGCAGCACCAATTAGAGAAAAATGTGAAGGATGAGGCAGTGACACACGCTCAGCAGACTACAACCAGCAGTGTTGAAGAACTAACTGGAGCGTAATCTGCACTCAAAAAATGAAAAGCTCACAGACTACAGTGAACACTGCAGACAACTGTTCAGTAGCTGTGAAAGGCCCCTTTGTGTACTTCTATAGTGTTTGCAACCAATGTATTGTATACGGATGGAAGCGCGTCACACTAATAGATTAGATTTTTTTCAATATAATGGAGCAGCACCAATTAGAGAAAAATGTGAAGGATGAGGCAGTGACACACGCTCAGCAGACTACAACCAGCAGTGGTTGAAGAACTAACTGGAGCGTAATCTGCACTCAAAAAATGAAAAGCTCATAGACTACAGTGAACACTGCAGACAACTGTCCAGTAGCTGTGAAAGGCCCCTTTATGTACTTCTATAGTGTTTGCAACCAATGTATTGTATACGGATGGAAGCGCGTCACACTAATAGATTAGATTTTTTTCAAATATAATGGAGCAGCACCAATTAGAGAAAAATGTGAAGGATGAGGCAGTGACACACGCTCAGCAGACTACAACCAGCAGTGGTTGAAGAACTAACTGGAGCGTAATCTGCACTCAAAAAATGAAAAGCTCACAGACTACAGTGAACACTGCAGACAACTGTTCAGTAGCTGTGAAAGGCCCCTTTGTGTACTTCTATAGTGTTTGCAACCAATGTATTGTATACGGATGGAAGCGCGTCACACTAATAGATTAGATTTTTTCAATATAATGGAGCAGCACCAATTAGAGAAAAATGTGAAGGATGAGGCAGTGACACACGCTCAGCAGACTACAACCAGCAGTGGTTGAAGAACTAACTGGAGCGTAATCTGCACTCAAAAAATGAAAAGCTCACAGACTACAGTGAACACTGCAGACAACTGTTCAGTAGCTGTGAAAGGCCCCTTTGTGTACTTCTATAGTGTTTGCAACCAATGTATTGTATACGGATGGAAGCGCGTCACACTAATAGATTAGATTTTTTTCAAATATAATGGAGCAGCACCAATTAGAGAAAAATGTGAAGGATGAGGCAGTGACACACGCTCAGCAGACTACAACCAGCAGTGGTTGAAGAACTAACTGGAGCGTAATCTGCACTCAAAAAATGAAAAGCTCACAGACTACAGTGAGCACTGCAGACAACTGTTCAGTAGCTGTGAAAGGCCCCTTTGTGTACTTCTATAGTGTTTGCAACCAATGTATTGTATACAGATGGAAGCGCATCACACTAATAGATTAGATTTTTTTCAAATATAATGGAGCAGCACCAATTAGAGAAAAATGTGAAGGATGAGGCAGTGACACACGCTCAGCAGACTACAACCAGCAGTGGTTGAAGAACTAACTGGAGCGTAATCTGCACTCAAAAAATGAAAAGCTCATAGACTACAGTGAACACTGCAGACAACTGTCCAGTAGCTGTGAAAGGCCCCTTTGTGTACTTCTATAGTGTTTGCAACCAATGTATTGTATACGGATGGAAGCGCGTCACACTAATAGATTAGATTTTTTTCAAATATAATGGAGCAGCACCAATTAGAGAAAAATGTGAAGGATGAGGCAGTGACACACGCTCAGCAGACTACAACCAGCAGTGGTTGAAGAACTAACTGGAGCGTAATCTGCACTCAAAAAATGAAAAGCTCACAGACTACAGTGAACACTGCAGACAACTGTTCAGTAGCTGTGAAAGGCCCCTTTGTGTACTTCTATAGTGTTTGCAACCAATGTATTGTATACGGATGGAAGCGCGTCACACTAATAGATTAGATTTTTTCAAATATAATGGAGCAGCACCAATTAGAGAAAAATGTGAAGGATGAGGCAGTGACACACGCTCAGCAGACTACAACCAGCAGTGGTTGAAGAACTAACTGGAGCGTGATCTGCACTCAAAAAATCAAAACCTCACAGACTGCAGTGAACACTGAAACACAACTGTTCACTATCTGTGAAAGGCTCCTTTCTGTACTTCTATAGTGTTTGCAACCAATGTATTGTATACGGATGGAAGCGCGTCACACTAATAGATTAGATTTTTTTCAAATATAATGGAGCTGCACCAATTCCACAAAATAAAATAAAAAAAAGAGTCAGTGACACGTG
This sequence comes from Oophaga sylvatica, assembly GCA_033576555.1. Taxonomy (NCBI): domain Eukaryota; kingdom Metazoa; phylum Chordata; class Amphibia; order Anura; family Dendrobatidae; genus Oophaga; species Oophaga sylvatica. The sequence continues at coordinate 44,007,893 of JARQOD010000001.1, read as the reverse complement.
CAGATGCCTACAAACAGCGGTGGATGCAGAGCAAACTGCAGCGTCACCTGCACTCTCACACACACCTTGCACAGAGCTGTTAAAACAACACTGGCAAAAGGAAGCTTTACACAGCGGTTGGTAAACTAGCCTGCCTAAAGCACAGTACACAAAATCGCAATGTCTAACTGTCCCTCAAAGTCAGCAGAACAGCGTTCTGTCCCTAACTGAGTTCACAGCACAGTGACGCTAAAATGGCGGCGGCGCCTTTTATAGTGCATTCTGACATCATTTCAGCAGCCAATCACAGCCATGCCATTAGTTAAGATGACTGCAGCATTACAGGATGTGCCCACACTTCATAAGATTCCTCATTGGCTGACTAAAATCACATTGCCTCTCAAAGAATTATGGGAACTTCCGATTCCGGTATACGATATTGGAAAAATATCGGAACTAAGTATCGGAATTCCGATACAGCGAATATCGGCCGATACCCGATACTTGCGGTATTGGAATGCTCAACACTAACAGAGGTGGATCTCTGATGTTTTGAGGATGTGTGAGTTACAAAGGCACAGGAAACTTGCTCAAAGTTGAAGGAAAGATGAATGCAGAATGTTATTAGCAAATACTGGAAGTAAATTTGCAATCATCAACCCGGAAGCTGCGCATGGGATGTACTTGGACGTACCAACATGACAACAATCCAAAACACAAGGCCAAGTCGACCTGTCATTAGCTACAGCAGAACAAACTGAAGGTTCTAGAGTGGCCATATCAGTCTCCTGACTTTAATATCATTGAGCCACTCTGAGGAGATTTCAAGCGCGCACTTCATGCTAAACAGCCCAGGAATTTACAGGAACTGGAGGCCTTTTGCCTAGTTTTCTAGTTTCCAAAATGTGGTCACTTGTGTGGGGTTTCCACTGTTTAGGAACATCAGGGGCTCTCCAAAAGAGACATGGCATATGCTTTCAGTTCCAGCTAATTTTGCGTTCAAAAAGTCAAACGATGCTCTTTCCTTACTGAGCCCTGCTGTGCGCCCAAACAGTGGGTTTCCCCCACATATGGGGTATCGTCATGCTCAGGAAGAAATTGCACAATAACTTGCATCATGCAATTTCTCCAGTTACCCTTATGAAAAGAAAAAAAATTGGTTCTAAAAGAAAATGTTTGTGAAAAAAGTTAAATGTTTATTTTTTCCTTCCACATTCCATTAATTCCTGTGAAGCTCCTGAAACGTTAATACACTCCTTGAATGTGGTTTTGAGCACCTTGAGGGATTCAGTTTTTAGAATGGTGTCACTTTTGTGTATTTTCTGTCATATAGGACCTCCAAAGTCACATCAAATGTGAGGTGTTCCCTGAAAAAAATGGTTTTGTAAAATTTGTTGTAAAAATGAGAAATTGCTGGTAAAGTTTTAACCCTTATAACTTCCGAACAAAAAAAATATATATGTTTAAAAAATTGTGCTAAGTTGACATGTGGGAAATGTTATGTATTAACTATTTTGTGTAGCATAACACTCTGATTTAAGGGCATAAAAATGAAAACTTTGAAAATTGTGAAATTTTCAAAATTTTTGCCAAATTTCCCATTTTTTCACAAATAATTGCAAGTCATATAAAATAAATGTTACCACTATCATGAAGTACAATATGTCATAAAAAACAATCTCAAAATCAGTGAGATCCATTGCAGGGTTCCAGAATTATAACCTCATAAAGTGACGGTGGTCAGAAATGAAAAAAATTGGCCTGGTCAGGAAGGTGAAAACAGGCTTCGGGGTGAAGGGGTCAAAGCCACATGGATCCCTCACTCATTGCGTGAGTATGGTGTCAAGCTATTCGTCTAGTTCCAGTCTCCAGCTTCTATTCTGTCTTACCCATATTGTTGTTACTTATCACCGGATTGTTACTTACAACTGCTACTGCTACCTCCAAGACTTCTATCACCGCTTGCTGTTCTTGCTTGTGCTCTTTTGGTCACGGTATTCTAGCAGTGCTGCACCAGTATCGTAACAAACATTTCTCCATGTTCAGTACAGGGGCTAATTGAACATAACAAATCCAAGGTCAAAGAGCTGGGGATGACATCTGTGATAAAAAATAGAATTGTATTTATACTGTTGCATAATTTACTATTTTAAGTAATTATTGTTATTATTATTTTTATATCATCATAATAATTTTTTGACTTTTACTGTTGTGGGATCCACTGAAGTTCATGAATAATCTTTATCAGTCCGGCGCTCCCCTCCAACAACCCTGTGACCTTCGCACAGCTCCCCATTCTTCTTTTTCCTGAAATTGTTCGGTGTCTGGATCTACAATGAGCCGAGCAGTGAGGTAACTTCCTAATCAGGTCATGAATGTTCGGAGACCAGCAAGATTTAAGAGACGTGGGGAGGTCAGAAATATTCTGCACGTGTTTATATATGTACTGTATACGGAGGACTCAGATGTGCCCCCCCTCACCTGTACAACAGCTGGCCCCTCTCCATGTCACCTGCCTTTGCTACCATGTGACAAAATGGGCCGGTGGTACAGAACTCACTAATACCGGTTCCGTAATAGGAACCATCGGTGTAACAAGTCAGGTTATGACATGTCTTCCTCCTAAATCTTCCCTATCACCTGTGGGTGACATTATTGAGAAGTGGAAGGAACCGCAGCAACTCAGCCACGAAGTGGAGACCCCGTAACATTAGAGTGTTGTCACTGAGTGCTGAGGAGCAGAGGGCAGAAAAGTCACCGACACTGTTCAGCATAGGAAAAAAATAAAATTATCTTGACATGGCGGTGCTGATTGCCAAAAAGTTTACAAGCGATCATCTCTTGGGTGCCGGAGTCTTATTGGCGCTGTGGAGCTGAGAAAAGAGCCTTGTTGATTAATTGGGAGGATTGTGATACAATATAACCTTATTGTGAAACTGGGGGTAACAGTATAGGGAGAACGACAGAGCTAGTGATACTCTTCTCGTGTCAGGGCCGGAACTATTGGGGCTGTCACCATTGTTGCCTGGGGAAGGACTTCCCGACGGGCATGGACCCTTGCACCTGACTGTGGGGGGCGGGTAAAATATAAAAGGAGACTGCGCATGCCAGAACGCTCTCTCTGGCGGGAAAACAGCGTGTGCGACAGGAGAAGGTTGACTTCCTCACTGCAGACCAACGCCAGCTAGCAGGCCCGCACTGTACATGTTCATCCTCCGCACCTACTGACCTTGCATTACCAGAGACTGTCACTACTTTGGCTTCTGACTCCCGTACTTCTGACCGGTCCGTGCCGCTGGCTGTGGCCGGCGCTCCACTTGAGATTCACCAGGCGGTACATGTTGATTCAGGTACCGTGACCGCGGCCTGTGCTCCGGGACTATGTATATCCGCCGCGGTGCCTCACGCCTCCTCTTGTGCGGTACCCCGGTCCAGGGCCAAATGACTATGCTTGCAGATACCAAGACATGTCGCCACTGTAAAGAGACAGTGCCTCACCCATCTTCAGGACCAATTTAGAGACTGCTCCAGTTTCCTGCGGCATCATCGAGGGATATTCCAACCGGGAACCCCAGACTGATAAGTTAACCTGTTGTTTGCACTTACATTTTCGTGATATAATTGCATACTCTTGTTGATTACATACTTTCTTAACTACTCCCTGCGTGGAGTATTCACTGTTATTATATTCTTTATAAAAAGAAACCCCTTAACTCTTGCTCTGCCTCCTGTTCGTCACTGCATCCCGCGTTCCTGCTCGTTAACCTACTGTACAATGTTATGCCCTCTCTTCAGATTACTCTCCTCTCTGTGCCTCCAGGTTGTATTAAAGGCGATTTTGCCTAAATGCAACTCGCTCAGTAATACCAAGGCACTGGCATACTCCCTCCATGTCAGAGTGTCAAAAGGACTTATCACATATATGTTATATGAAAGAACTATCAGCCGAAAGCTTTGGGAAAAATGAAGAATGTGTACAGCTATGGCAGCCCTGTGTCCTCTCTAGAAACTCACCTGACCGTCAATCCCTATTCTTATAAAGTATAAGGACAATACACTGGCATGTTCCCCCACCTTCCCCCTTTTCTTTTTCTTTTCCCTCTCTCTCCTCCTCGTCCCTCACTTACCTACTGAATCTTATTCTATTCTCCTTCTGTAAATTTCCTGCTTTATACATCATAACTGTGAGGAACGAGGGAGACTCCATTTTGATTTATTAATTTCAGGCCCAATTTATTATCCATAGATCTCCCTCCGCTCCTGAACTGTGGCCCCCACCCATGGGATAAGTACACAAATTCCCAAAAGAACAGGAACATTCCATATGGCAAGAGAATTAGAGGCCACGTGTTAATTAATGAGAGGAGGAACAGAGCTAGGACCCCCTGCCGTCTTTTGTGCAAGACGGCCAGCTATCAATGGAAGGCATAGACGTTTAGGCACCGACACATAGAGATGAATTATGAGAGTACCATGCATCTCAGGGTTAAGTCCAATATATCACCAGAATCCTTGGAGCCCTCCACACACACACTTAGGTCTCACCGTTCTCTAGCTGTCCCAGAAACTGAGCTATCGAGACTAGCTCTCCAGAACCACTTAGCCAACCCAAGTTTGGATTCTCCATATCAGTCAAGCCCCAACAAACCCGGTGAGACATCAGTCATCAAATTTGGACCTCCCACTAGGAAGTTATGACCCATCCTAGATATTGGGAATTATTTCAGCTAAGAGGTCAAGGGAGGAGATTTCAGTTTGGCCCAGAGAGGCGGTGGCAAATATGGGAGGAGGTGAGCTAAGTGTTAAAAGCTAGCCACACCCCTTTAGCCAGTGTCATTGTTCTGCCATGGAAGCCACGTCACGTCACGCATGGAGAAGGACCAGAAACTAAGAAAGTACCTGTGGACTCGAGTGCTTCCCTTCATCGACATGCTATAACGAATGATAACTTGACACATACAGCTAACTGCAATCCCATACCTGTACCCTACCTTTATTTGTACTCCTGGCTGTAGTATCTGTATATTACTCTGTATATATTTGTATTTCAGCAATTAAAATATCAATTAATTTTGGGGTGGTCTTTTTCCTTGAATCCCGATTTCCAACGTCAGTGAGTTCAGCTAGTACCTATACGCTACCTGGGGTTGGTTTCTGACCCGTTATAAGCTTGTTAACAAACTGGGCTTATATCTAATGAGGAACTGGTGGCAGCACACCGTTCTGGTGTTATTGGGGGATCCTAGGAGTGATGGACCGGAGGTTTATATATATATTCCCAGCCTGGGACTGGGGATATATATACCGCCTTCACTGCAGAGTGCCTCGAGTACATAACAGGGCAGCATCTCCGGCGACTACTTATCCTAAGTACAGTTCCCTGACTGACCTGAGGGGGGGCGCCAGAGTGCTGTGACTGTGTAAGCTCCGTCACAGATTGGTGACGGCGGGGGGATATCTGTATCCCCCGGTTCTCGTTTTGTCACAATAATTGGTTCCCATGTAACATCTACATGTGGCTTGTACATGATCCCTCTACGTGATCTTTGTGAAATGGATCGGATGATGAGTAATACCATACAGTTCACACACGCATTTCATCCATTTGTGTAAAACTACTTTTGATTGCAGTCTTATCCCTTGATCCCATCAAATGCATGTTACAAGAAAACAAAGTGCTGACACATATGGCACCGCTTACAGGTTAGTAGCTTTCCATTAGTCTAAATTATTTGTACCTGACCTCTTGCTGTATCCTACGTGGCCTATTTTTTAAAATTTTCTTCTATTTTTCTAAGTGTTTATATTCCTTTTATGAAAATTACCAATAAAATATGGTTAAACATAAAAATAAATAATTCAAAAAAACATTTTTGACAACCAGCCTTGCTAAAGCAGACAGCTGGGGGCTGGCATTCTCAGGCCCCCCCAGCCTAAAAATAGCAGCCCGCAGCTGCCCAGAAAAGGCACATCTATTAGATGCGCCAATTCTGGTGCTTTAACCAGCTCTTCCCACTTGCCCTGTAACGGTGGCAAGTGGGGGTTCATATTTATGGGGTTGATGTCACCTTTGTATTGTCAGGTGATATCACGCCCACAGCTTAGTAATGGAGAGGCATCTATAAGACACCTATCCATTACTAATCCTAAAGTTATATGGTAAATAAAGACACAGTCAGAATAAAGTCCTTTACTGGAAATAAAACAAAAGTTTTACTTTTTTATTTAAAAATAGCAAACACAGTTATACTCACCTAACGCCAAATTCCACCGAAGCCCTCGTTCTCCTGTAATGAAGCTAAAAAAAACAACAATATATCATACCTGTCTATTGTTCTGTCCCACGCCGTAATCCATGTCTGGGGGATAAACAGTTTTTAACCTGCACGGTGCCAAGATGCGACCGTCCAGGCTGAGAACCACTGGTGAATGCGCCTATGCCGCATCAATAGTAAAAAGATCTACTGTTAAAAATAATTAAAAAATCGTGATATTCTCTCCTTCTGGCGGCCCCCGCAGCCTTCCTGGTCCTCACGATGCTCTCGGCAATTCCCGTTCCCAAGGATGCTTAGCGACAATGACCCCAGATGACGTGGCATCACGTGAGACCGCTGCGTCATCTTAGGTGATTCTCGCAATGCATCCCTGGGAACAGGATTGGCCGGGAGCGTCGCTGAGGAGCGGGAAGGCTGCGGGGGCCGCCGGAAGGTTAGAATAGCACGATTTTTTATTTTAATTATTATTTTACCAGGGATATGATACCCAGGGCCTGGAGGAGAGTCTCCTCTCTTCCGGACCCTGGGTACCATCAGCACTTGAACAGCTTACTTTGCGCATGGTGGGCACAGCCACATGCGGAAAGTAAGTGGTTCAATGCATTCCTATGGCATCCAAAAAAAGGCTGCACTCAAGCATACTAAAGCATGACAACATAGAATACATGAAATTTTGAATAGCAATATGGCTTTGGAATATAAGGAAAAATTTGTTTATACTAAGCGTCTCAAATTTTTCCTTATATTCCAAAGCCATATTGCTATTCAAAATTTCATGTATTCTATGTTGTCATGCTTTAGTATGCTTGAGTGCAGCCTTTTTTTGGATGTTTTACATGAGGGTAGCTCCCTTTGGTTTGCACCTAGTTCACATTAGTCTGGAAGTGCCAGTCAGGTTTTTTGTCTTTTGTATGTTAGCTTGCTGACCGAGCACTCCGCCCCCACCAGGTGGTGATTTTAATTACACCAGCTCCCTACTTTACCCATAAATGCAGGCATTACTGACAGAGGTGCATATTCACCCAGAAATTCAGATATCAGCCTAATAGAGGTATGTTCACATTAGGTCAGGGACTCAACAGAATTGAGACCACCTTGACGATGGTTGTTGGGCTTTAAAATGTTTGGCCAAATGTTTATACTAAGCGTCTCAAATTTTTCCTTATATTCCAAAGCCATATTGCTATTCAAAATTTCATGTATTCTATGTTGTCATGCTTTAGTATGCTTGAGTGCAGCCTTTTTTTGGATGTTTTACATGAGGGTAGCTCCCTTTGGTTTGCACCTAGTTCACATTAGTCTGGAAGTGCCAGTCAGGTTTTTTGTCTTTGAATGTTAGCTTGCTGACCGAGCACTCCGCCCCCACCAGGTGGTGATTTTAATTACACCAGCTCCCTACTTTACCCATAAATGCAGGCATTACTGACAGAGGTGCATATTCACCCAGAAATTCAGATATCAGCCTAATAGAGGTATGTTCACATTAGGTCAGGGACTCAACAGAATTGAGACCACCTTGACGATGGTTGTTGGGCTTTAAAATGTTTGGCCAAATGTTTATACTAAGCGTCTCAAATTTTTCCTTATATTCCAAAGCCATATTGCTATTCAAAATTTCATGTATTCCATGTTGTCATGCTTTAGTATGCTTGAGTGCAGCCTTTTTTTGGATGTTTTACATGAGGGTAGCTCCCTTTGGTTTGCACCTAGTTCACATTAGTCTGGAAGTGCCAGTCAGGTTTTTTGTCTTTTGAATGTTAGCTTGCTGACCGAGCACTCCGCCCCCACCAGGTGGTGATTTTAATTACACCAGCTCCCTACTTTACCCATAAATGCAGGCATTACTGACAGAGGTGCATATTCACCCAGAAATTCAGATATCAGCCTAATAGAGGTATGTTCACATTAGGTTAGGGACTCAACAGAATTGAGACCACCTTGACGATGGTTGTTGGCTTTAAAATGTTTGGCCAAATGTTTATACTAAGCGTCTCAAATTTTTCCTTATATTCCAAAGCCATATTGCTATTCAAAATTTCATGTATTCTATGTTGTCATGCTTCAGTATGCTTGAGTGGAGCCTTTTTTTGGATGTTTTACATGAGGGTAGCTCCCTTTGGTTTGCACCTAGTTCACATTAGTCTGGAAGTGCCAGTCAGGTTTCTTGTCTTTTGTATGTTAGCTTGCTGACCGAGCACTCCGCCCCCACCAGGTGGTGATTTTAATTACACCAGCTCCCTACTTTACCCATAAATGCAGGCATTACTGACAGAGGTGCATATTCACCCAGAAATTCAGATATCAGCCTAATAGAGGTATGTTCACATTAGGTTAGGGACTCAATAGAATTGAGACCACCTTGACGATGGTTGTTGGGCTTTAAAATGTTTGGCCAAATGTTTATACTAAGCGTCTCAAATTTTTCCTTATATTCCAAAGCCATATTGCTATTCAAAATTTCATATATTCTATGTTGTCATGCTTCAGTATGCTTGAGTGCAGCCTTTTTTTGGATGTTTTACATGAGGGTAGCTCCCTTTGGTTTGCACCAAGTTCACATTAGTCTGGAAGTGCCAGTCAGGTTTCTTGTCTTAAGTATGTTAGCTTGCTGACCGAGCACTCCGCCCCCACCAGGTGGTGATTTTAATTACACCAGCTCCCTACTTTACCCATAAATGCAGGCATTGCTGACAGAGGTGCATATTCACCCAGAAATTCAGATATCAGCCTAATAGAGGTATGTTCACATTAGGTCAGGGACTCACCAGTATTGAGACCACCTTGACGATAGTTGGTGGGCTTTAAAATGTTTGGCCAAATGTTTATACTAAGCGTCTCAAATTTTTCCTTATATTCCAAAGCCATATTGCTATTCTAAATTTCATGTATTCCATATTGTCATGCTTTAGTATGCTTGAGTGCAGCCTTTTTTGGATGTTTTACATGAGGGTAGCTCCCTTTGGTTTGCACCTAGTTCACATTAGTCTGGAAGTGCCAGTCAGGTTTTTTGTCTTTTGCATTCCTATGGCGGCGGAATGAACATGCTGCGTTTTTTTCTGCGATGCGTTTTTTTTGCGTAAAAAAACACAGCATGTGCTCAAAAAATGCTTGAAGGCATTCTAATGATAGGATGCTTAATGCATGCGTTTTTTCAGCATTTTTGCAGCAAAAAAACGCCGCAAAAACGCTAAAAAAACACGAAAAACCCTCAACGTGTGCACATAGCCTTACACTGACCCCCTGGGCCTATTTGGGCAGTACTGAAGAATATCACACTCCAACTAAACCCCTTCAAAGCATAAACATTGCTATGATTTTCAGATTATATATAGTATATTAATATAAAAATGCCAAGCCATCTCACAGCCACTGTGCTGCTAATCCTGAGCACTGGGAAGGTGATAACAATCCAATAATGAATCTATTCTGTAATCTCAGATTCCTCATAAATACATAACCAGGGAGCATGGCTACACAGTTTCATTATAAGGAGCAGTAATGCAGTGCAGCATGGATACAGATAGTTATGGAGGAATAATAAGACCCTATTAGATCAGTGTCTACCGAGGGTCTGGGGTGAAATCTCTACTGATAGCAGATGTGCTGCTGAGCACAGAATGCACTGAATGGAGCGCCCTCTAGTGCTTATTCTGGGAAGTGCGTGAATAATACTTCCCATATTGAACCCTGCCTTTTTCATTAAAATGTCGCAATCACATTTTTTCACTTTATTTAAGGGTTCATGCATAACTTCACCTCTTGTGGGCTGGTACAGATGCAATAAAGGAGCTTTCTGGTTTCAGAAAACCCCTGTTCCCGGCTGCAGTTTGTAAACAAAAACTCAACCTCTCGGAGTCTAGCGCTGAGTCTCTGCCGCTGCTCCAGGTATATGCTATTACCTGCAGTGCTGACATAATCAGTGAGCTCATCGGCTCGTGCCTTCAAAGTGCGCAAAGCCACTGAGCTCACTGACTGGCTGCAGCATTGTCAACGTGACATCAGCGCTGCAGACAGTTACAGTTGTTAGGTGCACATGGCGGTAGTCATGGGTGAGGAGCTGTTGTGCTGGTGTTCCACACCCTGGCACCCTACAAATAAACGATGTCCCGATTCTCCTGTGCTATGTGTGTGGTGCGTAACACTCTTCTTTTGGTTGCAGGCCTCTGCTGTCTCCAGTTCTTCAATTTCAGGAACCACCGCACACACAATGGGGACATCAAATTTGTTTTACAATAAAGTTTACTTAACTGTCCATTTTCATCATATTGAAACACGCAGTATTGGGCACAAACTTTTCCAGTTTCAAAGTCCATAGCACAGCACGGTCATATGTCTGCTGCTCGCTCTCCATGAGCTATCCCTTTCCTCACTGGCATCTCTGACCCCTGGGATACTCCGTCCGGCTCTGCACCGTCCATGAGCCCCATCCCAACTCACTTATGAGATTCCCCATCTGACTTCCTCTCCTAGGAATATATTGAGGTACGCTTCTCAGTGCCTCAGTTGGACCATAGGACCCTGATGTTCCAGGAATGTCCGCTTCAAGTTTACGGCTGACGTTCTCTTGCTGCTGAGCAGCCTTTGCTCCTCGTACCCTCAGACCTCCAACTACTGCTCTCTCTCCATCTAATCTCTTACTCTGACTGCACTAACTGTGAAGTGTTCCTCTTATTAACTGTCTCTGCCCCTCCAACACTGGGGATGTTCCTGAACACATTAACCGTTTCTATACTAAACCTGTCTATTTCCTGAACTTATTGTGCCCACCATTGCACTATACCCAATCCTATCTTGTAGCTAAATCTAAACCTATGTCCTATGTACTAATCTTATCCTATTCCTATATCTAATACATTTATCAGAACACATTGGGTCATCCACATATTATAGCAATACATTAACCGTGCACCTTGATGCCTATAAGGTTCTATGCAATATAAACACTTTTTCGTATTCACAGGTTATAACTGTTTTTCTAATCAAGGGAGAAGCACATGACCGATCCGGTAACCCTTTTATACAGACACATGGCGCAGCTATGTGTAGCCCTGGTGTGAAGGCACACACAGTACCCTGGAGGATGTGCGGAGAGGTAACAGTTTAATGCTCAATAACCATTCACTCCATCACACACTTGGACACACCCTAGGGTATATAAGGTAGTGACATACAACACAGCGGGGTTGAGTTTCCTGTCTTCGGACAGAGGAGGGAGTCTGTTTCCTGTCTTCGGACAGGTCAGTGAGTGTGCAGTCTGTGCAGGAAGAAAGAGGAGTTAGCAGCAGGACCTTCAGTCGCCTGTCCCAAGGACAGTGGAGTTCAGTCGACGTGCTCCTGAACTAGAAGAATACTGAGCACCTGTTAGCAAGCTCTGGGAAGAAGCAAGAAGGGATTACCCTAGGAAGTGTGGAGTGCTTATGCTACAAGCGCGAACAGGGCGAAGGGCGCAGTGGAAAGAATTCAGAAGTGCCTTAAGGATTGGATTATCCTGCACATTGTCACCGGTCACTGGGGACCGAAGTGTCACTACAGCTTCAGGCGTAGTGGTAGAAAAACCAGAGGCTTACTGGACCTTAGGTCGCAGAAAGCAGCCCTTGGAGTGTCGGTACGTAACAGGGGTCAGGGAGAGTGGGAACCTTGAGTCGATGCAGGACAACAGTAGGAACTCAGCTCTCTCACATTAAAGGAAGGCTCCGACCACAAAACTGACCGGGCAGTACAGCTTTGGAGAAGCTGGAGAATTCGGAGTGAACTTAGCTTTATGCGGGTTGGACTCATCATATTGGAAAGAAAAGGAGGCCTCTAACCTGTTCAGCTGTTATCTCAAAGCACATCCTCCACCCGACCAGCCTCCCTGGGACCTGCCTTATCACCTGACAAGTAAAAGGTATGGAAAGACGCTGGATGGTGTGAGACTGCTTTATTTATCTGCACCCTACATCATTAATTCCATAGACTTTGAGGGACCAGTCCCACCTGTAGGGGACCCGACATCTAGCTGCCGCTCCATCCCCTCAGAGATCTACAGCAGCGCTGGTCTTAGTGATCAGAGAACTACAGGTGGCGTCACGAACTGTTATACACCTATCCCCTGTAAATATACCCCCAACATACGCCTGACCGCCAGGGCCACAGACCGAGCCACCGCTACCTGTGACAACCCCATAGACTTCCATGGGCTCGGCTCTGAGTACCCCATTGCTCTGGTAACCCACAATTGTGGTGCGGGTCAACACAACTTGGCGTCACGAACAGGATGCGAAACTCGCAAAATTGCGAGCCCTGTGTGTCTGTGGAGTTGTTTTTGTGAAAAAGGACTGTTTGCTATTTTTGGCGCTAAAATCCGCCATTTTGCCGCCAAATTCGCGCCCTCAGGCGCTGGAGAAGAAGGTGGGCGTGGATTCGTGGGCGTGTGCCCCCCTGTGGCGCGAAGAAAATGCCTGCCCTCTCAAAGTGCTATTACAATATGCGATCCTGCCCTACAGCAAAAGAGGTCCGCCTCCTCTTCACCTTCCCTGCGAAGAGGAGGGGACGCAAACCCCGCCTCCACGGAAGAGACCGGACGGCTCTAGAAGATGAGAGAGTGTTCTGGAACATGATGGAGGCAGGATGTGTGCAGCCGAGCAGGGAAGCGGAGGAAGGCAGGCCCCGTTCCCCAGCCAAGCTGCCACTAGAACCGGAACCATCTGTGGTCCTGCACCTGCAGCAAGCATTGCTGGAGATTGGAGAGGAAAATGCAAGGTTGAAGAAGATGATTTTGCAACAACCTGGCATGGAGGAGATCGAGAGACGCCGGCGTAACCAGATGCAGCGGCGGCTGTGGGACGCGGTGTTCTCTCCCCTCGACGACCCCCCACGATTTGAATTACCAAAACTTCTGCTGCCCAAGGCTAAGGAGCAACCGGAGGCTACCCCCAAAAGGACCGACCCTGAACCTACCGATGGAGCGGTGGAAGCGAAGGAGGTTGAGGAGGTACCGCCAGTTCCGGAACGCCCGCCCGGCCAGGAGGCCGCAGCAGATGATCGATCCCCGGTAGGGACACCGGAGGGGTCCTGTCCATCATTACCAAACGTCGACTGGGATGAGATGGCGCGCCTGGATGACGTCGCCTACGCCGCCCAGTGGGAACGTGAGTGGCAGCGTCGCGAAGAGGAACAGCGACGCCGGCAGGAGGAAGAGCGGGAAGCGCAGCGGAACCGGCAGCGGCAGTACGAGCAGCTGATCGCGGACAAGGAAAGTGTCCGCAGGGAAAAAGGTACTCTAAGGGAACCGCGGCGGCAGGGGTGTGTGACAGAGTTCCAGCTCCGGAAGGGCTGGGGCTTCATTAGAGAACCGGGCCTCTACCCAGGGGTCTTTGTCAGTCGCAGGGACGTAGAATCCCACCTGCCCATCGGCCATCCCGGGAGGGACCTAATCAATGGGGACATAGTCACCTACACCCGGCACTGGGGTATGAAGGGATGGTATGCCCTTAATGTCACAATCGTCCGTGACCCCGTCCCTGACGCAGGTAACGTCACCATTGCCAGCGCATCCCAGTCCCAATCTACCGCTGCATCAGGCCGTGCCCAGGCATCGCCCCAGGAGAGTATATCGCCGTTGGAAGCACCCCCGGCATACTCTACTCTGTCAGTATCTCGCGCCAAATCGCAAACCGCGACCCCGTTTAAGTCGCAAGTTATACCGCCGGACGTGGCGGCACCAGCAGAGATGCCATCAGTATCTTGTAAGGACGACATACCCGTTGCGCCCCCAGTGGTTCGCACAAGGACTGTGGCGACACAAACGTTGATAGCAAGTCACGACTTGTTCGTCATGAGATCTAAGGATCATCGCGTCGTTCCAGCACCCGGTGTGGAAGACGTCACTGAAATTAGTAAATAATAAAGACTGGTAGGACCCAGAAAGGGTTTGCCACATTCCATATGTACATAAGTTTATAAAAGTGAAAATAATTTGCACCGTTGATACGAGTATGTAATGTTTACATATTTTGCCAAAAAATAGAATACCCGGCTGGGTAAGCAGATAAAGAGAGTTTTGCACTTTATGGTATTTATGTGATAAGTGGTCGCATATTTGCACCAAGTTATAGGGAATACTCTAGTTGAGTAAATAGAATCTGATATAATGTGAATTATTTGAAAATGTGTCTTATAATGGACTGCGTGGCTGAGGACTGAGCCAGCCCAAAAACTGTATCCTGTAAATAGTTGCACTAAGGTGCATTATCTTGGTTTTACAGGAAACCACCCCAACTACCTCTGAACATAAAACCCGTGTGGTGTGGCACTGAGCGAAGTCTGCAGCTAGATGTCCTGCAGCCCACCCAGGACCCACGTTGAAGGTTTGGTGCGGGTCCTTCACAAGAATATTGTTGATATGATATATTTATGGAAAGAATGTTTTGTATTTTTCTATATCTAATGTTTGAAGCAACGTTTAAGAAATCCTTACCTCCCGGATGGGAAGAGTTTAATGTTTATTGTTAATGTAAAACAAAATGTCTTCTTGTATTTCACAGCCCGGGAGTGCTGTATTTTACCATGGGGGAATGTGTAGCCCTGGTGTGAAGGCACACACAGTACCCTGGAGGATGTGCGGAGAGGTAACAGTTTAATGCTCAATAACCATTCACTCCATCACACACTTGGACACACCCTAGGGTATATAAGGTAGTGACATACAACACAGCGGGGTTGAGTTTCCTGTCTTCGGACAGAGGAGGGAGTCTGTTTCCTGTCTTCGGACAGGTCAGTGAGTGTGCAGTCTGTGCAGGAAGAAAGAGGAGTTAGCAGCAGGACCTTCAGTCGCCTGTCCCAAGGACAGTGGAGTTCAGTCGACGTGCTCCTGAACTAGAAGAATACTGAGCACCTGTTAGCAAGCTCTGGGAAGAAGCAAGAAGGGATTACCCTAGGAAGTGTGGAGTGCTTATGCTACAAGCGCGAACAGGGCGAAGGGCGCAGTGGAAAGAATTCAGAAGTGCCTTAAGGATTGGATTATCCTGCACATTGTCACCGGTCACTGGGGACCGAAGTGTCACTACAGCTTCAGGCGTAGTGGTAGAAAAACCAGAGGCTTACTGGACCTCAGGTCGCAGAAAGCAGCCCTTGGAGTGTCGGTACGTAACAGGGGTCAGGGAGAGTGGGAACCTTGAGTCGATGCAGGACAACAGTAGGAACTCAGCTCTCTCACATTAAAGGAAGGCTCCGACCACAAAACTGACCGGGCAGTACAGCTTTGGAGAAGCTGGAGAATTCGGAGTGAACTTAGCTTTATGCGGGTTGGACTCATCATATTGGAAAGAAAAGGAGGCCTCTAACCTGTTCAGCTGTTATCTCAAAGCACATCCTCCACCCGACCAGCCTCCCTGGGACCTGCCTTATCACCTGACAAGTAAAAGGTATGGAAAGACGCTGGATGGTGTGAGACTGCTTTATTTATCTGCACCCTACATCATTAATTCCATAGACTTTGAGGGACCAGTCCCACCTGTAGGGGACCCGACATCTAGCTGCCGCTCCATCCCCTCAGAGATCTACAGCAGCGCTGGTCTTAGTGATCAGAGAACTACAGGTGGCGTCACAAACTGTTATACACCTATCCCCTGTAAATATACCCCCAACATACGCCTGACCGCCAGGGCCACAGACCGAGCCACCGCTACCTGTGACAACCCCATAGACTTCCATGGGCTCGGCTCTGAGTACCCCATTGCTCTGGTAACCCACAATTGTGGTGCGGGTCAACACAGCTACAGATACTCAATGCTGGATCTGGGGAGGGTGAGAAAAGCACAAACTGTTTATTTTAAAACAATCTTTCACTGAGGAAGAGGGAAACCAGAAAATCCTTAATAAGTGGAGACTTGAAATGGAAGCATGTGACTTCATTATGGGAAAAAGAGGTTGATCGTGTGACTTTCAAAGACTGTAAAGCTTTAGAAGGAACATCAATAAATATTTTGGTGTAGACAAACGTGAAGGCATCTTCATGGTGTTGCCATTGTGGTCTCCAGACCAATCTCTGGCTATCATTACCTTTAGGCCGCAGTCACACTGGCGACAAAAACGGACGACGATGAAATATCGCATTGCAGTCGGACCAATGTTAATCTATGGAGCAGCTCCCAGCATCCAATTTTTTCTTGGCCGTTTTCCTCGTTTTATTTATTTTTTATTTACAGGAGAACAAGGGAATTGAAGGAATACCAGTACAATAAAAGATGGTCAAAAGCTGTGTGTTTATTTCATTAAAATTATTTTTAATTCATGTGTGTGTGGTTTTTTTTTTTCATTTCATACAGTAGGATTAATAATTGATAGTTGTCTAATTGACAACTCTCAATTATTAACCTGGCTTAAAGTCACCTTCCAATAGCAAGGTGGCTTTAACCCATTATTAACCCATTAGCCACCGCTACAGGGCAATGGGAATAGATGGGCTAAGTGCAAGAAAGGGCACATCTAATTATAGATGTGCCTTTTCTGGGGTGGCTGGGGGCAGATGTTAGTAGCCAGGGGGGGCACAAAATAAATGTACCCTCCCTAGGCTATTATTATCTGCCCCCACTCGCTGGCTTTGCCTGTCTGGTGGAGAAAATACAGCGGGAGCCCATACATTTTTTTCAACAAATTTACACCTTTCATTAACCCCTACATGTGTGAAATTTTGCACACATACACTCGTGTAATTGTTAGTGAAAACCATATATCAAACTACATGAAATGACATGGTTAACTGTATGTAAACCATGTGTCATTTCATGTCGGGTTCTGTAATTTTACAAAAGCCGGCAATTGAATTAGCGGCTATTATAGTATGTAGAAGTGTATGAACTATAAATATATGTATGTATATATATATATATATATATGTCTCATGTATATATATGTATTCTATGTGTATGTATCTATTATTTCTTTTGTGATTTAAAAACTATTCATTTGGATCCATTATATATCGGTTTTGCTAGCCACCGACAAAATCTCGCCAGACGGATGTCAAACGTACGCTCAGATGCGACAAAATCGCATCCTCGCATTCAAATCGGATGACAGAGGGATCAATGTTCAGGAAACATTTGTGCGATTATCGACCGTCTAAAACGGTACGATTTTTTAGACGGTGTGTGTGACTCCAGCCTTAAGGTAAAAGTGGTCTCACTGCTGTAGAGGACAGAGCTCGATTCCTGTCTCCATTGCTGTCTTATTCTGCACCATATTGACCTTTGAAAGCAGTGGCATGAGGACAACAGAGCACCTTCACAATGCCCGGATTATGGTGTATGGTGGCATAATGGATGGTAGCCAGACCCCTCAAGTCTTCATTCCAGGTGCACTAACAGCTCAGTATTCCTTTTTTAAGAGGTGACAGGTTCCCTATATGTTAGAAATAAACAATCTAAACAATTTTAGATTTTCATTGATTTTGTTTTTTTACTAATGATTTTTATCTGGGGTGGTGATACGGGGGCAACATTTAAATATTAGCCCCAGAAAACAAAAAAAAATAGAATCAACCCTGTCCATTGTGTTTGAACAGTGTGTTAGACAGTTAGGGTATGTTTCCACGTCAGGATACGGCAGCGCTTTGGACGCAGCACATGTCCGCTCCGTCCAAAGAGCTGCCGGCTTTTGAACGCAGGTGATTCTGCATGTGTTCATTGAACCATGCGGAATCACTGCGTCCAGTACATGCTGCGGTCTAGAAAGATGCACCGCATGTGAGTATACACAGGGAAGCCGGAGGCGGCCGTGTACACATAGTGGAGATGGGATTTCATGAAACCCCATCCACTATGCTGTAACATCTGGCCATTCTTTTGGATCCCTGAGTGGTGCTGGAAATGCTATGGGGGCACTGACTGTGGCTGGCAATATCATGGTGATGGAAATGTTATGGGGTAATGACTGTGGCTTGGTTGGCCATATAATATGGGCAGTGACTGTGATTGGCAAAGTTACTGTTGTTGGTAATGTTACAGAGCAGATAATATGGCTGGCAATGCTATGGGGGCATTGACTGTGATTGGTAATGTTATGGAGGAACTGATGAGGGTTTTATTGAAGTTTGGAAATGTTTTAGGGTCCTCATATGATGCTGGCAAAGTTTTCAGGTACCTGAGTGCTCTTGACAATACCTTGAATCCTGACTGGCAATGTGATGGGCTAATAATTGTGGCTAGAAATGTTTTGGCATCCATACAGTGTGGCACAGTAACTATTGTAGCCAATGTTCTGAGGGCAGAGAATGTGTCTTGCAATGCCATGGGGCAGCAAATGTGATTACTAATATGATGGAGGTGGATGTGCGTGTGTATTCTGGCAGTGTTGCTATTAGTACCTTCATTTTCAGGCCAGTCCTGTTCCACTCCTCACCAGGTCCATTAAACTTCAAGACAAGGACACCAGGCATGTTCATAAAAACAAGGCACTCTTTAGTTGGTAACGCACTTAGAAGATTTACATCTTCCCGCTGTACTGTGTACCTGTCTCATATAGAGGTGCGTTCTTATCGGTTTTGGGCAATGGCATTTTACATGTTGACAGTAGACAAGCAGAGGAAATGGGATACACCTCCATTTTTTCAGTGCAAGGACACACGGGTCAATTTGTGATGCTTTCAACCCTGCACCCAAACAACAGACTGTGATCTGTTAACAAGGACTGTAAGCTTTTCAGGGGATATAGCTCTGGGATCGCCGTCTCGGGTAGACGGAGTGGCATAAAAACAGTTCAATCACAGACAGCAATTCTGGTATAAACTGGCCGCAACCAGTTTTATTGAAAGTCCACAGCAAACAAACATAAGCAAAACCAACTCATAAACCAAAATCCTAAGCCTGTCCGGCTACTAACTAAACACAGATAGTTTCCTCACTATCGGGGCCCAGACTCTACCAGCCTGGCCCAAAACAACACATATACTCAGTATTTACCAGAGTGTGGTTTCCCGGAGACTCCTGCAGTGTCTGAAGTCAAATCCAGACTGAGAGCTCAATGTCTGTGTTCTCCACCACCTACTTCTGGCTGCCTAATTAGAACCTGAGTGCCTCAGGTTTGAGCTGCAAGCCTGTACTGAATGGAGGGTGTAGTGAACTTGCTCCACCACTAGGTTTACAAAGCCATACATTTCCCTTATGCCAGTCAGCTAAGTACCTGGGCGAGATGTACACCCCATCCAATACATACCCCTTCACTGTCTCACATATCCCCCCCCTCTTCTCCAGACCGGAGGGCTGGTCATCAATCCTAAAGAGACAGTGAACTCCGGACAAGGCATCGGCACTACCCTGTAACCTCCCAGGCCTATGCTCTCTGCGGGCTTCGGGTATCCTGCACAGTTTCAGCTTGACCTTAGTGCTGGGCTCAGTCTTGATATAGTGCCTCACCAGAGAAGTACGACCAGGCAAGTCAGAAAACCTCTGCTGATTTTTCTGCAGAAACTCTCGTACTTCCTGTTTTTGGTGTACTGACAATGTGTCACCAACTATCACAGGAGGTATAGGGGGTTTTACACCTTTCTCTAATTCCCCCGCAGCCACCAATACTGACCGATTAAATATTTTTCTTTGAGCTTCTTGGGCTCTCTGCAGGTGATCCTTAACCAATGGCATACCCTGAGCAATTCTATCCTGGGTCTTGTCCATCCCCCGGTGCCCACCAAGCACGTGGCTATGTGACAACCCCAGCACCATGCTTCTATATGGCTTAGGTACCAGGAGCTGACTCACGACCTCTCCCTGGACTTTAGTGACCCTATTCAGCAGGTTATTGTTCATGGCAATATGAGGAAATCTCTCCTCAGAGCCAGGCTCTTGGGAACCTCATTTAGAACAGTTATATTTTCCTGGGCCGTTTTAAGAGTGGGGTCTCGCAACTGCTCACTCCCAAAATTGTCACGGGACACAGGTAGGTCAGGGACATTCGGTTCCTGAGAACCACTATCCTTGTCTCCCAACATCACCTGAAAAGGAAATTCATCATTATCATGGTCATCATCATTATCATTATCATGGTCATCATCATTATCATTATCATGGTTATCATCATTATCATTATCATGGTCATCATCTTTATCATTATCAGTATCATCACATAAGTTTAACGGCCCACTAGCATTGTGGTCCGCCCCTGGGGACCGCGCAACCTCCGTAGGAGCTTCATCACACTGTCCAGTAGAATCATTTTTCCCCCAGAGATCCCTAAACAGGGGAAAGTCACTACCCAATATGACGGGGTGCATCAGGTTCTTCACTACCCCTACTTCATATGAGACCTCCCGAGTTGGGACCAATCCACGTAGTCTCTGGTAGACTTTGTGTCTCATGGATGCACACCACACTCAAGTGTTTATCGGATGAAGTCCTATCAATCAGGCTGTCATGTACGAGAGTCACTCGACTCCCTGAGTCTAGGAGGCTTGTGCTGGGCAGCCATTTATAACCACCGGGGACACCTGTGGTCCAGTCTCTTCGGCTGGGGTGGCCACACACACGGGTTCTGCGAAGAGAGAGAGGGACCTGCCAGCATCACAGTCCATAGGCTCCCCCACTAGTGGACAGTTGGCTGAAATATGACCCCTTTCACGGCATCTCCAACAATATGACCCCTTTCACGGCATCTCCAACACTGTCTCTGGTCTGGGAGTTCAGACGGGGAGACCTTTCTAGGCCTGGGGACCCCCGACCGGGAAGCATTGGCCCTTGCCTCACACATGTCCCCTCGGGCCTGAACCCGTCTATCAGCATACCCCCTGTCCCCAACAGCTGGAACGCTCTTACCGGGAGAGTTCGGCGGCCGGGAACTCTGAAGTGACAACCGCTCAGACGGCTGGTCACGGAGGTTGTCTTTGGTGGCGAAGCACCTCTCTATCAGGCTGACCAGATGATTGGCATCTTGGTCATCTCCTTGTCCGACCCCGTGCTGTACCTCAGGAGGAAGTGCTCGGGTGTAGCGGTCCACTATCACCTTTTCGACCATTTGGGCAGGGTTGCTGACGTCATGCTCCAGCCACTTCTTTAGTGCTCGGGTGTAGCGGTCCACTATCACCTCTTTGACCATTTGGGCAGGGTTGCTGACGTCAGGCTCCAGCCACTTCTTTACTGCAGACAACACAGGTGACCTTACGACATTACTCTGGGACGAGGCGCCGAGATCCTGGCGTAGTGCTGCAACCTGCTCCCTTAACAATCGGTTAGTCTCCTGCTGTTGCACACTAACTTGCACCATATGTTTAAGCAGCGCCTCCATGCTGTCAGACTTGTCGGTCCTGGCAACGGCAGCCTTTACCCAGGACATACACACTCCACAGTCTTTACCACAGCCAGTTCAGCTTTGCTGTGCAGACACTTTTAGGGCTACTGTCTCTTTAAGGCTGCTTTGACAGATTTTTTTTTCTTTGCTGCCGTTTTAGCCACTGTGCTGCCCGCATTCGAGCACCAATTGTTAGCTTTTCAGGAGATATAGCTCTGGGATCGCCGTCTTGGGTAGACGGAGTGGCATAAAAACAGTTCAATCACAGACAGCAATTCTGGTATAAACTGGCCGCAACCAGTTTTATTGAAAGTCCACAGCAAACAAACATAAGCAAAACGAACTCATAAACCAAAATCCTAAGCCTGTCCGGCTACTAACTAAACACAGATTGTTTCCTCACTATCGGGCCCAGACTCTACCAGCCTGGCCCAAAACAACACATATACTCAGTATTTACCAGAGCGTGGTTTCCCGGAGACTCCTGCAGTGTCTGAAGTCAAATCCAGACTGAGAGCTCAATGTCTGTGTTCTCCACCACCTACTTCTGGCTGCCTAATTAGAACCTGAGTGGCCTCAGGTTTGAGCTGCAAGCCTGTACTGAATGGAGGGTGTAGTGAACTTGCTCCACCACTAGTTTACAAAGCCATACATTTCCCTTATGCCAGTCAGCTAAGTACCTGGGCGAGATGTACACCCCATCCAATACATACCCCTTCACTGTCTCACAGGACCTTCCTTGTAACTGTAAAGCAGGTAACCACATGCAACACGTAGGTAAACACGAGGCAGGAACAGCCAATGAACTATTTCCTCGCTATGGCGGGAATTTGCAATAGTTAGGAAACAGTTAAAATATGAAACAGGGTAACCACAAATGGATTATACAATACGGAACATATAGTGAATCTTAAAAGTACATTTAGAAGGACAGTGAAGTCTGTTGATGGATTATGCTAATGACCGCCTGACAGGGTGATACACCCGGTCCCCTGGACGCTACTACTGAAACAATGGCCCTAGCGGGGTTTACCGGGTTTTTCGCTAGGCCATAAGTCCTCCTGACAAAGTCTAGCAATGTACGTTGAGCCTCCTTTGCTCCAAAAGACCTCCACCTTGTCTGTTGTCCTAGCCCAGGCCTACCCCTGTTCCATATGTCAGTGCTGGAAGCAACAGGCCGCTCACTCGTATCTTCGTTTCACCACTGCAGACGTCCTCTTCCAGGCAGAGTATCCTCACGGATTTTTGGTGCTTGACATACGTCAGTGCTGGAAGCTTGACCGACAACGGCTGTCTCCCGCATCTGGGAGAAGAGGGCTGGGCTCCGGATCTCAACTGGCGTCAACAGGGTTTGGTATTTTGACCAGCGTAGATTAGGTCCTCGAGTCTTGATTGGCGTGGTCGGGGCTCTGGATCCTATCTGGTGTTGTCTGGGTCTTGTCTGCAAGCAGCCAGCACTCTGCTGGCATATGCTTCCTGTTGCGTCCTGTCACTCTGGTTGCAGTATCTTTCCCTGTGCACGTCTGAACCTCTCCTCGACGCCTAATCCCCTTGTGGTTTAGCGCGCAGGGCTTTTAAATCCAGAAACTCTGTCATGTAAGGCACCTGGTCACGTCCCGCACAAGAACTGGCTCCCCCTGCAATTCTTCTGGTGCCAGTTGGTTCCGCCTGTTTTTTTTTGCAGCCATCAATTAGCAGTCTTTTCTCACTAATTTCCCATCATGCAGTGGCTCTTCAGGGGCACCATCACTTTCTCTTACATTCCTCCCCTTTTTTAGCTTGCCAGTCCTCGGACGAGTGGAATCCCTGAGGGTTCAAAGTTTTTCTAAGGGTAACCCAAGTTCAGCCAACAATTGAGCGCACGCTCGGGTTTTCTGCTGTTTCTGTGTCCAAACACATTAGAGCACTCATTTCCGCAGGGTTCTTCCTGAAGAGGCACTTCTGGAGTATTTGGAGATCCAGTCACCAGGAATTGTAACTCAATTCCTATTTCGTTCTATTTCCCACTTAAGGGCAGCGTTGGCAAATCGGGTGGTCTCAATGGCACTCTAAGGCCTCTTTCACACATCAGGTTTTCGGCGTAAGGCGCAATGCGGCGTCGCGCCGGATCGCCGGATCCGGTTTTTGAAATGTAAAACCGGATACAACGGATCCGGTTTTCAGCC
This sequence comes from Oophaga sylvatica, assembly GCA_033576555.1. NCBI lineage: Eukaryota > Metazoa > Chordata > Amphibia > Anura > Dendrobatidae > Oophaga > Oophaga sylvatica. The sequence goes on along the minus strand of JARQOD010000001.1, from coordinate 43,984,216 downwards.
GGATTAGTCGAACGGATCCGGCCAAAAACCGGATCCGCCTCATCCGGTGTATCCGTTTTTTTCATCCATTTTTCAACGGACTACGCCAGATCCGGTTTTTAAAAACGCCCTTTTTGGGGTTCCAAACGTGATTGGCTACTGAAAACCTATATATACACTGTTCCTACAGCCCATCTTGTTGTATAGGAGCAAGTGGCGGTTGGAGAGAAGAGCAAGTGGCTGCTGAAGATGGACGTTGTGATAGGAAACATTCTGAAGAATTTGGTGGATTTCACAGTGGAGGCGAATCGTCTGAAAGCGATTGTTCTGGAGAAGGAGAGAAAGATACAGCAGCGAAGACGACGACGCCGTTTCTGAATCCACCCCATCACAGCCCAGAGAATGACCGTGGGGTGTTTTCTACACTATACATAAAGCTACGAGGAAACCCTCAGAAATTTTTTTCATATCTTTGCATGAAAATGGAGAACTTTGATTTGTTGGTGGAGCGTGTTGGAGACCTCATAAGAAGATCAGACACCTATTGCTGCTTCTCCATTTCACCGGCGGAGCGTCTGATGGTGACTTTTGGTAAGCCATATTTATTGTATCTGCTTGCTTCAGAGCACACTTGTCCTGGAATGTTGTTGCTGCTAGTTTGTATACGGCCATCTGACTCAGCTTTAACAATTGGAGATACTATAAAAATAAATACTTTTTATAGTATCTCCAATTGTTATAACTGATGTGTGGTATGTAATGCTGTGATTGAAACTCATTTTTTTTGTTTATTCACAGATTCCTGGCAACTGGAGAATCTCTTTCCTCACTCCATTTCCAGTACAAACTTGGGATTTCCACCATCTCTGGAATTGTGAAGCACACATGCCGTGCATTGTGGGACTCTCTAGTTGCGGAATTTCTACCAGAGCCCACAACAGACAGTTGCAATTGCAGAAAAGTTTCTTCAAATATGTCAGTTTCCTAATTGCCTGGGCGCTGTGGACGGGAAACATATCCGGATTATCAAGCCAGCAGCATCTGGATCCGAATATTTTAATTACAAGAAATATTTCTCCATTGTCCTCATGGCCATCGCTGCGCAGAATACAAATTTATTGCCGTAGATATTGGTGCCTATGGCAGCTCCAATGACTCTCAAGTTTTCAAACTGTCAGCAATGGGCCGTCAGCTGTATGGAAACACCTTCCAGTTCCCACCCCCTAAACCACTGCCTCAAACTTCTGGCCCACCGATGCCTTTTGTTTGTGTAGGGGATGAAGCCTTCCAGCTGTCAGAACACCTGCTAAAACCGTACTCCAGCAGAGGATTGACACACACCAAAAGAATTTTTAATTACCGCCTCACAAGAGCCAGAAGAATGGTGGAGTGCGCTTTTGGGATTCTGACAGCAAAATGGCGTGTTCTATTGACTGCGATCAACCTAAAAACTGAAACTGTGGACGAGGTAATCAAAGCTTGTGTGGTTCTACACAATTTTGTCATCAGCAAGGAACAGATTTCCATTGAGGAACACTGTGAAGAAACCACCTTGCATGATTACCAGAACGTTACCAATAGAACTTATGTGACTGGTTCCCGAATGAGGGACAAATTTGCCCAATACTTTATGTCCCCTGAAGGAAGAGTAGACTGGCAGGATGACAGAGTTTAATCAACTGCTCTGTGACCTTTGTACCTTGTGTACCCACAGTATACCTTTTCCAACCAAAGTTGTCTACCTTGTTGTGTATTATGTACAGTATGTTACCTTTTGTACAAAGTTGTGTCCCTGGTTGTGTATTAGCAAAGTATTTCACCTTTTAACCAAAGTTCTGTACATTGTTAGGTAATCCCCAACAAGGTACAGAACTTTGTTTGAAAGGTGAAATACTTTGCTAATACACAACCAGGGACACAACTTTGGACAAAAGGTAAAATTATTTTACCTTTTACCCAAAGTTATGTGCCTGCTTTTGTATAACCAATAAATGTTACCTTTATTTAACCTTAGAAATAAATGACAGACAACCACTTTAATCAACCAAATTAACATTTATTTTATGAAAATGTTTAACAATGTTTTTTTCAAAGTCAAAAATATTAAACTTTTTTTTTCAATGTGAAAAATATTTATTTTTTGCAATGTGCAATAAGTTTTTATTTCTGTTTCTTTTAATAAAAAAAAAATAATATACATAACATTACAGGTTTGTGTAGTGTGGGGTGAAGATACTACAGGAGGGGCTGTGGGACCCTTCGACAGTGGGAGTGTGGAGAGCGGACTGGGATGGTGGTGGGGAGGGATTAGGTAAAAGAGGTGAAGAGGTGGAAAAAGAAATAGAACGGGTGGAGAAGTGGGAGGCAGAACAAGTAGGTGGTGGAGAGCAGGTAGTAGAGGAGCAGATGTGGTTGGGAACTGGTATTGGGCAGGTTGTTGGTATGGGGCAGGTTGTTGGAAGTGGGGAGGTTGCTGGAAGTGGGTAGGTTGTTGGTACTGGGGAGGTTGTTGGTACTGGGTAGGTTGTTGGTACTGGGGAGGTTGTTGGTACTGGGGAGGTTGGTGGTACTGGGGAGGTTGGTGGTATTGGGGAAGTGGCTGGTATTGAATAGGAGGGGGAGGAGGGACGGTGGCTGGAGGGGGGACAGGTGTGGGAGGAACGACTGGGGTGGGTGTAGGTTGGGAGGTAACCTGCGCTAGAGCACCGTGGCAAGTATGCATTGCATGCATCTGCTGGCTAGGAGATAGCGTATCCATGCGCTCGGCTACAGACCGGAAAAAAATGTGGTTTGGCGAACTTCTTGCTTCTGAATGCATCGTTTGTAGAATTGTCTTAACCTCCAAAATGCTGGAGGAGAGCTGATTAAAGCCTGCAGCCATTTGCTCTGACAAGACTTTAAGACAGTTCTGAAATGATGCATTAAGATGCAAGAATTCGGGCGCATAGTTCCTTTCCTGACCCCTCTGCCGAAGCCGCCCAGTAGCCACAGGTGTACTAGAGGTGGCAGTGGCAGAAGGGTGGGGTAAGGGGAAATCTATCTCCTGACCAGCAGCCTCATGCAATGCACTTGGCCACGATGCTGCAGCACTGGTGGAGGGGACAGAGGGCTCACGTGACTGGGAAGGCTGGGAAGGTGCAGATGAGCCGGGGCTGTCAACGGGTCCCTGGGTGCCGGTCTCCTGAGGGATCGCCCCAGAAGGGTCCAACTCTGCGGGCGCCCGAGTGCTGCTCACCGTTCTGTGGAATAAAGAGAAAAAATACAATTAATATACTGTTATTGAATGGCCCTGGCTGTAAAAAAAAATTAGTTAGACATGTTATCATTTTTTTAAACTTGGGGTGGGTAATATTTACCTTCTGGTGACCATTGTTACCCGGAGGAACGCCAGGGCTCGTGCGTACTTGTATTTGCTCCTGCGTCCTCCAGATCCACTCGGGGCCCGCATCTCTTTGTAGAACTCCTTCTTGAAGCGATCCCTCACAGACCGCCACCGCTTCACAATTCTCTCCCCTGAAACGAGATAGCAAACATTGGTTAGTATACAAAATCAGTGTTTCCCAAACTCCAGTCCTCATGGCCCACACGGGTTATGTTTTCAGGATTTCCAGTGTTGCACAAAAAGAAATCATGAAAACATGACCCGTGGGGTTCACGAGGACTGGAGTTTGGGAAACACTGCTTTAAGTTCAGCAACCTGAACTGTATATACTTACGGTGTTCAAGCTTGGCCCGAGCATCGAGGTCCTCCCAGCGGTCCACGAGTTGTGAACAGATTTCCTCCCAGAGCTGACAGGTCACTATGACATCAGCATGGCTGCGGTCCCCCATGTTCCACAGTGGCTCCCTTTCTCAGACCAGATCGATGAAGAGGTCCACGTTCAGAACCCCCTCCTCACCGTCCGTATCGGGAGCACGCTGTGAAGCCTGTTAAAGAAAAAGAGAAAAAATATACATTAGTCTCCAAACTACCAAGGAAAAAAAAATTGTCAATAAAAAATAAAACAATAAAGTTTTTACAAAAAAATTGTAACAAAAAAAAACTTACATGATTGTGATCGCCGCGTTGCTCACTCCGATGACCCTGGGAGGCACTGCGAGGACCTGTTTGCCGAGCACCAGTTCCTGAAGACTATAAAAAAAATATGTGCTTGGATGTAGGCATATGTGTTTGGGTGAGTGTGATGTCTGTACTAAATTGTTTTCTATGTGTTGTGTGTAGTGTGATGTTGTGTTTCTGCGATGCATACAGGAAACTTACGAATTGTGAGCCCACTCCGGGTATCTCTCCACCCCTTCGTTCTTCTTCTGGGAGCTCCTCTTCAGCTTCAATTACCTGGTATAAATAAAAAGTAATGCAATAAATATATAGATCACAGAGATGGATTGTGAAGAAAAAAAAATACTTACCTGTAAACGCTGACGATGCGTGGGAGGGCTCCCAGAAGAAGATGTGTCCTGTGCTGTTGTAGTTGAGGGCCGTCTTCTGTGTGGAATAAAGAGAAAGAAAGGCCATGCAATATCAATTGATATTGCACGGCCCTAGCTGGAAGGGGTAGTGTGTGATATTTGCCGTCTGCTGCCGTGGTCTCCTGCTCACTGTCAGGCTCTTCTTGGGCTGGTGCTGGTGGTACTGGTGTCGGCATTGTCGGCCGGCTTGTTCTTTGGAATAAAGAGAAAAAAAGCCCATGCAATATCAATTGATATTGCATGGCCCTGGCTGGAAGGGGTAGTGTGTGATATTTACCGTCTGGCCTCTGCTCCCATACTCTCCATCAGCAGCCGCATCTGTTGGAGTCCTGGGGGTGTAGATGTTGGTGCTGCTCCTGGTGACTCAGCTGCTGATGTTGGGCGGCTTGTGCTGTGGAATAAAGAGAAAAAAAAGTGCCATGAATATATTGATATTGCATGGCCCTGGCAGAAAGTGCTTGTCTGTGATATATACCGTCTTGCACCTGGTCCCGGCTGCATCATGGCCACAAATTCTTGGGGTGGTGCTGGTCTGGTCTCCTGTCCTCCTCTCCTGCGGCTGGCTCCTGATCTGGCTCCTGCTCTCTTTGCTGGCTGCATGGTTATGGCTGAGGGTGGTCCCACTGGAATTGTTTATAAAGGTTGGCTGTGGGCTGGGCTACAAACAAAAAAAACAGACAAAAAACCTGATCCGGCCGCCGGATATGGCAAAAACCGGATCCGGCGCATTGCGGCACTCTCAGACTTTCATTGTAACAAAAAGCCGGAGACAAAAAACTTTACAGTAGACGTTTTTTCCAGACCCCGGATTGAGACCAGACGCCGGATCCGGCAAAAACTGGACGCGCCGCATGCCTATGCGGCGCGATCCGGCACTAATGTTAGTCAATGGTAAAAAACCGGATCCGGCTTTAGATTTTGCCGGATCCGGTTTTCAGAAAAAATGCCGGAACTCGTCTGATTGCAAAAACCTGATGTGTGGAAGAGGCCTAAGCCAACCTTGCTCATCTCCTAGGACTTCACTTTGAGGGGCTTCTGCCAATCCCAATTAGAGACCTAGTCCCAGTGGGTTCTTCTGCTTCAAAGGAGCATGGCCGCAACATATTCCGATGCAACACTAGAGGTAATTCTTCCTCGTCACCCTCAGGTCTGACCTCATAAACTGGAATATCTGGGTGAATCTTCCTCACTGCCAGATAGTGGACTGCTTCCCAGCTGTGGTCTATCTAATCACTTTGTCCACAGTATCATGGACTCTTGGCTGGCGGTACATGACCGTCTGTCAGACCCTTCTCTATAGGACCTCCCATGTCTGACCAACACTGGACTCACTTCTTCCTTTCATTCTCCCACTAATGGGTTTCACCCACTTGCCTACTGAACTGAAGCTCAGTCGCCTCCAAAGTTCCTTCATAATTCTTGCTGCCTTCTCCCTCTCAGCTCCACACTAGCTCTGTTCCTTTCCAGATCTCTGCACATTCACTTCTCTTACATCACTAATTTCCTCAATCTCTCACTACCCAGAGATTGCCAATCCTCCTCTCCACTATGAGCTGGCCTTACAGTTAACCCTGACATAACTGTCCGTCCCTGCCTTCTGTTGCTGGGCAAACTTAACCTTTCACCTATATTCTATGCAAGAGTGAAAAGGAGGACAGTGACATCTTGTGGTCATTTATTAATAATATAATCTACAGGTAAATTAACACTTGCTACCACAAGAAAACATATTTCACATATTTCCATTAAACCCTTTGATGTCTTCAGAAGGCGAATATGACAGTTGGTCAAACTCCTCACAGAGGCACTATGTCGGACAGTGCAACGGGGGCAATATTTGTGATTGGCAATGATTTGAGGTTCCTAACAATGCCAACATGGTTACAATTTATCATCAAATATGGTGGCTGGCATTATTTTGGGGTCCCTGAGTACGGCTTACAATACCTTGGGATTGCTGACCATGTCGGGAAAGGAATTGTGACTATAAAAGATTGGAGGGCACTGACTCTTGCTGGAAGCATTACTGTTGTTGGCAATTTTATATTAAAAACCTGATGCCAGGACGGCTGCACCTTCCGAGTTCGAGCATCATGATGGAGGTTATACTACAAAACAGAAGATGATGTTTGGGTGAACTTTTACATTTGGAAGAGAGAAACTGCAGCACGTCGTCCGGCTGACACTGAACACTGCCGGTTAATTTCAGGGCTAATTGGATATTGTAGCTTTCGGGTATCGTTACCTTTCATGACATCACTTATATGAACAGGCTTTATACGTCGCTTGTTTCCTTCCTTCAATTCCCAATTATAAACTTCCATTTGGCTCGAATGTTCCTCCGTGTGTTTAATGGTCTGTATCACAGAGCTCCGCCGGAGAATACAAATGTAAAATTTGGCTGGAATTTGAAATGCAAATCAATATTCTTTCTCTTCGCTGTTGCCTTCCTCTGTGCTGAATAATAAAGACTTATTAATGTGACTTGCGGCAGATCTGGATTTAAAGGTCAGCTGCTTAAAAACAAATATGACCGGCTTACTTTCTGCCTGGAACGTCTCCAGAGGATTGGGGGTACTGCTACTAAGTGCTCAGCAGGGCACAAGTTTAAAGGGGATTCGTAAGAATATTTCACAACACAAACTGCATACATTATGAAATAGATCTCTTGATGAGGCTGATGTGCTTACTTTGAAGATTACTGTCAGAATGTCTGTATAATCAGGACACTGAAGAGCTGTCTTTCAGGCCAGGTGAGTGGAGAGTGAGTTGAAAACGTTGAAAAGTGATTACTCCCAAATCCTCTGGCAACGTTCCAGGTCCTGCCACCTTTAGGATCGTCAATTGTATATATTTTTTTATTGCATTGGACAACACAGGAGTATGCAGTAATAAACCATTATTCTGTTTTCTAAAAATGTGTTTTATTACCTTACAGACACTCACAGTAGCAACGATCATTAATGCTGGATGAAACAAGCCACAAATAATACAACCTGAAAAAATAGATCACATCTGTCTCTTTCAACAAAATACAACTCCCGATTCTGCCAATATCTCCAGCACCACAGAAAATAATGGTGACCGATCCTCGCAACAATGGAAATAACTTGTCATGTATAGAAAAATATTCATACCCTAATGTCATCTCTATACAATCCGACCAGACCCGTGGTCTCCACAGTGACCCCTATGATTGGACTATGGGACCTAAATGTGACATCATATCCTGACCCAAACTCAACAACCTCAATGGGAAATCTCAAGCTGTAGCGTTCAGGTCAGGAGTATCATTATTAGATCGGAAATAGAGGTCTTTACATGCACTATGAAACACGGACATGTGAATGCAGCCTAAGGTTGAATTCAGACGTCCGTACATGCACCATAATGCCTGGAACGACCATGGGTCTCCTGGCCTGGACTTAACAGCTTCATAAGTACCCATGTTAGTTTGGATCATGAGACCCACGGTCAGTCCAGCATGTATGGACCGTGAAATAAGGATGTCAAATTTCAGCTTTGAGCTGTGTTTCACAGTCCATGTACTGAGCGTGATTTACCCAACTGAGAATGAGTCTGCGGACCCAAGCCCAGCAGCATCATAAATGCCAAGGAGGCTGTTTGTTTGGATCATGATACCCAAGGTCAGTGGTGGAATTAGGGTGCCTATATGGACTGTAAAACATGGATGTCTGATTCATACTAACGCTTCAGATGATGTGTTATGTGATAAATAATACCGCCAGTACTGGACAGTGCCCACACATTAATAATGAGGTCCATCAGGTTCCTGCCACATCTTGCATTATTTTTGTGAGAATGAAAAATAGTGTAGCACTATTCTTTCTGACAAATTTGCTGAGACTAACCGAGGACCTGACGACACAATGAAGGTCGATCATACAAATTTGTCTGAACCTGCCAATTTCGGCAGGACCAGCCAACCATCTCGTGTATGAGGGCCTCCTGACTTTTCACAGACAGATGATGTCGGGGAGAGAAGATTCAGCCACTTGGAGTTTCATTGCCCGATCCTTTTGTATTCAGGAACGATAAGCCGATGCCAACGAAGACTGGCAGCGTCTTACTGCTCTCACTGTGTTGAAATCACATAAATGCTCAGTCTTTCAAGCATGTATGGTGGAGACTGAAGAGATAGTCATCTGCCTAGGACTATGTTCACATGACCATATTTTCTGTAAGAGTACTGTCCCCTACCTCCAAAAAAAGTACAGACAGCACTAGGACCAATTCTATTCATTTGGGATGTCCAGGTGAGTTTTTTAACAAGGGTCAAACATCCATGTAGAAAAAATTGCAGCATGCATTAATTTCTTCTGTATTTTGGGTGATACTTGCCCCTCATCCGTATTGCTTACGATTTTGACGGATATGTTTCCATTATTAACATAGGAATCTGTTTTTGGTCTTGCAAATTTGTTTAACTGCAGATGTATAAAAATGGATGACAACAAACATGAAAAATCTATATTTTTTCTGGAGGAAATATTAACAATTTTTTATATATTTTTTTTTAACACTCGTGTGAATTTAGCCAAATGAATATATAGCTGACAGCTATCTCACATGTATGGGCTGTATTGGATTTTACAGTTCCAGTTATCGTATGGAATGTAGAAGAACCAGTTTTGAACGCTGCAAGATTTATGTCCCATGTGTTACATGACGTATAAATATAAATATCTGTGTGATATAAGCTATATGTATATACTTTATAGGAGGGTTGTGTGTAAAGTGCAGGGTGGAGTGCGTGGCATATCACCATAAGACGTAACCACCGTATACAGAGCAGTCATATCACCCGATGCTTTGTACATGACATTTGTTTGTGCTGTGATATACAGTAGTAGAAAATGGAGCATTTTCTACATGGCTTTACATTTGGACAGTATTCAGACCTGGAGGTATAGCAAATCGTCTGTGTCATTTATTAATCATGTATCCATGTTTTAAGACTCCAGTGAAAAAATATGTGTGAAAAATATGATAGCCATGGAGCAAAATAGTTTATGCTTTCTTCCAAAACAGCGCCACCCTGTCCACTGGTTGCATGTGATATTGCAGCTCAGTCTAATTAATAGATTAATTTCAATAGAGCTACAATACCATACATCCCATGGATAGGCGTGTTGCCGTTTCTGGAATAAAGAAGCCATGTTTTTTAAAATTCTATAGAACCCATTTAAAGAGGAGATGCCACTTGTAATAAATATGTATTTGTATTTTTTTTTTACCTGGTCTAAATGCCACCGTTCTCCTGAATCTGGCGATGTTTTTCTTTTGTTCCTGCGCCTCTCCTTTCCTGAGATATGACTCCTTATTACCTGTATGTAAATTGTCTTTTTTTTTTTTTTAGCCAAGTGAGAGTGGTTCTGAAGACCACGCCCACAGAGACGAGTTGAGGGCTCACCCACTTGGCTAAGAAGACCAGATCTGTATACAGCGAAAAAGTGGACATATCTCAGGAACGGAGAGGCGCAGGAACGAAAGAGAAACATCGCCGGATTCAGGAGAACAGCAGCATTTACACCAGGTACACACAAAAAAAAACATGTTTATGGCAACTAGCAGGTCCTCGTTAAGCAGGCCCATATCAGTGCTACACTGTGCTTGATTGGCATAGGCAATTGTTTCTTTTCCTGTTACACACTGTTAATAAATTAGACCTTATACAGTAATATGTGCATATGGAGCAGGATTCACAATTGATATATTTAACCTCTTCACGTTGATGGAGCATTATGTAAATACAATAAAATAAAGCAACTCTATGTTATAAGGTTTCTTGGAGAAGCTTTTCATACTTTTTGCTACCTGAATGAGAGAAGCCTAGCACATGTCTGTGTAGCATGAAGAAGCAGTCCCTTATACAGCAGATAGGGTTCACAACTGGTGCTTCCAACAAGTGAAACGAGTATACTCTCTGCATAGGAGTATAATACTGAATAAAGTGAGTTTGTCGGGTTACTGCAGTGGATTTAGGTTACTGAAATTACACATTCGTGATTTGGTACACATCCACCTCACAGACATGGCACAAACAGCATAATACGTGCGTCATATGCAACAGTGGACCATTCTGTTGACTTTCTATTGCTGCAGAGATTTTCCAATCAAAAACTGATAAGTAGTCATTTTTCATAATGGAGCAGTGTAGACGTGCTTAAATGGGTATTCTCATCATGACGACCCCTGCCTACATGCCTTATTAGGAACAGAGGTGGTCTCCATTATGGTGAACTCAAGGAGCGCAGCTCAATACATCATGGAGCCCTTCACGCTTGGTCTTCCTCAAAGAATCCACCCTCTTGGTGTCCATTGTCCTACCAGAAAGCATAAAAAGGTCCAAAAAAGGCACAAGGACAAGGAGATATGTGGTGGAACAAATTTTAAGGAGAAGATTTGGTGACCATTCTCTCTAGTAGATTCATCATCCTCTCTTGGAGCTGTAAGCTTTGTACTTGAATGATGTTCTGCTGGTCCAAGATTCGTCTCACTTCCCGGCAGGTTTCCTCCATCGCTCGGCTCAGCCTTTTCTGTTCCTCTAACATGTTTTCCATTATCTTTAGCTTCTTCTTCTGAAAACTACTGCTTTGCAGTTTCCGCTTCTTTATGGCCCTCTCGCCAGACCTGAAGCATAACCAAAAAGTTACTATGCAAAAGTGAAGAAAAACGAAGAACATAAATCAAAGGCTTTATTTACAGATTGACATTGAGCTTCTACTTGTCATGGTGGCCATTGAAGTTTATTGTGAACAATAAAGGATCACTGGCATAGGTACAGTGGTTTGCAAAAGTGTTCACCCCCTTTGCTTTTTACCTAGCTTGTTACCTTACAACTTGTGTTTAAATATTTTTGTAATTCGATTTGTGTGTGATGAATCAGCACTAAATAGTCCAAGTTGATGAAGTGAAGTGAAAAAATATAGGCAGAAATTAAATTTATGGGATAAAATAACTAAAAATTGCCATGTGCATATGTATTCACCTGTTTTGCAAAAAAGGACCTAAAAAGTTTTGGTGCTAGCAGTTACCTTCATAAGTCACATACTTAGTAAAAGGAAGTCCACCTGTGTGTAAACTAAGTGTCACATGTCTGTCAGTATATACACTTTTTTACCTTTTCTGAAAGGCCACAGAGTCTGCAACACCATTAACAAGAAGCCCCACTAACCCAACACCATGAAGACCCAGGAGATCTCCAAACAAGGCAGGGACAGAGTTATTGAGAAGTAAAAGTCAGGTTGGGTTATAAAAAAAATTACTCTAGTCTCTGATGATCCCCCGGGGCACAATCAAATCCATTATCATCAAATGGAAAGAACATAGTACCACAACAGACCTGCCAAGAGAAGGCGGCCACCAAAACTCTCAGCCCGAGCAAGGAGGGCATTAATCAGAGAGACAGCACAGAGACCAAAGGTAATCCTGAAGGAGCGACAGAGTTCCCAAGCAGAGACTGGAGAATCTGTCCATATGACCACAGTAAGCCGTTCACTCCTTAGAAGTGGCCTTAATGGAAGAGTGGGCAGAAAAAAAGCCTTTACTTACACACAAAAATTGTAGAGCTCATTTTGATTTTGCCAAAAGACATGTGGGAGATTACACAAATGTATTGAGGAAGGTGCTGTGTTCAGATGAGACCAAAATTGAACTTGTTGGCCACCAAGGTAAACGCAATTGTTACGTCCAATGGTGGCGCACGTGGTTTATGGACCCACTGTGCCATGAACCGGACCTACCCTGGAGGGGCCTAACTAAGGAGCTACCTTGGTGTTCACTAGAGCCTCTAGTGGTGAATTCAGGTTTGTGCAGCAGGTAGCTGCCAGGTGCCACTCCACTCCAACAATAGCAGATGACCCCAAGGGTCTAAGACGTTAATACAGATTTGTAGACAGGGTAGGACGGCCACTGGGACAGGTTCAGCCTGTGCAGACAGTACAATGACTTGGGACAGGTACAGACTGTGCAGACAGGACTGCCACTGAAACAAGTTCAGACACACATGTCTCAGGTAGCAGTTCAGATACCACCGATGTGGCCACGGGGTAAAGATACCGTAGACCTGGTTTCAGGATATGGACACTGCCGAAGCGATCACAGGAAACAAGGACAACCTATACTGGCCTACTACTAGCTTTAACAGACTAGGATGAGGGACCTGGTGGCAACATATAGTTGCACACAACGAACAAGCTAGCAGTAACTATAGGAGTGGCTCAGGCACCTCTCAATTAGGATGGGTGCCCTTTATACAAGATGCCTCCCAGCTATTGGCTTGGAGAAACCTTGCAGGTGAATACAATACTAAATGTCTCCCAGCTGTCAGCAGTGGGCATTTACTATGTGGCTGCCCCTTTAAGAGCATTGTAGGTGTGTTGCTGAGACACAGGGAGTACACTGGGACCACGTCGGAGGGGTGGTGAGTAAGCCAGAGTCCCTGTATGTACAGAGAGGGGAACGCCATGCAGGGGTTCTGGACATAGCACTACAGCTATATCTGTTGCCAAACCAACACAGATCATCACCCCAAAAACATCATCCCCACAGTGAAACATGGTGGTGGCAGCATCATGGTGTGGGCATGTTTTTCGGCAGCAGGGACATGGAAAATGGTCCTGTGGAGCCCAGCTGTGACTGGATCCATATCTTCCAGAAGGATGCACTAAAGGAAGATCCCACTAGAGGTCACTATACACACACACATCTCAGCTTACCTAAAATACCATTAGAGGGAGCTGTGTTAGGATATAAAAAACAGTTTTAGTTTCAGTTTGCCTCAGAAGAAGAAGAAGATCGCAGATGAGATACAGACAGCCTCAGACAGAGACAGATCTCAGATCTCCTCAGGACACCAGAGGAGAGGAGTTTAGCTCAGAGAGCTAGTGCAGAGCTGTTCAGTCAGTTCAACTTGAGCTTAAGTGGAGGCTAGTACGAGTGAAAAGGGAAATCACTCTAGCCTAGTCAGAGCTGAATCTGAAGCGTAGCTCATGAGGAAGCGTGCCGACGCTTAGAGAGCGGCGAAGAGGCAGTACACCAACTGCCAGCGTGTGTGATCTTAATAGGACCCAGGTAGGCCGAAGGCAAGTGGAAGCGGAGGGATCAGTAAGCATTAATAGCTCCCCTCAGCAACGAATACCGGACGCCGGGTCCCGAGCCTATAAGGATCTCTACGACCTATTAGGAGAACACCGGAGTTCCTGGAGGACTACAAGTCCCAGGAGTACCACAGAGTTGACACGTAGCAGGATCAGGAGAACGGAGTCGGCCTGATCAGCAATAAAAGACCCTGTTCTGCCAGAGAGAAGGTCCAACCACCAAGTCAGCCAGGTACAGGACGGATACCAAGTTAGACCTAGCTACAAGCAGGTCAGGACTTTATGATATAACGACAGAGGACAGGAGGCCATACACCTACCAGTGGAGGAATCCGGATGTGCATCCTTCGCCCTATCGTGCTCCGGGGAGTACCTGCCATTTCTACAGTAAAGGTACCAAACTGACTTTTGTGTGTGTCTCCCTTATTGTCTCTGACGGAGGGACCCCCATCTGTCCTGCATCCTCATATTTATATCTGCCCTGGAAGGACACCTGTAGAAGACCTACCATCTAGCTGCCCAACACCATCCCTTCCAGAGTATTTGTATAGTAGCGCTGGTCACCCTGACCAGATACTACAGGTGGCGTCACGACAAACTATACGAACACTCCATCATCCCCTGTAAATATCCCACATTACAGTGAGCGCCCAGGGAACGGACCGAGCTGTGCTACCCGTGACATCCCCCATAGACATCAACGGGCTCGGTGCCGAGTACCCCAAAGCCCTGGTACGTGCGCATCATCTATCTTGGCGTCACGAACAGGATTTCGTGCCTGCAGCAACGGAGTAATTTGTGCCCGTTGCCACCGGGTACTGTGTGCCTTGCAAAAAGACTGTTGTATATAGTGGTGAAGATTTCCCGCCATTTGCCGCCATTTACAGCGCCGCGGCGCGAAAACTAGTGGGCGTACCTGCAAAAGCGCACTGAGTCCTGAACACGCCCCCAACGCTGACGCGGCGGCAGGTCCTGTGGAGAGCTTCAGTGAACGCTCTGACGTCAGAGCGCCAGCGACACAGGTCCTTTCTCCACCGCTGTGCCTGCAGAGCTGCAGCCTTCAGAGAAGGTAGGCCACGATTAACTAGGGGGGCGCAGATATGTCGCAGCAGCAAGCCGACAGCGTGGCCCAGGCCGACGACCCCAACGACTTACCACTTGGCGCTGCAGCGCAGGATAGAAATCCGGGCCCCTCACCTGGTCCTGTGGTCCCAATAGTACCGCTAACGCTGCCATACATGCCTGGAGCAAAGTGGCTCCCTCAATACAGCGGCAAGCCAGACACGCTTCCCGGGTTCAAGCGAAAAATATGCAGCATAATGGACATGTACCCTATGACAGAAAAGCAAAGAGCTGCAGTGGTAATAGGGCAATTAACTGGTGCTGCTGAGAGAGAGGTAGAGACTTGGACAGCTGCAGACCAGGAGTCAGTGCCTGCAATTTTCTTAAAGCTACAGACTATCTTTGAGGACCGCACTGAAACAGATCTCCGGATGAGTTTTTATCAATGTTCCCAGAAATCAGATGACAGCATTAGGGACTATGCTTGCCGGCTACAAGGGCCCTGCGAGCCCTTAAACAGGTTAACCCTATAAGTGTCACCGACGAAAATAAAATGTTAAAGGAACAATTTGTACGGGGACTGAGGTCCCAAGCGGAAGGCAGGACTGTGCACTGGTGGTCCTTGGATCATCCTGATGCTACCTTTGATGCCCTTAAGGATATGGCTATAAAAGGACTGCGACCTCTGGAAACACCCGAGATGGCAAACCAGTGTCACCCAAGTGAAACCACCCTAAAGCCAGCAGCATCCACCTTTTCCCCGCTGGTTGCAGAAGCCAAAACGCAGGAGGCGCCCCCTACTGAGCTGGACTGTCTGCGCTCAGAAGTGCGCCAGCTGACCAAAAACCTGGCCACTGTAATGAGTGCCCTGCAATTGCCGACGAAAGAAGAAGGAAAGATCTTGCTGGCTGACTGCCCGGAGGATGTCCCTTGGATGCGCCGGAGGAAAGGAAGGACGTCGCCCCACCGGAGGAGGACAACGCCACCCCCAGGAAGGACCCACGACCAGCATCATCCTCGCCGAGAGATCATCTGCTACCGCTGCCATAGGGAAGGTCACCCAGCACGTCTGTGTCCTTTAAACGAGCAAATCCTGGGTCCGAGGGCCAAACCCAGGAATAGACTCCTCAGGCCCCTCAGACTGGAACCGCAGGTTTGTGGGAGGAAGACCATACCTGTCCATCATACTGGACAGGATCGCAATCCCTGCCCTGCTGGACACTGGATCTCAGGTAACCATTATACCTGATGTTCTCTACAATAAGTACTGGTCCAGTGACAGTCTCCAACCCCCAAACCCTGACTTTGCCGTATACGCCTCTAATGGTCTACCTCTTGAACTACGGGGGGCTAAAGACGTAGACGTGAAAGTGGGGAGAGTGGAGCTAAAGAATCAGGGACTTCTTGTAGTAAAGACTGTTAATGAAGAAAATGGGTTGAATGTGGTCTTAGGCACTAACATTATTAGTAACTGTTTGGAGGAGGTTGTGTTTTTACTCCAACAGCTTGCCGAAATCGCCAGACCAAGGCAAAAGGGAGAGATCCGGAGGGAGATCCGAACCCTGATGTGCCAGCAGCAAGTGAAAATGACCGGTGGTGAGATTGGTAATGTACGGGTAACAGACCCGAACCCCATTGTGATACCCCCAATGAGTGAAATGCTTATTTGGTGTAGAGCAGCAATAGGTCTGAGAGGACAGAACTACCAAGCAGTAGTAGAGCCCCATTGTTCAGAACACAGACCTACACTCTTGACTGCCAGAGGGGTAGTGGAGTACATAATGGGAGGGTGCCAGTGCGTCTTCTCAACTGGGGAGAGGATGAAGTCAAATTACCACGTTATGCCACTGTTGCAAAGTTACATGCTGTGGATAATAACTCCATTCACCCGGCGGAGCCCTTAACCTCCCCACAACCATTGGAGGATAACGGTCCGACCACCCAGGTGGAGGATTGGTGTCAGCAGCTCCATGTTGGGACAGACACCACTCCAGCCCACCAGAAACAAGGAGTATACCGAGTAGTTCAGGAGTATGCTCAGGTATTCAGCAAACACCCGCTCGACTTTGGGACAATTAAAGGGATTCAACATCACATCCCCACAGGCAATCATCCTCCCATCAAAGAACGGTACAGGCCTATACCACCAGCACACTACCAGAAAGCCAAGGAGATGTTGCGTGATATGAAGGAAGCGGGGGTGATAAGGGATAGTTGCAGTCCCTGGGCAGCACCTCTAGTCTTAGTCAGGAAAAAGGATGGAAGCATGCGAATGTGTGTAGATTACAGACAAATAAATCGTATTACACATAAAGATGCATACCCTTTACCACGCATTGAGGAATCTTTAGCTGCACTAAAAACTGCTAACTACTTCTCCACCTTGACCTCACTAGTGGGTACTGGCAAGTAGCTGTGGCTGAGGAGGATCGGGAGAAGACGGCTTTCACCACACCGATGGGACTCTGTGAGTTTGACAGAATGCCGTTTGGACTCAGTAGTGCCCCTGGAACGTTCCAGAGAGTGATGGAGAGCTGCCTGGGACATCTCAATTTCGAAACTGTGTTGCTGTACCTGGACGACGTCATCGTGTACTCCAAAACGTATGAAGACCACTTGAAGCATTTGGCGGAGGTATTTGAGTCACTGTCCAAGTACGGGATGAAATTGAAACCTTCAAAGTGCCATCTGCTCAAACAGAAGGTACAGTATCTGGGACATATGTCAGCTCAGAAGGAGTAGCGCCAGACCCTGAGAATATCACCGCCATCCAGAAATGGCCGGAGCCGAAAAATTTAAGGAGGTGCGACAGTTCCTAGGACTGACAGGATACTACCGGAGGTTTGTAAAAGATTACACCAAGAAAGCAGCCCCTCTGCAAGACCTCCTGGTGGGACAGTCCCTCAAAAAGCAGAAATTCTCCATTCCACTGGGGTAAAGAACAGGCAGAAGCATTCAAGGAAATGAAGGAGATCCTGACAGGTGATGAGATCCTAGCTTACCCTGACTACAGCCAGCCGTTCCTGCTGTATACTGATGCCAGCAACGAAGGATTGGGAGCAGTCCTCAGTCAGAAGCAAAATGGCCTGGAGAAAGTCATCGCCTATGCTAGCAGGAAGCTCCGCCCGACCGAAAGAAACCCAGAGAACTATAGTAGCTTCAAGTTGGAGTTCCTGGCACTGGTCTGGGCCATCACAGAGAGCTTTAAACACTACTTGGCCTCCAGCAAGTTTACTGCCTACACTGACAACAACCCCTTAACGCATCTGAAACAGCCAAGCTGGGAGCCATGGAACAACGATGGATGGCTCGACTGTCAAATTATCAATTCACAATTAAGTACCGGGCGGGCCGCAAGAATGCCAATGCTGATGCCCTGTCCAGGATGCCTCATGAATCAGACACTGAGGAGGAAGTGGATGATCTGAAAGAGATTGAACTACCTGCCTTTCACCGGAATGGGGTGATCTACGAGCAACAAGCCAGCAGGGGACCGCGTGGTAAGACGTTGAATCCTTTACCTCATCACAGCTGGAAAGAGACTCAGGACAGCGATCCAGTGGTCAGCCGTATCAAGGAGCTGATAAACCAGGAAGGTTCCTCCTTGGAGAAAGACGCACCTCTACCAGCAAGGCAGCTGTGGAATGAAAGAAGCCGGTTGTTCATCTACCGTGAAAAGCTGTGCAGGAGATACGTCAACCCGAGGACCCATGAAATGGTTTGGCAGATAGTAGTTCCCTAGAGCAGACATCCAGATGGTGTTAGAAGCCTACCACGATCAAGCGGGCCACTTTGGCTGGAAAAAGCTGGAGACCCTGTTGAAGTGTCGGTTCTACTGGGTAGGGATGCGCAGCTCCATCGAGAAGTGGTGCCGGAACTGTGGACCCTGTGGCCTCAGACGTAAAAGACTACAGCAGTCAGAAGGCACCCCTGCAGCCCATCCAGACGACTCGCCCTTTGGAAATCGTGGCCCTGGACCATGTGAAGTTGTCACCCAGCCGGTCAGGATATTCCTATGCCCTGACTATGGTGGATCACTACTCCAGATTCCTGGTGGTCGCCCCTGTCAAAGATCTGACGGCAGAGACAGCAGCAAAGACGTTCCAGACTCATTTCTGTAGACCACACGGATATCCGGAGCAGGTGCTAACTGATCAAGGCCCAGCCTTTGAGGCCGAATTATTCAAAGAGTTCTGTCACCTGTACGGGTGTAAAAAGATAAGAACTACACGTACCACCCCAAACCAATGGACTTTGTGAAAAGATGAATCACATCGTTATTGACTTACTGAAAACTGTACCACTGGAGGAAAGAAATCGGTGGCCAGACTTGCTACCTGACCTGGTAGACATGTACAACCATATACCGGTGAGTTCCACCAACTGCACCCCAGCCTATCTCATGCGGGCAAGACCAGGAAAGCTGCCCATGGATCTAGAGCTTTGGAGTTGTAGAACCGGAAGCGGATGTAACTACTGGAGACTGGGACACAAACAGACAGGAACAGTACAGAAAAGTACAGACCTGTGTTGAGGAAAGTCTCAATCGAGTAAGGGATAAGCAAGAAGATCGTTACAATAAAAGTGCGCCAGCTGAACCTTTCGCACCTGGTGAAATCGTACTAAAAAGAAAGAGAAGGTTACACAAACTCGACGATCAGTGGGAAAGAGAGCCCTACATCATACAGAGTTCAAGGTTTGATAACAAGAAAACGTGCATAATAAGCAAGGATGGAGGAAAAACGACTGCAACCGTGTCCAGAGACCACCTAAAGTTGTGTCCGGACCCATTAAAGCTTCGTGAGGAAGAACCTGTTGTCAATCAGGAAGAGAGTGATGAAGCAGTCATACATACAGATTTGGGAGATTTACCCGCAGATTGGCCCAGAATTGGAGAAGCTGTAATCATTCCTGTGCTTCAATTTTATCAACCGCAAGAAGAATCTCTACATCCAGTTGCACCAATTGTTGCAGTAGAGCCAGTTCCAGAAGGACCTGTTCCGGCAGAACCTCAACCAGTGGACCCCAAGAAGCAGCACCACAAGAAGCAGCACCACAAGAAGCGGAATCCCAAGGAATTGAATCTCAGGAAGAAGAGTCCCCTGGCGAAACGGAACCGCATCGCCCAGTCGCTGACATGCTTGCCAGATCCCTAGAGAGGTGGAGGCAGATTTATAGTTTGCCAGTACGTAGGACAGACAGGGTAACTGACACCTCACCTACCACTACACCACGTAGGTCAGTACGTATGACAAAGGGGCAATTACCTGTTAGGTATAGAGAGTAGAACCTAACTCATGTAAATAACTACTATGACCACTGTACATAAATGTATAATGTATATATTTTTGCTAATAATATGTTGTATCATACCATTATTTATTAACCTGTTTTTCCCTTATAATTCTTGGAACAAGAGGAATGGACATTATTTCTACTTGTTTCCTCCACCCCTATTTGAGCATCCTTTCCAAAAGAGACTGGGACTTTTATGGTTGCTCAAAGTCTTCAATCCCTCATTGTACATAATTGTTCAGTTACCGTTTATGCAACAGTTCAAGAGTACCTTACCTCCTGTAAAGGAAGAATTGTTTTGATATTGTTATTGATCTGTTACCTGTTTTTGTATTTCAGCCCCGGAGTGCTGAGTTCTACTAGGGGGAATGTGGAGCCCAGCTGTGACTGGATCCATATCTTCCAGAAGGATGCACTAAAGGAAGATCCCACTAGAGGTCACTATACACACACATCTCAGCTTACCTAAAATACCATTAGAGGGAGCTGTGTTAGGATATAAAAACCAGTTTTAGTTTCAGTTTGCCTCAGAAGAAGAAGAGATGCAGATGAGATACAGACAGCCTCAGACAGAGAAGATCTCAGATCTCCTCAGGACACCAGAGGAGAGGAGTTTAGCTCAGAGAGCTAGTGCAGAGCTGTTCAGTCAGTTCAACTTGAGCTTAAGTGGAGGCTAGTACGAGTGAAAAGGGAAATCACTCTAGCCTAGTCAGAGCTGAATCTGAAGCGTAGCTCATGAGGAAGCGTGCCACGCTTAGAGAGCGCGAAGAGGCAGCACACCAACTGCCAGCGTGTGTGTATCTTAATAGGACCCAGGTAGGCCGAAGGCAAGTGGAAGTGGAGGGATCAGTAAGCATTAATAGCTCCCCTCAGCAAAAATACCGGACACCGGGTCCCGAGCCTATAAGGATCTCTACGACCTATTAGGAGAACACCGGAGTTCCTGGAGGACTACAAGTCCCAGGAGTACCACAGAGTTGACACGTAGCAGGATCAGGAGAACGGAGTCGGCCTGATCAGCCATAAAAGACCCTGTTCTGCCAGAGAGAAGGTCCACCACCAAGTCAGCCAGGTACAGAACGGAGACCAAGTTAACCTAGCTACAAGCAGGTCAGGACTTTATGATATAACGACAGAGGACAGGAGGCCATACACCTACCAGTGGAGGAATCCGGATGTGCATCCTTCGCCCTACCGTGCTCCGGGGAGTACCTGCCATTTCTACAGTAAAGGTACCAAACTGACTTTTGTGTGTGTCTCCCTTATTGTCTCTGACGGCGGGATCCCCATCTGTCCTGCATCCTCATATTTCTATCTGCCCTGGAAGGACACCGTCTTGCCTGTAGAAGACCTACCATCTAGCTGCCCAACACCATCCCTTCCAGAGTATTTGTATAGCAGCGCTGGTCACCCCTGACCAGATACTACAGTGGCGTCACGACAAACTATACGAACACTCCATCATCCCCTGTAAATATCCCACATTACAGTGAGCGCCCAGGGCACGGACCGAGCTGTGCTACCCGTGACATCCCCCATAGACATCAACGGGCTCGGTGCCGAGTACCCCAAAGCCCTGGTACGTGCGCATCATCTTATCTTGGCGTCACAAACAGGATTTCGTGCCCTGCAGCAACGGAGTAATTTGTGCCCGTTGCCACCGGGTACTGTGTGCCTTGCAAAAAGACTGTTGTGTATAGTGGTGAAGATTTCCCGCCATTTGCCGCCATTTATAGCGTCCCGGCGCGAAAACTAGTGGGCGTACCTGCAAAAGCGCGCTGAGTCCTGAACACGCCCCCAACGCTGACGCGGCGGCAGGTCCTGTGGAGAGCTTCAGTGAACGCTCTGACGTCAGAGCGCCAGCGACACAGGTCCTTTCTCCACCGCTGTGCCTGCAGAGCTGCAGCCTTCAGAGAAGGTAGGCCACGATTAACTAGGGGGGCGCAGATATGTCGCAGCAGCAAGCCGACAGCGCGGCCCAGGCCGACGACCCCAATGACTTACCACTTGGCGCTGCAGCGCAGGATAGAAATCCGGGCCCCTCACCTGGTCCTGTGGTCCCAATAGTACCGCTAACGCTGCCATACATGCCTGGAGCAAAGTGGCTCCCTCAATACAGCGGCAAGCCAGACACGCTGCCCGGGTTCAAGCGAAAAATATGCAGCATAATGGACATGTACCCTATGACAGAAAAGCAAAGAGCTGCAGTGGTAATAGGGCAATTAACTGGTGCTGCTGAGAGAGAGGTAGAGACTTGGACAGCTGCAGACCAGGAGTCAGTGCCTGCAATTTTCTTAAAGCTACAGACTATCTTTGAGGACCGCACTGAAACAGATCTCCGGATGAGTTTTTATCAATGTTCCCAGAAATCAGATGACAGCATTAGGGACTATGCTTGCGGCTACAAGGGGCCCTGCGAGCTCTTAAACAAGTTAACCCTATAAGTGTCACCGACGAAAATAAAATGTTAAAGGAACAATTTGTACGGGGACTGAGGTCCCAAGCGGAAGGCAGGACTGTGCACTGGTGGTCCTTGGATCATCCTGATGCTACCTTTGATGCCCTTAAGGATATGGCTATAAAAGGACTGCGACCTCTGGAAACACCCGAGATGGCAACCAGTGTCACCCGAGTGAAACCACCCTAAAGCCAGCAGCATCCACCTTTTCCCCGCTGGTTGCAGAAGCCAAAACGCAGGGGCGCCCCCTACTGAGCTGGACTGTCTGCGCTCAGAAGTGCGCCAGCTGACCAAAAACCTGGCCACTGTAATGAGTGCCCTGCAATTGCCGACGAAAGAAGAAGGAAAGATCTTGCTGGCTGACTGCCCGGAGGATGTCCCTTGGATGCGCCGGAGGAGAGGGAGGACGTCGCCCCACCGGAGGAGGACAACGCCACCCCCAGGAAGGACCCGCGACCAGCATCATCCTCGCCGAGAGATCATCTGCTACCGCTGCCATAGGGAAGGTCACCCAGCACGTCTGTGTCCTTTAAACGAGCAAATCCTGGGTCCGAGGGCCAACACCCAGGAATAGACTCCTCAGGCCCCTCAGACTGGAACCGCAGGTTTGTGGGAGGAAACCATACCTGTCCATCATACTGGACGGGATCGCAATCCCTGCCCTGCTGGACACTGGATCTCAGGTAACCATTATACCTGATGTTCTCTACAATAAGTACTGGTCCAGTGACAGTCTCCAACCCCAAACCCTGACTTTGCCGTATACGCCTCTAATGGTCTCCCTCTTGAATTACGGGGGGCTAAAGACGTAGACGTGAAAGTGGGGAGAGTGGAGCTAAAGAATCAGGGACTTCTTGTAGTAAAGACTGTTAATGAAGAAAATGGGTTGAATGTGGTCTTAGGCACTAACATTATTAGTAACTGTTTGGAGGAGGTTGTGTTTTTACTCCAACAGCTTGCCGAAATCGCCAGACCAAGGCAAAAGGGAGAGATCCGGAGGGAGATCCGAACCCTGATGTGCCAGCAGCAAGTGAAAATGACCGGTGGTGAGATTGGTAATGTACGGGTAACAGACCCGAACCCATTGTGATACCCCCGATGAGTGAAATGCTTATTTGGTGTAGAGCAGCAATAGGTCTGAGAGGACAGAACTACCAAGCAGTAGTAGAGCCCCATTGTTCAGAACACAGACCTACACTCTTGACTGCCAGAGGGGTAGTGGATGTACATAATGGGAGGGTGCCAGTGCGTCTTCTCAACTGGGGAGAAGATGAAGTCAAATTACCACGTTATGCCACTGTTGCAAAGTTACATGCTGTGGATAATAACTCCATTCACCCAGCGGAGCCCTTAACCTCCCCACAACCAGTGGAGGATAACGGTCCGACCACCCAGGTGGAGGATTGGTGTCAGCAGCTCCATGTTGGGACAGACACCACTCCAGCCCACCAGAAACAAGGAGTATACCGAGTAGTTCAGGAGTATGCTCAGGTATTCAGCAAACACCCACTCGACTTTGGGACAATTAAAGGGGTTCAACATCACATCCCCACAGGCAATCATCCTCCCATCAAAGAACGGTACAGGCCTATACCACCAGCACACTACCAGAAAGCCAAGGAGATGTTGCGTGATATGAAGGAAGCAGGGGTGATAAGGGATAGTTGCAGTCCCTGGGCAGCACCTCTAGTCTTAGTCAGGAAAAAGGATGGAAGCATGCGAATGTGTGTAGATTACAGACAAATAAATCGCATTACACATAAAGATGCATACCCATTACCACGCATTGAGGAATCTTAGCTGCACTAAAAACTGCTAACTACTTCTCCACCTTGACCTCACTAGTGGGTACTGGCAAGTAGCTGTGGCTGAGGAGGATCGGGAGAAGACGGCTTTCACCACACCGATGGGACTCTGTGAGTTTGACAGAATGCCGTTTGGACTCAGCAGTGCCCCTGGACGTTCCAGAGAGTGATGGAGAGCTGCCTGGGACATCTCAACTTCGAAACTGTGTTGCTGTACCTGGACGACGTCATGTGTACTCCAAAACGTATGAAGACCATTGAAGCACCTGGCGGAGGTATTTGATCACTGTCCAAGTATGGGATGAAATGAAACCTTCTAAGTGCCATCTGCTCAAACAAAAGTACAGTATCTGGGACATATTGTCAGCTCAGAAGGAGTAGCGCCAGACCCTGAAAAATCACCGCCATCCAGAAATGGCCGGAGCCGAAAAATCTAAGGAGGTGCGACAGTTCCTAGGACTGACAGGATACTACCGGAGGTTTGTAAAAGATTACACCAAGAAAGCAGCGCCTCTGCAAGACCTCCTGGTGGGACAGTCCCTCAAGAGCAGAAATTCTCCCTTCCACTGGGGTAAAGAACAGGCAGAAGCATTCAAGGAAATGAAGGAGATCCTGACAGGTGATGAGATCCTAGCTTACCCTGACTACAGCCAGCCGTTCCTGCTGTATACTGATGCCAGCAACGAAGGATTGGGAGCA
The DNA here is from genome assembly GCA_033576555.1 of Oophaga sylvatica. Lineage (NCBI taxonomy): Eukaryota > Metazoa > Chordata > Amphibia > Anura > Dendrobatidae > Oophaga > Oophaga sylvatica. Next base: position 43,959,326 of record JARQOD010000001.1, on the reverse strand, counting down.
GTCCTCAGTCAGAAGCAAAATGGCCTGGAGAAAGTCATCGCCTATGCTAGCAGGAAGCTCCGCCCGACCGAAGAAACCCAGAGAACTATAGTAGCTTCAAGTTGGAGTTCCTGGCACTGGTCTGGGCCATCACGAGAGGTTTAAACACTACTTGGCCTCCAGCAAGTTCACTGCCTACACTGACAACAACCCCTTGAACGCATCTTGAAACAGCCAAGCTGGGAGCCATGGAACAACGATGGGTGGCTCGACTGTCAAATTATCAATTCACAATTAAGTACCGGGCGGGCCGCAAGAATGCCAATGCTGATGCCCTGTCCAGGATGCCTCATGAATCAGACACTAAAGGAGGAAGTGGATGATCTGAAGAGATTGAACTACCTGCCTTTCACCGGAATGGGGTGATCTACGAGCAACAAGCCAGCAGGGGACCGCGTGGTAAGACGTTGAATCCTTTACCTCACCACAGCTGGAAAGAGACTCAGGACAGCGATCCAGTGGTCAGCCGTATCAAGGAGCTGATAAACCAGGAAGGTTCCTCCTTGGAGAAAGACGCACCTCTACCAGCAAGGCAGCTGTGGAATGAAAGAAGCCGGTTGTTCATCTACCGTGAAAAGCTGTGCAGGAGATACGTCAACCCGAGGACCCATGAAATGGTTTGGCAGATAGTAGTTCCTAGAGCAGACATCCAGATGGTGTTAGAAGCCTACCACGATCAAGCGGGACACTTTGGCTGGAAAAAGCTGGAGACCCTGTTGAAGTGTCGGTTCTACTGGGTAGGGATGCGCAGCTCCATCGAGAAGTGGTGCCGGAACTGTGGACCCTGTGGCCTCAGACGAAAAGACTACAGCAGTCAGAAGGCACCCCTGCAGCCCATCCAGACGACTCGCCCTTTGGAAATCGTGGCCCTGGACCATGTGAAGTTGTCACCCAGCGGTCAGGATATTCCTATGCCCTGACTATGGTGGATCACTACTCCAGATTCCTGGTGGTCGCCCCTGTCAAAGATCTGACGGCGAGACAGCAGCAAAGACGTTCCAGACTCATTTCTGTAGACCACACGGATATCCGGAGCAGGTGCTAACTGATCAAGGCCCAGCCTTTGAGGCCGAATTATTCAAAGAGTTCTGTCACCTGTACGGGTGTAAAAGATAAGAACTTACACCGTACCACCCCAAACCAATGGACTTTGTGAAAAGATGAATCACATCGTTATTGACTTACTGAAAACTGTACCACTGGAGGAAAGAAATCGGTGGCCAGACTTGCTACCTGACCTGGTAGACCTGTACAACCACATACCGGTGAGTTCCACCAACTGCACCCCAGCCTATCTCATGCGGGCAAGACCAGGAAAGCTGCCCATGGATCTAGAGCTTGGAGTTGTAGAACCGGAAGCGGATGTAACTACTGGAGGGCTGGGACACAAACAGACAGGAACAGTACAGAAAAGTACAGACCTGTGTTGAGGAAAGTCTCAATCGAGTAAGGGATAAGCAAGAAGATCGTTACAATAAAAGTGCGCCAGCTGAACCTTTCGCACCTGGTGAAATCGTACTAAAAAGAAAGAGAAGGTTACACAAACTCGACGATCAGTGGGAAAGAGAGCCCTACATCATACAGAGTTCAAGGTTTGATAACAAGAAAACGTGCATAATAAGCAAGGATGGAGGAAAAACGACTGCAACCGTGTCCAGAGACCACCTAAAGTTGTGTCCGGACCCATTAAAGCTTCGTGAGGAAGAACCTGTTGTCAATCAGGAAGAGAGTGATGAAGCAGTCATACATACAGATTTGGGAGATTTACCCGCAGATTGGCCCAGAATTGGAGAAGCTGTAATCATTCCTGTGCTTCAATTTTATCAACCGCAAGAAGAATCTCTACATCCAGTTGCACCAATTGTTGCAGTAGAGCCAGTTCCAGAAGGACCTGTTCCGGCAGAACCTCAACCAGCGGCACCACAAGAAGCAGCACCACAAGAAGCAGCACCACAAGAAGCGGAATCCCAAGGAATTGAATCTCAGGAAGAAGAGTCCCCTGGCGAAACGGAACCGCATCGCCCAGTCGCTGACATGCTTGCCAGATCCCTAGAGAGGTGGAGGCAGATTTATAGTTTGCCAGTACGTAGGACAGACAGGGTAACTGACACCTCACCTACCACTACACCACGTAGGTCAGTACGTATGACAAAGGGGCAATTACCTGTTAGGTATAGAGAGTAGAACCTAACTCATGTAAATAACTATGACCACTGTACATAAATGTATAATGTATATATTTTTGCTAATAATATGTTGTATCATACCATTATTTATTAACCTGTTGTCCCTTATATTCTTGGAACAAGAGGAATGGACATTATTTCTACTTGTTTCCTCCACCCCTATTTGAGCATCCTTTCCAAAAGAGACTGGGACTTTTATGGTTGCTCAAAGTCTTCAATCCCTCATTGTACATAATTGTTCAGTTACCGTTTATGCAACAGTTCAAGAGTACCTTACCTCCTGTAAAGGAAGAATTGGTTTGATATGTTATTGATCTGTTACCTGTTTTTGTATTTCAGCCCCGGAGTGCTGAGTTCTACTAGGGGGGAATGTGGAGCCCAGCTAGGACTGGATCCATATCTTCCAGAAGGATGCACTAAAGGAAGATCCCACTAGAGGTCACTATACACACACACATCTCAGCTTACCTAAAATACCATTAGAGGGAGCTGTGTTAGGATATAAAAACCAGTTTTAGTTTCAGTTTGCCTCAGAAGAAGAAGAAGATCGCAGATGAGATACAGACAGCCTCAGACAGAGACAGATCTCAGATCTCCTCAGGACACCAGAGGAGAGGAGTTTAGCTCAGAGAGCTAGTGCAGAGCTGTTCAGTCAGTTCAACTTGAGCTTAAGTGGAGGCTAGTATGAGTGAAAAGGGAAATCACTCTAGCCTAGTCAGAGCTGAATCTGAAGCGTAGCTCATGAGGAAGCGTGCCAACGCTTAGAGAGCGACGAAGAGGCAGCACACCAACTGCCAGCGTGTGTGATCTTAATAGGACCCAGGTAGGCCGAAGGCAAGTGGAAGCGGAGGGATCAGTAAGCATTAATAGCTCCCCTCAGCAACGAATACCGGACGCCGGGTCCCGAGCCTATAAGGATCTCTACGACCTATTAGGAGAACACCGGAGTTCCTGGAGGACTACAAGTCCCAGGAGTACCACAGAGTTGACACGTAGCAGGATCAGGAGAACGGAGTCGGCCTGATCAGCCATAAAATACCCTGTTCTGCCAGAGAGAAGGTCCAACCACCAAGTCAGCCAGGTACAGGACGGATACCAAGTTAAACCTAGCTACAAGCAGGTCAGGACTTTATGATATAACGACAGAGGACAGGAGGCCATACACCTACCAGTGGAGGAATCCGGATGTGCATCCTTCGCCCTATCGTGCTCCGGGGAGTACCTGCCATTTCTACAGTAAAGGTACCAAACTGACTTTTGTGTGTGTCTCCCTTATTGTCTCTGAAGGAGGGACCCCCATCTGTCCTGCATCCTCATATTTATATCTGCCCTGGAAGGACACCGTCTTGCCTGTAGAAGACCTACCATCTAGCTGCCCAACACCATCCCTTCCAGAGTATTTGTATAGCAGCGCTGGTCACCCTGACCAGATACTACAGGTGGCGTCACGACAAACTATACGAACACTCCATCATCCCCTGTAAATATCCCACATTACACTGAGCGCCCAGGGCACGGACCGAGCTGTGCTACCCGTGACATCCCCCATAGACATCAACGGGCTCGGTGCCGAGTACCCCAAAGCCCTGGTACGTGCGCATCAGTCCAAGTCGAGGGGAAGATGGATGGTGCGAAATACAGGGATTTTCTTGATCAAAACCTGTTTCAGTGTCAGTGATTTGAGACTGGGACGGAGGTTCACCTTCTAACAAGACAATCACCCAAAGAATACTGCTAAAGCAACACTCGAGTGGTTTAAAGGGAAACGTGTAAATGTTTTGGAGTCACCTAGTCAAAGTCCAAAGCTTAATCCAATTGTGAATCTGTGGTCAAACTTGAAGATTGCTGCTCACCAGAGGAAACCATCTAATGTGAAGGAGCAGGAGCAGTTTTGCCTTGAGGAAGTCACTGATGGAATCAAGGAAAATCCCTTAAATTCCCATGAAGCAAACTGAATACATTTTTGTGACCCTCAACAGGCTGGAACCCCCATCACAAACACTGGGTGGTCATTTATATAAAGATAAAGCATAAACATCTCCAGAAAGAGTATCACAAAATCAGGTTTTCTTTTTTCAAAGGTGGTCTCTTTCTGCCAAATTTCTCAGGATATGTCATGCAAGTAGGAAAGGTAAGGAAGACGACATCTCTAAGTTACATGTTTGACAACTGGATGGAGAGAACCTGCTGACTGTTTCTGAAGGGCACATTTTATATATCAGCTCTGGATATGAATGGAAAAAACAATATGAAATTCCTATAAAATCATCAGACCAATAGCAGCACCTCCTGTGGTCATTTACAAGATCTCTGATTTCATATTCCCTGAGAAATAGAAGCGTAGTGTGACTTTCCTCCAAGAACTGCCAATTGTCGAAGAGCTATATGAATTGTTCTGTTAGCCTTAATGGGACTCTTTTTACTGGGAGGAAAAAGTAACTACATTTTTCATGTATAGTCACCCTACCTGGTGACATTCATTTGCCTCCCGTTGCCCTGTCTGTTGAAATATACGTTCCTTTCCTCCTGCTTCCAAGATGGCCACCACAGTGCAATGGGAAACAGAGAGGTAAGTCTGGATCAGAGAGAAGACTAGAAGTCCGGGAAGCCATGATTTAGAGTTACCACTTTCTCCATGCCATTATAGTTTCCATCTTGGAAGCAGGTAGAAAAGAAAGGTGATCATAGGTGTTAGGGATCGAGTTCCCACTGCTGCACAAGGGGAATCTCGAACCAGTCCCGCTGCGGTCCCCCATCCATCTCCGGCCGCAGTGGAGCCTGCTCAGCGGAGACGTCGGTCCCAACGTCTCGCTCGGTCTAATACTGTGCAGAGGCTTGTTGCTGCCTCTCCTGGTTCCTCTATTATAACCAGTGTTGGAGCAGGCAGCTCTGGGACAAAGTCCTCGCTTTCGCCTTCTGAGCATGCCCAGGGCAAGGTCTTCCATTGGAGACCAAGGGTCACATGCTCAGGTACTGCAGCAACTACTATTGGTCCGCCAGGAAGGTCCTGAAACTGCTTGTGTTCTGGAACAGTTTCTTATTGGTCCTTTTCTGGAAAGGTCTTGTAGTTGCTGCTATAAAAGGGCTGCATGGCCGCACGGCCATGCGCTAGTATGAATTCTGTTATGTGCTTTGCGCCAGTGTGATCATGTATGCATGCGGTTAGGGCTCGGCTGAAATAAGCCCCTAGAATACCGGCACCTCCGGTGAGGAGTTTTGGATGCACGTGTTCAGGGCTTGGCTGAAATAGCCTCTAGAATACCGGCTGCTCCGGTGAGGAGTTGGTTATTTGCGTTACTGACTGCATGACCACGGACTGCTATCCGCTCAGCAGTCATCTGTGTACTCCTGTGGTGTTAACAGGACACCGTCTCTATCTCAGCATCTATGTCAGCGACTCTGTGGTGTAACAGAGTTCGCTCATAACGCCATATAGTGCCACAGCGTCTATGTTTGCGACTCTGTGAAGTAACAGAGCTCGCTTATACCGCCATACCCTGTCATCTTACTAGCAGCAGGCTCTGCCTGCATGGTGGACCCCGGGCTGTGAACGCACCTATTATTTATATTTATTTGGTGCGTTCCGCCAGCCGTAACAATAGGCAACGAGAGGCCAAAGGAGAGCATCAAGTAGGGTGAAGGTTATACATGAGGTGCATAGTCACTTTAGAGTCCCAGGGTAGAAGGTCCCTTGAAGGATGATTATGTCCATGTATGTGAATGACCAGATTACTGACCTATGAAAAAAATAGAGACTTTCTATAATAATCCAACATGTCCATACCTGAGTTTATAGGACTGCAGGCTTGTTGAGCTTTCTGAATTCATGTCTTCAAAGCAACCTTCTCTTTCTTCGTATGTGAATTGGTTATAGGGAAGGTACAGGGGGGTGGACTTTGTAGACGGGGACTGAGAAGCCTCGGTTTGCGATGTAGAAGGTCCAGGTTGTGACTTTCCATCACTATGTTCTGGTAGTTTGGACAGGATCCGATCTATGGTCTTAAAATAAGGCCAGTCGGGAGGAATGGACTCTCCATCCGCCATACATTTCAGTTTTCTACAGAGAGATGAACCATAATAAATCATTAGGAAGAACCATTTTGCTATTGCAAAAAAACAAAGTAAAAACTGATATGATTTTCATTACAGAGATCGCTTTTTACCAGTTTTATTATCATCACAGGCAGAATTTCAAGAAAAGGTAAATCGGAAAGATAACACAGGATCCACCACTGGCAACAAATGAAGACAGCTGCTCCTCCCACTCCCTGCATCGCGTATTGACAGTCAAATGTAGAATTACTAATTAATATTATTACTTTATTTGTACCTTACTCCCTTTATGCCATTTCACAAACACATAAAATCAGAGTAATACTGTAAAATCATCAAGGATGCCATTTGTACCACTGAGTCCTACACTACTGTAGTTGGGCTCAAAACATCATCTTAAAATCAGGCTGGAAAACTTTGGCAATTTATTATACAGCTGTTCTGACATAGATTTTCACAGTAAATATAACGGCCTCATCGGGTCTAAGATCTATTTAATAATATATGAAGTTTCTGTTTTATATAACATTATAAAGCGCTAGAGGTGGCTCAGTGGATAGCACTACAGCCTTGCAGCGCTGGAGTCCTAGGTTCGAATCCCACCCAAGGACAACATCTGCAAGGAGTTTGTATGTTCTTCCCGTGTTTGTGTGGGTTTCCTCCGGGTTCTCCGGTTTCCTCCCACATTCCAAAAACATACAGATATGGAATCTAGATTGTGAGCTCCTTCGGGGACAGCGACGATAATGTGTGAAAACTGTAAAGCGCTGCGGAATATGTTAGCGCTATATAAAAATAAAGATTATTTATTATTATTACAAATTTATTAGTCAAGGTTTTTTTACTGCTGCAATATCATGATGAAGCAGTACGGAAGTTTCTACAACTACGCTAGATTTTAGAAAAGGTTTGCATGAAAATCGGAAAATCTGTAAAGTGACCATTTGCAACATACACATAGATACACAGGTGCCTTGAAAAAGTAGTCACAGCCCGTGAACTTTTCCACATTTATTCACGTTAAACCCACATCCTTTAGTGTATTTTATTGAGATTTTACGTGATATCCAAATACAAAGTAACAAGTGTGTAATTTATTCTCAGTATAACTACAACTCAGATGTTTGTGTGAGAGCATTAGGGATCAAACAGCTTCATGAAAATCAAGGAACACACCAGACATGTCAGGGATAAAGTTGTGGAGAAGAGAAAAGCTGGGTTAGGTTTTAAAAAATAGCCCAAGCTCCGAATATCTCACAGAGCACTCTTCAATCAAAAATCATACACAACTGCAAACCTACCAAGACATGGCCATCACAAGCAAGGAGAGCTTTAATAACAGTAACAGCCAGGAAGCCCATGATCACTCTGAAGGAGCTTCAGAGATTCGCAGCTCAGGTGGGAAAATATGTCCAGAGTCTGTATCAGACTGAAACAGGTTTTGCTCAAGAATATCCTGTATTTCGCCCTATTACTCAGATAATTTTCCCTGTTCCTACTGCTGAAAAACATCCCCACAGCATGATGCTGCCACCACAATGTTTCACTGTGGAGATGGTGTTCTTGGAGTGATGAGCTGTGTTCGCTTGGTGCCAGGAATAACATTTACCTTGTTGGCCAAAAAGTAAAATTTTGGTCTCATCTGACTACAGCACCTTCCTCCATATTTGGGGAGTATCCAAAATGTCTTTTGGCAAAATCAAAACGAGCCTAACCATTTTTGTGTAAGTAAAGGATTTTTTCTACCACTCTTCCACAAAGGCCACCTCCATGCAGAGTACGGCTTATTGTGGTCGTAAGGACAGATTCTCTAGTCTCTGCGAACTCTGCAGCTCCTTCAGGATTACCTTTGGTCTCTGTGTTGCCTCTCTGATTAATGCCCTCCTTGCTCAGGCTGAGTTTTGGTGGCCGCCCTCTCTGGCAGGATTGTTGTGGTACCATGTTCTTTCCTTTTGATGATAATGGATTTGATGGTGCTCCGGAGGATCATCAGAGATTGGGATATTTTTTTTATAACTTAACCCTGACTTGTGCTTCTCAACAACTTTATCCCTGACTTGTTTGGAGATCTCCTTGGTCTTCATGGTGTTTGGTTAGTGGTGCCTCTTAATGGTGTTGCAGCCTCTGTGGCCTTTCAGAAAAAGTAAAAAACGTGTATATACTGACAGACATGTGACACTTAGATTGCGCACAGGTGGGCTTCCTTTCACTAAGCATAGGACTTATGAAGGTAATTGCTTGCACCAGAAATTTTTGGGCGCTTCATAGCAAAACGGTGAATACTGCACATATGCACATGCCAAGTTTTAGTTATTTGATCAGATAAATGTAATTTATGCCTTTAATTTTCTCACTTCACCAACTTAGACTACTTCGTGCTGATGCCTCATACACAAATTGGATTACAAAAATATTTAAACACAGGTTGTAATTTAACAAAATAGGTAAAAAGCCAAAGGTGGTGAATATTTTCGCAAGTCACTGTATTCCACTAATCTGGCCTTTATGGAAGAGTGTCAAAAAGAAAACATTTTTGAAAGCGAGCTATAAGAAGCCCTGTTTGCAGTTTGTAAAAAGCCTTGTAGGTGACTCAGGTAGCATGTGGAATAAAGGGCTCTAGTCAGATGACACCAAAGTAGAAATTTTTGGGCTAAATGCAAAGAGCTATGTGTGGCGGAAAACTAACACTGCACATCATCCTGAAAACACCATCCCCACCGTCAAACATGGTGGTGGCAGCATCATGCTGTGGGGATGCTTCTCTTCAGCAGTGACAAATAAGTCACAGTCCAGACTTAAATCCCATTGAGAATGCTGTTCACAGACGTCTCCATCCCATCTCACTGAGCTACAGCGAGTGTGCAAAGAATGGGCAACAACGTAACCTATAGATCAGCAAAGTGGATAGAGACAAACCCCAAAAGACTTGCAGCAATATTTGCAGCAAAAGGTGGTCCTACAAAGCATTGACTCAGGAGGGCTCAATACAAATGCACGTCACAATTTTCAGATTTATATTTTTCAAATAATTTAAAATCTATGTATCATTTCCTTCACAGTTCAAAAATACTTGTTACTTAGTGTTTGTATATCGCATAAAATCCTGATAAAAAACATTTAAGTTTGTGAGTGTAACAAATATATATATGCAAACATCCCTAGTCTGAGCAATCCTTTGCTTTGTCACGGTGCCAGAAAACAAGAGAGAAATATTACTGCAATAACTGAAAACAGATCACCACTCAGGAAAGCTGCCATTTCCAGACATAATTTACTGATTTATAAATGGAGCAGAGCTGACTTTGTCACTTACCACAATTTGGCACTATATGTTACCAGGGATTGCAGGTACATCTACTACTACAATGCACTGCACAAATGTCGCACCTCAAACATACGGTATATCTGTTCTGCCAAAGTTCATTACAAAACTGGAAATTTAGGAGAGACTGAGAGCAGAGTAACTATTGTAGTGAAATACCAGCTCAGCTCTGCTACATTTATAGTATATGAGAAATGGCGTGCCAGAAGATTTGCACATAGGACCTGAATGCAGTCACTATTGGTAAGGTGCAATATTTATGAATGAAGCAATGTCTATCCCTGGGGCGGACATATCATTGGTACAACATGTGCAGCCACACAGGGGCCCGAGAGGTAAGGGGGCCACTTCCACCTTTAAATCAGCAAGAAGCTTCTGCTACAGTCACAAAGAGGGGCCGAAATTTTGGTCTTGCACAGGGCCCTCTTCTATCTGTGTCTTCCACTGGTCTAGTTGTGACCTTGATAAATGACTCCCAAGAAGGGTGAACTTTCCAAATGTGCAACCTACACCATGTAGGACCCAGTAGTTACAAAAGACCTGTCACTTTTTTTTCCTAATATAAATGCCGCTGTTCTCCTGAATCCAGCATTGTTTTTCTATAGTTCCTGCGCCCCTCCATTCCTGAAAAATGACCCCCCTCCTCCTTGTATGCAAATCTAGTCTTCTTAGTCAACTGGGCGTGATTCACAAGAAGATGCTCACAGAGAAGCGCTAAGGACCACGCCCACTTAGTAAAAAGACTAGATTTACAAACAGGTAAGACTAAGCCATATCTCAGGAACGGATAGGCACAAGATCGAAAGAAAAACCATGCCGAATTCAGAACAGCAGCATTTACACTATGCACAATATTATATACACTTGTAAAAGGGAGGGAAGCTGGAAGTGTGATTCACCACTGTTCTATGGGTTCGTGACCACATGACGCCATCTGTTGAGTGAATCAAGTAGGATGGAACTAGAAGCTTGAGGAAGCATTACTGGAGGGATGATCTTAAAGGGGACACCGGGTCAGGTAGTAGCTGTGGTACAGTCATCAAATATAAAAGGCTGGAGTGATAAGGCGGGAAAGGAGTTGGCGCCAATAGGTGAGACACAGAGGACGTGTGAGCGATGGAAGGCAGAGGTAGAGTGACCGAAGAGCAGCTGGTGATCGAGACAGGCGGGACATCATGGGTCAAGCACTGAGCCCAGATTGTGCCAGTCAAGACCCGAGGCCCAGTCTTCATCATCTGAGACGCGATATCGGGGCGCTGCCCGTCAAGCATTGCAGGTTGGACACTGGTCATTGTACGTGGCCGGACTTCTGCCGTGGTGACAGCGATATTTGAATGAACCGGGCTGTTGCTTCCAGCGTCAACGTACGGTACAGGGCGTGGGTCGGGGCCGCATCACAGAAGGAACTGGGGGCAGCCGGTGTGAAGAACACACATAGGGTATTAAGTGACTCGCTACTAAGGTCTAGCAGGAAATTCAGATGACCCCGTTAGTGCGAGTATAATGATATCAGTACCGGGACCCAACTATAAGGTACGCATGGACGTTGCAGTTGGGCTCATATACATTGGCCAATTTATGTGCTAAGTACCTTCTTTATACTGTACACAAAGTTTTTACTTTTTACAATATTGCATTTCCAATTTTCCAAAATTCCACCTGTACATTATATAAGACTTAACCAATGTTCTATGGCAGTAACGCAGTTCCAGTTTTCTAGATTTACCATTCCAAACAATCCAGAGTGCAGCTCTGTATTTTCTTATGATGATAAAACGCGCATGAAGGACATTTTATAGAGACGGGTCTATTGTTGCAAGTGACTTCTGTGGAGTTAAGACAGAAGAACATAAAAAAAGCCGTTCACTCCAAGTGATAATTAGATAGAACATAGAATAAGATATTGAAGTTGTTATACTGTTGTTATTGCCATACTAAACTTGCCTTGCTAACCTGTACCTGAACAATTGGTGGTTTAATTTAATAACAGTTTCATTCCCGTGGTAGAAAAAAATAAATAGCTTTAGTTTTATTTCCGCCTCCTCATTATCTGCGTGTTGCATCTCAGTAACTTGTTCACACACTCATCAGCATTAAAATAATAACACCAAGGAAAAGACAGGAAATTATTAAAATCACAGGATAGTCATTTTAATGATCTGAAAATGATGAAAAAATGGGAACAAAATTTTCAAAACATCTTGTTTTATTCAGTATTCATTATAAGGGCTCATACTCACTGGAGACAAAAACGGACGATTTCAAGCCGATAAAAAATCGGACCAATGTTATTCAATAGGGGACTTCTCATTTGCGATTTTTTTCTCAGCTGAAATCGGTCTGAGAAAAAAATCGCAGCATGCTGCGATTTGCAGCGATTTTGGCATGATAATCGCTAATGCAAGTCAATGGATGCGATAAAAAATCGGACAGCACTCGCACCATGCGAGTGCTGTCCGATTTATACGCACCAGTCTCCTTTGAAAAGCCGGCAAATCATCCCCGGCTACTGTAAAACCACACTGACAGCTCACAAAACACTACATATATACACATATAATTTATATATATATAATATATAAACATGTCATTGTGACACATATATATATATATATAGTTCATACACTTCTACATAGCAGAATAGCCGCTAATTCAATTGCCGGCTTTTGTGAAATTACAGAACAAATGCTATCCATAGTCAATACTGTAAAATCACACTGACAGCTCACAAAACACTACGTATATACACATATAATACATATATATATATATATAACATGTCATTGTGACACAAATATATTTATAGTTCATGCAGTTCTACATAGTGTAATAGCCGTTAATTCAATTGCCGGCTTTTGTGAAATTACAGACCCGACATGAAATGACACATGGTTTACATACAGTTAACCATGTCATTTCATGTGTTTGATATATGGTTTTCACTAACAATTACATGAGTGTATGTGTGCAAAATTTTACACATGTAGGGGCTAATTAAAGGTGTAAATTCGTTGTAAAAAAATGCGTGGGCTCCCGCTGTATTTTCTCAACCAGACAGACAAAGCCAGCGAATAATTACCCAGTGGTATAGAGGCCAGCTATCTCCAGGCCCTCCCCAACGTGCGTTTCGGAGTGAAACAAACACTCCTTCCTCAGGGGGACACTGGGTAATTATTCGCTTCATTTGATGTCTGTTACTATTTGACTCTATTGTTATTCTGACCATCATACTTTGTATATCCCTGCTCACTAGTTCCAATTTCCCAGCGTATCCAGTTTAAACTACTAACAATGACCTACCAAGCCATCCATAACCTTTGTCCTCCGTATATCTCCGAACTAATCTCCCAATATCTTCCCTCACGTAATCTCCGGTCCTCCCAAGACCTCCTTCTCTCCTCCACACTTATTCGCTCCTTACCCAATCACCTCCAAGATTTCTCCCGAATATCCCCCATCCTCTGGAATTCTTCGCCCCAACACATTCGGTTATCCACCACATTTGGATCCTTCAGACAGAACCTGAAAACCCATCTCTTCAAAAAGGCTTACAACCTGTAATGACCACGCGTCCACCTCAACACCATCGGAGCTACTGCAACCCCCGACCTACTGTCTCCTTCAACATAATCCTGTAGAATGTAAGCCCACAAGGGCAGGGTCCTCTTCACTCTGTACCAGTCTGTCATTGTTAGTTTGTTTACTGTAAGTGATATTTGTATTTTGATGTAACCCCGTCTCATGTACAGCACCATGGAATCAATGGCGCTATATAAATAAATAATAATAATAATAATAATGAGCACAGAACCAGAACCATCATCAGTACATGAATACATCACCAGAAGCACCAACACTACAAAAATACATCACCATAACCATTAATAGTACATAAATACATCAAAAGAACCATCATTACTACATGAATACAGCACCAGATCCACCATCACTACTGGAATACATCACCAAGCTTAGCACAGTGCACCCCCATATACAATTATATTGCATGAACTTACAACTCAAAACATTTCCTTAAAAATGGTAAGAAAATACTGTGAGTTGGGGTTAAAATCAATCATAAAACTGTGGACCATACATGAACACAGTAGTGATGAGACATAGTCAGTATCATAAAGTAACATTTACATCCAGGTAGCTTATAGGTGACATCTCCAACTGAAGTTGCCCTCTCTCTTTTTTTCTCTCCATCTTGTCCAGATGCTATGGTGATTTTTCACATCTACAGTTCGTCTGTGCAGACTTCCCTCTTCTCCGGTCTTCAGCAGCATACCTTGACATGGTGTCCTTAAAAATAACAGTGTCATTATAATGCTCCCGATTAAAAATATCTGCCATTATGCTGTGCCCCTGAATAAATAATTGCCCCTCACTGTACTCCCTGCACAAAATATTATCCCCATGCTCTCGCTCTTATGGAATATGGCCTCCGCATTGTTAGCCATTATTAACTATAACCACCATTGACTGCAATTATTAGCTAAAAACACCACACTGTCCACCCTGATTAGCTATAACCACTAGTGATGAGCGAGCATACTCTGCATTACTCAATACTCGATTAAGCATTGGGGTGCTTGGGTACGCTGGTTACTCTATTGAGTATCGGGGATGCTCGAACGCCATGAACTCCCTCATAAGGTATAATGCAGCCCCCTCATAGAATATAATGTAGCCCCATCATAGGGTATAATGCAACCCCCTCATAAGGTGTAATGCAGTCACCCCATAAAATATATTGTGGCCCCCTCATAGGGCATAATGTAGCTGTGTGGCCCAGCTATGTAAGGCACACATATCCAGGAAAATGCACAGGAAGGTAACTGCAAAAGCTTGTTATCCATTCACTTCACTCACACTTTCAGACACACCCATCAGGGGTACAAGAGGAAGTGACACTTAGCAATCAGAGTTCATTCAGTTTCCTGTCTGAGAGGAGCTCAGTTCAGTCTGTTTCCTGTCTTCGGACAGAGGAGTTGAGGGATTCTGTTTCCTGTCTTAGGACAGTGCAGTTCAGTGTCAGTCCAGTCTGGACTTGGAAGATACTGAGAGCTGTTCAGTGAGCTCTAGAAGAAGGCTGACATTACCATCAAAAGCTACAAGTGCTTATGCTAAGAGCGAGAGCAGGGCGAAGGGCGCAGAGGAGAAGGACAGAGAAGTGCTTCAGGTACCAGATTACCTGCACTAATTTACCGGACACCGGAGTCCGAGGCATTGCTAGAGCTTTATGCTTAGTGATAAGAAAACCGGAGGCTTTCTGGACTACAGGTCGCAGAAGGCAGCCCTATATGTCGATACGTAACTGGAGTCAGGAGAACAGGAGTCTAGCGGGACGCTGCAGAAATAGACTTAGTTCTACCACTGAAAAGGCTCTACCACTATGTCGGCCGGGCGTAGTTGCTATTGAAAGAGTTAACTTCGCTTCACGCAAGTTTGGACTCAGATACATATTGAAGTTAAGGAGGCCTCTAACCTGCTCAGCGGTTACCCAAATGTGCATTCTCCACCCCGACCAGCTCCCCGGATCTGCCTGAACCATCTACCAGTAAAAGGTATGAAAAGAAGCTGCATTGTGTGTGACTGAATTCTTAACTACACCCTGCATCATCACCATAGACTTCCAGGGACCCGTCTCACCTGTGGGAGACTTACCACCCAGCTGCCCCCATAACACCCCTGTGAAGATCCTAATAGCAGCGCTGGTCCAATTGACCAGATACCACAGGTGGCGTCACGAACTACCTATCCTTAAAATCCCCTGTAAATATTCCCCATCGCTTGACTGCCAGGGCCACGGACCGAGTCCCGCTGCCAGTGACAACTCCCATAGAAATCAATGGGCTCGGCTCCGAGTACCCCATAGCCCTGGTATCCACACATGTGGTGCGAGTCAATTATCTGGCGTCACGAACAGGATGCGAAACTTGCAATTGTGAGTCCTGTGTGCCTATATTGAACTGTTTGGTGAAAAAGACTGTTTGCTGCGTTTGGCGCCATAATACCGCCATCTTTACCGCAATATTCGCGCCCTCAGGCGCTGGTGAAGAAGGGGGGCGTACCTGAAAGAGCGTGCTGGTTCCCTGGCCCCGCCCCCAACTCTGACGCGGCGGCAGGTCCTGTGAAACAGGAAGTGAACGCTCTGACATCAGAGCGCCAGCGACAAAGGGCCTGTCTCCATCGCTGTGCCTGCGACGCTGCAGCCTGTGAAAGAGGTAGGCTCAGATTAACCAAGGGGGCATCAATATGTCGCAGCAACCGGCAGACGGAGCGGCCCCCGCCGGAGGCCCCAATAGCCCACCGCTTGGCATTGTAGTGCAGGATGGAGGTGCGGGTCCCTCACCTGGTCCGGTGGTCCCGCTCATGCCGCTAACGCTCCCATACGTGCCTGGAGCGAAGTGGCTTCCCCAGTACAGCGGCGAGCCCGACACCCTGCCAGGGTTTAAAAGGAAAATATGTAGTATTTTGGATATGTACTCAATGACTGAAAAGCAAAAAGCTGCTGTGGTAATAGGACAGTTAGCTGGTGCGGCTGAGAGAGAAGTAGAGACTTGGCCCACTGCAGACCAGGAGTCGGTACCTGCGATTCTCTTAAAGCTACAGGCCATCTTTGAGGACCGCACAGAAACGGATCTCCGGATGGCATTTTATCAGTGCTTCCAGAGACCGGGTGACAGTATTAGGGACTACGCCTGCCGACTACAGGGGGCCCTGCGAGCTCTTAAACAGGCTAACCCTACAAATCCCATTGATGAGAGCCAAATGTTGAAAGAGCAATTCGTGCGGGGACTGAGGTCTCCAGCGGAAGGCAGGACTGTAAACTGGTGGTCCTTAGATCATCCAGATGCCACCTTTGATGCCCTAAAGGACATGGCAATTAAAGGACTGCGACCCCTGGAAAAGCCTGAGGTGGCAAATCAGTATCACCCGGGTGAAGCCACTCTTAAGCCGGCAGTACCCACCTTTTCCCCGCAGGTGGCAGAAGCTAAAACGCAGGTGGCGCCCCCTAGTGAGTTGGAATGTCTGCGCTCAGAAGTGCGCCAGCTGACTAAGAACTTGGCCACTGTAATGGATGCCCTGCAACTGCGGAAAGAGGAAGGAGGAAAGATTCTACTAGCCGACTGTCCGGAGGATGTCCCTTGGATGAACCGGAGGAAATGGAGGACGTCGCCACACCGGAGGAGGACCACGCCACCCCCAGGAGTGACTCCTGATCAACACCATCCTCGCCGGGAGATCATCTGCTACCGCTGCAACCAAAAAGGTCATATGGCTCAGCAATGTCCTTTAAACGAGCCAATCCTGGGTCAGAGGGCCAACACCCAGGAGTAGACTCATCAGGCCCCTTGGACTGGAACCGCAGGTTCGTGAGTGGACGGCCCTACCTGTCCATGATTCTGGACGGGATTGCAATTCCTGCACTGCTGGACACTGGATCTCAGGTGACCATCATACCTGATGTCCTTTACAATAAATTTTGGTCCATGGACAGCCTCCAGCCCCCGAGCCCTGACTTGACAGTGTACGCCACCAATGGTCTCCCTGTTTAAGTAATTGGAGCCAAAAACGTGAACGTAAAAGTGGGCAGGGTGGAGCTGAAGGATCAGGGACTCCTAGTAGTCAGGACTGTAAATGAGGAAAATGGCCTAAATGTGATATTAGGTACTAACATTATCAATAACTGTCTGGGAGAAGTTGTGTTTTTGCTCCAACAGCTCGCTGAAGTTGCCAAGTCAAAGCAGAAGGGAGTGATCCAGAGGGAGATCCGGGCCCTGATGTGCCAGCAGCAAGCGAAGCTTACAGATGGTGAAATCGGTAATGTACGGGTCACAGACTCGAACCCCATTGTAATACCCCCAATGAGTGAAATGTTAATATGGTGTAGAGCAGCCATAGGTCTGAGAGGACAAAACTACCAAGCAGTAGTAGAACCCCATCGCTCAGAACACAGACCTACACTCATGATTGCTAGAGGGGTAGTGGAAGTAATAAATGGGAGAGTACCAGTACGACTTCTCAACTGGGGGGACGATGAAGTAAATTTGCCACGTTATGCCACAGTTGCTAAATTACATGCCGTAGATAACAATTCTATCCTCACAACCGAGTCCTTAGCCTCCTGCCAACCAGCGGAGAATAATGATCCGGCAACCCCAGTAGCGGATTGGTGTCAGCAGCTTCATATAGGGACAGACACCACTTCCGTCCACCAGAAACAGGGGGTACTACGGGTGGTACAAGAGTACGCACAAGTATTTAGCAAACACCCACTTGACTTTGGGACAATTAAGGGAGTACAGCATCATATCCCTACAGGCAGTCATCCTCCCATCAAAGAGCGGTACAGGCCTATACCTCCAGCCCACTATCAGAAAGCTAAGGAAATGCTGCGTGACATGAAGCAAGCCGGGGTGATAAGGGATAGTTGTAGCCCCTGGGCAGCACCTCTAGTTCTAGTTAAGAAAAAGGATGGTAGCATGCGAATGTGTGTAGATTATAGGCAAGTAAATCGTATAACATAAAGATGCATACCCATTACCACGCATAGAGGAATCCTTAGCTGCTCTGAAAACGGCTAACTACTTTTCTACCCTCGACCTTACTAGTGGGTACTGGCAAGTAGCTGTGGCTGAGGAGGATCGGGAGAAAACTGCTTTCACCACCCCAATGGGACTCTGCGAGTTTGACAGAATGCCGTTTGGCCTCAGCAGTGCCCCAGGAACATTCCAGAGGGTGATGGAGAGCTGCCTGGGACATCTCAACTTCGAAACTGTATTGCTGTACCTGGACGACGTAATTGTGTACTCCAAGACATATGAAGATCATCTGAAGCACCTGGCAGAGGTATTCGAGTCACTGTCCAAGTATGGGATGAAACTGAAGCCCTCTAAATGCCATCTGCTCAAACGGAAGGTACAATACTTGGGACATATTGTCAGTTCCGAAGGAGTAGCGCCGGACCCCGAGAAGGTCACAGCCATCCAGAAATGGCCGGAGCCGAAGAATCTAAAGGAGGTGCGTCAGTTCTTGGGACTAACAGGTTACTACAGGAGGTTTGTAAAAGATTACACCAGGAAAGCAGCGCCTTTACAGGACCTCCTGGTCGGACAACCTCTCAAGAGCAGAAACCCTCCATTCAATTGGGGTAAAGAGCAAGCTGAGGCATTCAAAGAGATGAAAGAGATTCTGACAGGCGATGAAATCTTAGCCTACCCAGATTACAGCCAACCGTTCCTGCTATAACACCGATGCCAGTAACGAAGGATTAGGAGCGGTCCTCAGTCAGAAGCAGAATGGCCAAGAAAAAGTCATCGCGTATGCCAGCCGAAAACTCAGGCCAACTGAGAGGAACCCGGAAAACTATAGCAGCTTCAAACTGGAGTTTCTAGCGCTGGTCTGGGCCATTACCGAAAGATTTAAACATTACCTTGCCTCCAACAAGTTCACTGCGTACACAGACAACAACCCCTTGACGCACCTTGAAACAGCCAAGCTGGGAGCCATGGAGCAACGTTGGATGGCTCGGTTGTCAAATTATCAGTTTACCATCAAGTACAGAGCGGGCCGTAAAAATGCCAACGCGGACGCCTTGTCCAGAATGCCGCATGAATCCGACACGGAGGAAGAATCAGACGATCTGGAAGAAATCGAGCTACCTGCGTTCCACCGAAACGGGATGGTCCAAGAGCAACGGGTCTACAGAAAGCGGTGTGGTGAGATGTTGAACCCTTTACCTCATCACAGCTGGAAGGAGACTCAGGACAGCGATCCAGTGGTCAGCCGTGTCAAGGAGCTGATAAGACAGGAAGGTTCCTCCTTGGAGAAAGACGCACCCATACCAGCAAAGCTCCTGTGGAATGAGAGAAGCCGGTTGTTCATATACCGTGAAAAGTTGTGCAGGAGATACGTCGACCCAAGGACCCATGAGATGGTTTGGCAGGTAGTGGTCCCCAGAGCAGACATCCAAATGGTGTTAGAGGCCTACCACGATCAAGCAGGACACTTTGGCTGGAAAAAGCTGGAGACCCTGTTGAAGTGTCGGTTCTACTGGGTAGGGATGCGCAGCTCCATCGAGAAGTGGTGCCGAACTGTGGACCCTGTGGTCTCAGACGAAAAGACTACTGTAGTCAGAAGGCACCCTTGCAGCCTATCCGGACGACTCATCCCCTGGAGATCGTGGCATTGGATCACGTCAAGTTGTCCCCAAGCAGGTCAGGATACTCATATGCCCTGACCATGGTGGATCACTATTCCAGGTTTCTGGTGGTCGCCCCTGTCAAAGATCTGACAGCAGAGACAGCAGCAAGAACCTTCCAAGCAAGTTTCTGCAGACCACACGGATATCCAGAACAGGTGCTGACTGATCGAGGTCCTGCATTCGAAACTGAACTATTTCAGGAATTCTGTCAATTGTATGGATGTAAGAAGATCAGAACAACACTATATCACCCTCAGACCAACGGCCTTTGTGAAAAGATGAATCACATTGTCATGGATTTACTGAAAACTGTACCCCTGGAAGAAAGAAATCGGTGGCCAGACTTGTTACCTGACCTGGTTGACTTGTACAACCACATACCAGTAAGTTCCACCAACTGCACTCCAGCCTACCTTATGAGAGCAAGACCTGGAAGGCTGCCAATGGACTTAGAATTCGGTGTGGTAGAACCAGAGGCTGATGACAGTGCTGAAGATTGGGACACAACTCGACAAGAACAGTACAGGAGAGTTCAAGCCTGCGTAGAAGACAGTCTCAATAAAGTAAGAGAAAAACAAGAGAAGAACTATAACAAAAATGCTCCCGCTAAGCCTTTAATGCCTGGAGAAATGGTGCTCAAAAGGAAAAGAAGAACGCACAAGTTGGATGATCAGTGGGAACAGGAGCCGTATGTCGTGCAAGATTCCAATTTTGATAACAGAAAGGTCTGTACCATCAGCAAGGATGGAGGAAAAACGACTGCAACTGTGTCTAGAGATCATCTAAAGTTGTGTCCTGGCCCATTAAAGCTCCGTGAAGAAAACCCTGTTGTCCATCAAGAAGAGAGTGCTGAAGCGGTCATACACACGGATTTGGGAGATTTACCTGCAGATTGGCCCAGATTGGGAGACGCTGTAATTATTCCTGTGCTGCAGTTTTATCAACCGCAAGAGGAGTCTCTACAACCAGTCATACCAATTGTGCCCGTTGAGCCAGTTCCAGAAGAACCTGTTCCGGCAGACCCTCAACCATTAGAACCCCAAGAAGCGGACCCGCAAGAAGCAGCACCACAAGAAGTGGAGTCCCCTGGTGAAGCAGTACCGCCTCGTCCAGTCACTAGCATGCTTGCCAGGTCCCTAGAGAGGTGAAGTCGTATCTATAGTTTGCCGTTACGCAGAACAGATAGGCTAGAGATTACTATACCTGACGCTACCCCGCGTAGGTCAGAACGTATCACTAAAGGAAAACTACCTATTCGCTATC
Organism: Oophaga sylvatica; assembly: GCA_033576555.1. Taxonomy (NCBI): domain Eukaryota; kingdom Metazoa; phylum Chordata; class Amphibia; order Anura; family Dendrobatidae; genus Oophaga; species Oophaga sylvatica. Next base: position 43,938,250 of record JARQOD010000001.1, on the reverse strand, counting down.
AGGAGTAGTCCTAGTAAACTAGTTAGCAAGACCCAGGTAGGGTTTATTGCATCTGAAGAATTGTATAAAGTTTGAAAAAGTTATTAATGTGATTTCTATTTATATGTCTGGAAATGTGTCTTTTTCCCATGCATGGACTGCGTGGCTGTGGACTATGCCAGCCCAAAAACTTTCATGTAAATAGTTTGCACTACGGTGCCATATCTTGGTTTTACATGAAACCATTACTATCTACCTCTGAAGAAAAACCCGTATGGTGTGGCCTAGAGTGAGGTCTGCAGTCAGAAGTCCTGCAGCCCACCCAGGACCCACGTGGGAGGTTTTTGGTGCGGGTCCTCCACAAGAATATTGTCTAGTAATATGAGAATGTTTGATACTTTTGATACTTTTGTATTTTTCTAATGTACAAATTGTAACGTTCAAGAAGTCGTACCTCCCGGATGGGATGAGTTAAAATGTTGATGTTAATGCAAAAACAAAATGTTTTTCTTTTTCTCTTTTACAGCCCGGGAGTGCTGTGTTTAACCAAGGGGGGATGTGTGGCCCAGCTATGTAAGGCACACATATCCAGGAAAATGCACAGGAAGGTAACTGCAAAAGCTTGTTATCCATTCACTTCACTCACACTTTCAGACACACCCATCAGGGGTACAAGAGGAAGTGACACTTAGCAATCAGAGTTCATTCAGTTTCCTGTCTGAGAGGAGCTCAGTTCAGTCTGTTTCCTGTCTTCGGATAGAGGAGTTGAGGGATTCTGTTTCCTGTCTTAGGACAGTGCAGTTCAGTGTCAGTCCAGTCTGGACTTGGAAGATACTGAGAGCTGTTCAGTGAGCTCTAGAAGAAGGCTGACATTACCATCAAAAGCTACAAGTGCTTATGCTAAGAGCGAGAGCAGGGCGAAGGGCGCAGAGGAGAAGGACAGAGAAGTGCTTCAGGTACCAGATTACCTGCACTAATTTACCGGACACCGGAGTCCGAGGCATTGCTAGAGCTTTATGCTTAGTGATAAGAAAACCGGAGGCTTTCTGGACTACAGGTCGCAGAAGGCAGCCCTATATGTCGATACGTAACTGGAGTCAGGAGAACAGGAGTCTAGCGGGACGCTGCAGAAATAGACTTAGTTCTACCACTGAAAAGGCTCTACCACTATGTCGGCCGGGCGTAGTTGCTATTGAAAGAGTTAACTTCGCTTCACGCAAGTTTGGACTCAGATACATATTGAAGTTAAGGAGGCCTCTAACCTGCTCAGCGGTTACCCAAATGTGCATTCTCCACCCCGACCAGCTCCCCGGGATCTGCCTGAACCATCTACCAGTAAAAGGTATGAAAAGAAGCTGCATTGTGTGTGACTGAATTCTTAACTACACCCTGCATCATCACCATAGACTTCCAGGGACCCGTCTCACCTGTGGGAGACTTACCACCCAGCTGCCCCCATAACATCCCCTGTGAAGATCCTAATAGCAGCGCTGGTCCAATTGACCAGATACCACAGGTGGCGTCACGAACTACCTATCCTTAAAATCCCCTGTAAATATTCCCCATCGCTTGACTGCCAGGGCCACGGACCGAGTCCCGCTGCCAGTGACAACTCCCATAGAAATCAATGGGCTCGGCTCCGAGTACCCCATAGCCCTGGTATCCACACATGTGGTGCGAGTCATAGCCCCCCCCTCATATAGGATAATGTAGCCCCCTAGAATATAATGTAGCCCCCTCATATAGTATAATGCTTCCCCCCTCATATAGTATAATGCAGCCCCCTTATATAGTACAATGCAGTCCCCCTCCACCTCCATCACTGTTCTCCCCCTCCACTCCATCATTGTCCTCATCAACACCTCCATCATTGCCTTCTCACCCACCACCCTATCATTGCCCTTTCCACCACCTCCATCATTGCCTCCTCCCCACCACCACCACCATCATTGTCCTTTCCACCACAACCATCATTGCCTTCTCCCTCACCACCTCTACCATTGCCCTTTCCACCACCTCTACCATTGCTTTCTCCCCCACCACTCCCATCATTGCCCTCTCCATCTCCTCCATCATGGCCTTCTCCCCCACCACACCATCATTGCCCATTCCACCAACTCCATCACTGCCTCCCCCCACTATGCCATCCGCCATCGTCCTTTCCACCACCACCAACATTGCTTTCTCCCCCACCACTGCTCTCTCCATCACCCACATCATTGCCCTCTCCAATACACACACACACAACACCACTCTTACACACACAGCACCGCACCACTCTCACACACACTCACACACACAGCACCGCACCACATACACATGCACGCACGCAGACAGACAGACACATAGCACCACTCACCTCTCCGCATGTTCCCCGCAGCTGCAGCACATCCCAGGAGCATCTTCATCACCGGCAGCTTTCATTCTGAATCAGCCGTGCGCTGAATGATGATGTCATCCAGCTGAGCTGCTGTGTCAGACAGGAAGCGCCGGTCAGGAAGCAGGACGGCATTGGAACCCTGCAGCTCTGCTCCGCTGCCATTTTCTCCTGTAGGTAGCAGAGCTGCAGGATTCGTTCCCTTCCCGCCGACTGCCCTCAGTGGTAGCCGCCCTGCAGGGGCCCTCCTCTGGGGCCCTGATGCAGCCACACCGGCTTTACATGCGATATATCCGCCCCTGCAGGCAGTGTTGGCCTCAGCCTGTGGCTAACACTGCCCGCTATTAAAGTGAAATGAATATTCACTCCTCTTCATGCCCATGGGGGCGTGTGGAAGCGTGAATATTCATTTCTCTTTAGCAGTAGGGAAAGGCTCCTGTCTCCAGCTGCTGCCCCACTGGCACCAGGCGGGCCCCTCTGACTCGTGGGCCCCATAGCAGCTGGGTGTGCCGCTATTAGCGACATGTCACTGGCTGGGGGCCCCTGGAGCAGAGGGGCTCTAGGCAGCTGCCGGCCTTGTATGCCAGTAGGTGTAAATGCCTGGGCCCACCGGAGAATTTTCCGGTTCCCCGGTGGGCTAGGGATAGTTTTGGATTAGAGACTGTAGAGACACAGGGTTCAGCGGGTGCTCTAGTTCGATAGTCGAAACCTCGTGGACCATGGCACATCCCATCAAACGCCCACTCTCTTTTTACTGTGGGTATAATACTACTCAGACAACACAGGGTGATGGTAAAACAGTGTGTCAATACTTTATTGAACCACAAAAAAGTGAATAAATGTAGAACTTTCAAGAGCAAAACCCAGATGGGGCAAAATTTCAGAGTTTTTACCCTTCCCTGACTCGCCGGAATAAGAGCAACTGGACTTCAGACTTTCCCGGGCCAACTATCCCCCCCTGGGGCAAGCACAGAAAGGGAAAGGGATGACAAAACTTAGGGAAAATGACAGTACATTAGATAAAGACCAGTTTACCAGGGTCACAAACCCGATTCTCTGAATATCTCCATGGAGCCAGGGCCGGGGGTCCCAATCCTGGGTTTCCCAACATATCAATGGGCCCCCGGGGACCGGGGGCCAAATCCTAGTACCCCAAACGTATCAAAGCTTCAGTGATGTCAATGGAGCAGTCTGTATTCTTCAGCCCGGGGGGTGTTGCCTAAATTGCACCCGAGAATGTCAAATCGGTCCATTGTGATGGGAAACATGATCTGGGCTATCCTATGGGTTTCCTAGCGTGATTTTGTAAAGGTCTCTGTTTCTTTTTGGATCCCTTGGATCTCTTTTATTCTGGATGTCTGAAAGTAATTGTAAGACATGTCCCAGTTATTGCTCCAACGTTTCCTTCAAGCCAGCACCATGGTCAAAAGGGGAAAATTTTTGAGGGTTAACTCGCAAAAGGTTAAAAAAAAAAGATCTGTGTTTTTTTGACCAAACCCAAAGAACAAAAGCGAAAATAAAAATCTACAAATAATATCATTCCCCCTTGATTATTGAAAAAAGGTCTGGTTTATTTTGAAAAATGCGTGTCCCCACATAGGAGAGTTTTTTTGACTTATAGCTTTCTATAGGGATACTGTTTCTGCAACCTAAAGTCCCTTTTTGGGCAAAATTTTTTCTTTTTTCCCATTAATCCCAAAAATTGCAGGCATATACCCTGCTCAAA
>JARQOD010000001.1:43834030-43934068 GCA_033576555.1 Oophaga sylvatica | reverse complement strand
AAAAGCATGTCTGGTTGCGCAAGGCTTTATCCGTCAACACTACCTTCCTACTGTCCATGCGTAGGTAGGTACGTGTGTCAATTAGATACTCTATAAAATGTGACGTACGCAGCGTTATTGCGCCCTAGGGACGCCAAAAATACAACACATAATCATTTACTGTCTAATACTCCACCTATGACCAACAAAAAAAGACCGTTCCCTCTTTAACAATCTACAAGACTAACAAGCATAATGGTTCACGCTGACTTTATTGAGGTCAGTATTACATCGACATTGTCCATGAGTAACTATGCACTGTGATACCTATATACCATTATTTAATTATATCTGTTGTGGTTGTTTCAACAGCACTTGCAGGTATAACTGGTAACTACCTATTGTCAGTATGCATGATGCACTTTATAGATGTAATAATTTATTATTGCACATTATTACCAGGTTTAGATGCGGCCATTTCATATATGGTGGTGAAGTTACAGTTGGCATCAGTATGTGTATTTTATATGTCTGTCATAAATAAAAATCGTGATGATATTATGAGGATTTTAGATTTGTACATCCATTGACTGCATTATCTTACAGGTACAGATAAAGTTCCTTAAAAAGCATTAATTGATAAGTATGAAATGTACTTTTATGCATTCATTTCAAAAAGTGAAGACTGTTTTAGTTTTTGTTACCATTTATAATAGACATGTGCAGATATGCGCTGTGATGACAAATTATTATTTGTCCCATATTTGTCATAAAAATTTATCATTCTAGGCCTGGAAAACTTCACAATTTCCTGTTTTAAGCATAACAATCAGGGTGACGGCTCTTCCCTATTTGGAGCATGTTCGACAATGGGTTTTTCTGTGCATGTGTAGGGAACAGGAGACATGGATAACGTTGCGAACCAGTTATTTAATCTGAAAACGGACAGACAAATTCTGGCGAGATCCATGCCTTGTTCATTTTCAGAAAAGTAAGCCGGTCTACATTATCGAGGATAGTCGCATGCGACGGTCTGTTAGTAACAACCACCTGCGGCACAAAGACGCGCTCCGATAATACACTGGCAGCAGGGCAAGCCAGCACCTCCAATGCAATACTGGCTAAGCTCTGCCATGTATCCAGCTTAGAGACCCAAAACTTGAATGGGGAAGAGCCATCTGGGAGTACACTGAGAGGGAAAGACATGTAGTCGTCACCATCTTACGGAAACGTTGCCTCCTGCTGACTGGAGCCGTCTCGGATGGTGTAGACATTGGTGGCGCTGCCACAAAACTTCGCCACATTGGAACATACTGGTCTTGCCCTGTGCAGAGGCGCTGCTTCTGCTCCCTCTTGTTGCAGAGCTGCTCCATTGCCTCGACGCACAGAGCTTTGTAAAGCAGTAGCAGCAGCAGTGCTCTCGGCTGGAATGGAGAACATTATGGATTGCACCAGTATGTCTTGGTACTCCGCATTTTACGCTCCCGGTTCAACGGTGTGATGAGCTTTGTAAGTTGTCCCCGGTAGCGAGGGTCTAGGAGGGTGTACACCCAATAATCAGACGTGGTGAGAATGTGGGCTATGCGGCGGTCGTTTCTCAGGCACTGCAGCATGAAATCAACCATGTGCTGCAGACTCCCAACTGGCCAAGAAACGCTGTCCCCTGCAAGAGGCGTCATCTCTGACTGCTCTGCATCACCCCACCCTCGCTCTACATACTGACTAGAGCGTTGTGTACCTCCCTCTGGAGCGATGTCTTCCTCCTCCATTGACTCCTCCTCATCCTCCTCACAAAGTGAACACTGCCCAGCCCTTTGTGAGGAACCACGTTGCGCTTACTGTCCAGAAGTTGATGGAATTTGTGACTCCTCATCCTCCACCTCTTCCAAAACCTCATCCCTTATTGCTTGCAGTGTTTTTTGAAGCAGGCAGATAAGGGACAGTCAGGCTGACTAGTGCATCATCTGCACTCGCCATCCGCGTTGACTCATCAAACGCACGCAAAACGTGGCAGATGTCCTTCATAGAGGCCCACTCAGTAGTGGTGAAGTGTGAACGACGCAAATTGCGAGTTGATTGCGCCTGATGCAGCTGATACTCCATTACTGCTGGCTGCTGCTCACACAACCGCTCCAACATATGTAACGTGGAATTCCACCTGGTGGTACGTCACATATGATGCGATGTTCAGGAAGGCGAAATCTGCGTTGCAGAGCTGCAATGCGCGATCTGGCCATGCTGGAACGTCGCAAGTGAGCGCACTCTAGGCGGACCTTGTGCAGCAGTGCATCAAGATCCGGATAGTCCCCAAAAAACTCTGCACGACCAAGTTGAGCACATGTGCCAGACATGGTATGTGAGTGAGGTTGCCAAGGCCCAGAGCTGCCACCAGATTTCGGCCATTGTCACACACTACCAAGCCTGGCTGGAGATTCGCTGGCAAAAACCACACGTCGCTCTCCTGCTTGATGCATTCCAGACCTCCTGCGCTGTGTGGCTTCGATTCCCCATGTAAATTAATTTCAGGACGGCCTGTTGACGTTTGGCCACGGCTGTGCTCATATCGGTCGCATCAGGTAAATGTTCACGGGTCCATGTGGAGGTAGACCGTGACGGCTCCTGCAGCGATGATTCTGAGGAACTGGAGTAGGAGGAGGAGTCAATGTGGACAGACTTGATTCCTGCAATCCTTGGAGTTGGCAGAACACGTACAGCGCCACTCGCAAGATCTGTACCCGGCTCCACAACATTGACCCAATGGGCAGTGAGGGAAAGGTATCGTCCCTGGCCATGGGTACTGGTCCACGCATCGGTGGTCAGGTGGACCTTGCTACTGACGGCGTTTAGTAGCGCATGTTTAATTTTTGCCTCAACATGCTTTTGCAGACCAGGGACGGCTTGCCTGCTGAAATAAAATCGGCTGGGCACATTGTATTGTGGGACTGCCAATGACATTAAGTCACGGAAACTGTCAGTCTCCACCAGCCTGAATGACAGCATTTCAAGGACAGGAGTTTTGCAATGCCAGCATTCAGAGCCTGTGCTCGTGGATGGTTTGCCGAGTATGGCCGTCTTTTATCCCATGCCTGTGCTACCGATGGCTGTTTTGTGGCCTGGGAGTGTGAGGATGACAGGGAACTTGCAGCTGTGGGTGGAATAACACTGGGTCTCTGGACAACAGTTACAGAGGTTCTTCCATGGCGATCCTGTGAGGAAGCCGAACCAGCTGTGTGTGAGCTGGAGGAAGAGGCTCCAACACGAGCTGAAGATGTAGGTGCTGCTGTAGGTTGGCCTACATCTCCAGTGTGTCTTTGTAACTCAGCTACGTGCTTTGTCCGTACATGTTTCCACATATTTGTGGTATTGAGGTTACTGATATTTTTACCTCTTTTAACTTTTTGATTACACAGCTTGCATTTGACATAGCAAATATCATCTGCAAGTGTGTCAAAAAAGGACCACGCAGTGCAAGTCCTGGGAGCGCCCGGTTTGGCTGTTGGAAGAGAACTGCTACGAACGGGTGCCAAACTGGAGGGTACAGGCAACCGAGTCTGCAGCCTACCTCTCCTTACTGTTTGGACCGTTGGGGCAATCTCTTCCTCAGAGCTGCTACCACCACCTTCCTGTTCCTCACGCCATGTTGGGTCTTGGACCTCATCATCTCCACTACCCTCTTCCAACACCTGCTGCTGTTGGGTGGTCTGGCCAGCACCTTGCTCAACAGAAAATGGCACCTGAGTCTCATCATCATCAGATGCGTTCTGCGGTGTGCTGACCATCGGCACTGGCTCACCCGCCTCTTCACATTCAGAGAGACACAGCTGTTGCGCATCACTGCATACTGCCTCTTATTCACATTCCAGAATGCTGCTTGGCTGGGCCCCTGTTTCCAAGCCAACAGATTCTGAGAACAGAAGCAGAGACTCAGCTGGCTCCAGTTCATAACTCTCTGACTGCCTGGGCAATTTGGCAGGCGGTGAAGAGACAGATGGTTGTTCAACAGTGCTGTGGTCCTGAGAGGAGGTGGAAGCAATTGAAGTCGATGCATTGGCTGCCATCCAACCAACAACGGCTTCAATTTGTTCTTCCCGCAGCAGAGGGGTACGCTGAGCTCCTACAAAAGTGCGCATAAAGGAACGCTCACGGGGAAAACTGGTGGATGCTGTGTCACTGGGTGCGGCAGCAGCCACAGAATCCCCACGTCCTCTCCCTGCTGAAACTCCCCGGCCACGACCACGTGCCTTACTCCCTGCCTTCTTCATCTTGGTAGATTGATAAAGAAAGTCAGAAAAGTTATAAGGCCTAAGTGTGGTTATTCCTCAGAGACTGCAGTGAACACTGCAGACAACTGTTCAGTAGCTGTGAAAGGCCCCTTTGTGTACTTCTATAGTGTTTGCAACCAATGTATTGTATACGGATGGAAACGCGTCACACTAATAGATTAGATTTTTTTCAAATATAATGGAGCAGCACCAATTAGTGAAGGATGAGGCGTGACACACGCTCAGCAGACTACAACCAGCAGTAGTTGAAGAACTAACTGGAGCGTGATCTGCACTCAAAAATGAAAAGCTCACAGACTACAGTGAACACTGAAACACAACTGTTCAGTAGCTGTGAAACGCCCCTTTGTCTACTTCTATAGTGTTTGCAACCAATGTATTGTATACGGATGGAAGCGCGTCACACTAATAGATTAGATTTTTGGCAAATATATGGAGCAGCACCAATTAGTGAAGGATGAGGCAGTGACACACGCTCAGCAGACTACAACCAGCAGTAGTTGAAGAACTAACTGGAGCGTGATCTGCACTCAAAAAATGAAAAGCTCACAGACTACAGTGAACACTGAAACACAACTGTTCAGTAGCTGTGAAACGCCCCTTTGTCTACTTCTATAGTGTTTGCAACCAATGTATTGTATACGGATGGAAGCGCGTCACACTAATAGATTAGATTTTTGGCAAATATAATGGAGCAGCACCAATTAGTGAAGGATGAGGCAGTGACACACGCTCAGCAGACTACAACCAGCAGTAGTTGAAGAACTAACTGGAGCGTGATCTGCACTCAAAAAATGAAAAGCTCACAGACTACAGTGAACACTGAAACACAACTGTTCAGTAGCTGTGAAACGCCCCTTTGTCTACTTCTATAGTGTTTGCAACCAATGTATTGTATACGGATGGAAGCGCGTCACACTAATAGATTAGATTTTTGGCAAATTAATGGAGCAGCACCAATTAGTGAAGGATGAGGCAGTGACACACGCTCAGCAGACTACAACCAGCAGTAGTTGAAGAACTAACTGGAGCGTGATCTGCACTCAAAAATGAAAAGCTCACAGACTACAGTGAACACTGAAACACAACTGTTCAGTAGCTGTGAAACGCCCCTTTGTCTACTTCTATAGTGTTTGCAACCAATGTATTGTATACGGATGGAAGCGCGTCACACTAATAGATTAGATTTTTGGCAAATATAATGGAACAGCACCAATTAGTGAAGGATGAGGCAGTGACACACGCTCAGCAGACTACAACCAGCAGTAGTTGAAGAACTAACTGGAGCGTGATCTGCACTCAAAAAATGAAAAGCTCACAGACTACAGTGAACACTGAAACACAACTGTTCAGTAGCTGTGAAACGCCCCTTTGTCTACTTCTATAGTGTTTGCAACCAATGTATTGTATACGGATGGAAGCGCGTCACACTAATAGATTAGATTTTTGGCAAATATAATGGAGCTGCACCAATTCCACAAAATCAAATAAAAAAAAGAGTCAGTGAGTGACACGTGCAGATGCCTACAAACAGCGATGGATGCAGAGCAAACTGCAGCGTCACCTGCACTCACACACACCTTGCACAGAGCTGTTAAAACAACACTGGCAAAAGGAAGCTTTACACAGCGGTTGGTAAACTAGCCTGCCTAAAGCACAGTAGAGTACACAAAATCGCAATGTCTAACTGTCCCTCAGAGTCAGCACAGCAGCGTTCTGTCCCTAACTGAGTTCACAGCACAGTGACGCTAAAATGGCGGCGGCGGCGCCTTTTATAGTGCATTCTGACATCATTTCAGCAGCCAATCACAGCCATGCCATTAGTTAAGATGACCGCAGCATTACAGGATGTGCCCACACTTCATAAGATTCCTCATTGGCTGACTAAAATCACATTGCCTCTCAAAGAATTATGGGAACTTCCGATTCCGGTATACGATATATGAAAAATATCGGAACTAAGTATCGGAATTCCGATACAGCGAATATCGGCCGATACCCATACTTGCGGTATCGGAATGCTCAACACTAGAGACATTAGGTTCATCGTACAATAACCCCAGAGTCTGAAAAAATACATCAACATCATTCAAAACAGGATCCCCAGGTGTCAGGGAAAAAGCCCAATCCTGAGGGTCGCCGCGCAGCAGAGAGATGAGAATTTGAACCTGCTGTGCTGCGTTTCCCTGAGGACTTAGGCTTCAAGGCAAAAAACAACTTACAGTTATTTTTGAAATTCAGAAATTTAGACCGATCCCCCAAAAATAAATTTGGTATGGGGATCCTAGGTTCCACAACCGGCAACCTAGCAAGATAGGTAGCAATACTCTGAACCTCAGCGGCAAGCCGCTCCACACGGCCAAACAACTGTGCAAACTCCATTGAGGACAAAGAAAAAATTCCTCCTCTGCACCCAGAGAAAAAGAGGAAAAAAATGCAACAAACAGAAAAAAAAATTTCTGACAACTCCCCTTTTTTTTTTTTTCCCTTTTTTACTATTTTTCCCTTCTGTTGAGTACCATATCATTTTCAGTGTGGCCGGTAATACTGTTATGTTTCGGTAGCTGAGGAGAAATAGCAAAATAGCCAAAGTAGCAATACACCAGAGAGCCTGGAAACTACTGGGTTGCAGAATCCTAAACTAACAGCAACACTAGAAGTAGCCGTGGAGCGTACCTACGGTGATCCTAGACGCCTCGTCACAGCCGGAGAGATAGCTACACCTAAAGACAGAAAGATGAAAGCTATCTGCCCCGTAGCAGAACCCCCAAAGAAATAGGAAGCCCCCAAACATGTAATGGCAGTTAGACAAGAAGAAAATACGAACACAGACAGAAAATAGAATGAGCAAACACTGGGGCCCAATTCTGTCTAGATAGAAAAGTATTGGAAAGAATTCTGACTGCAACCCAAAAAACCCTGACAAAAATACCAACACTTCTGATTAACAAAAAAACCTGAGATCACACGATCTCTACCGCCTAAATCAGATCTCTGGTGTAACACACAGCAATTCAGCAAATAAAAAGTGACACAGGAACAGAGCAAAAGTGCAAACACAAACTGAGCACAAATGCAGCGCCAGGCCCCAAAAGGGGACCAGGCTGAAGTCCACTGCAAGGCAGCAAAACCAGCAAGGAAAATCCAACCAGAGGAAAAAAAACACAGCAAGTCACTTATCTGAATGGAAGCAGGAATGCAAGCTGAGCTCCAACCAAGACCTGAAAGAACAATTGATTACCGGCAAGGCTGATGGGAGTTCAGGTCACTTATATCAGACCATTCGGACCCAGCTGAAAGCCATTCAGCAATTGGTTCATTACCCTCAGCAACCACTGGAGGGAACCCCAGCTCCGAAGTCGCCTCCAACGTTTTCACAACACATGTCCAACGAGGAATGATTAAAGGATCTGGGAATGTTTAGCTTGCAAAAAAGAAGGCTTAAAGGAGTCTTAATAGCTGTCTACAAATATCTGAAGGAATGTCACAGTGTAGAGGGGTCATCTTTATTCTCATTTGCACATGGAAACACGAAAAGCAATGGAATGAAACTGAAAGGGAGAAGATACAGATTAGATATTAGAAAAAACTTTTTGACAGTGAGGGTGACTGGAAAAGGCTGCCACAAGAGGTGGTGAGTTCTACTTCAATAGAAGTTTTCAAAAAGAGGCTGGACAGACATCTGTTTGAGATGGTTTAGTAAATCCTGCATTGAACAGGTGGTTGGACACGATGACCATTGAGGTCCCTTCCAACTCTAACATTCTTTGATTCTATTTATTGGCTCATGTGTGCCAGGCTGCCAGAGGCAATGACAGTGGGAGATGTATAGTCTGGGTCCACTGTATAACCCCAGCCACGCTCCATTGATGCCCGTGAGCTGATTTTAGTCCTCTTCCTGTTGTGAAGACGGTTTCTCCTCCTCATCTTTCAAAACTGTCCAGTGGCTGGACCGTTGTGTACCTTGCCTCTGTTGGTATAGGAACCCACCCTCTGAGCCATGTGTGGACAACAAACCTGATAACATTGTTAATAGTGATGAGTGAGTATGCTCATTGCTGGGGTTTTCCTGAGCATGCTCGGGTGGTCTCTGAGTATTTGGAAATGCTCGGAGATTTAGTTTCTGTCGCCGCAGCTGCATGATTTGCGGCTACTAGACAGCCTGAATACATGTGGGGATTGTATTGTGAACGTGTTGGAGACGACTTCGGAGCTGAGGCTCCCTCTGGTGGTTGCTGAGGGTATTAAACCTATGTTGAACAGCAAAAGTTCATCACCTGCAATGGATGAATGGTTATCAGGTGGGACGGACTGGCATGACATAAGTGAGCTGTCCTCCCATGATACTCGCCGGTGATCAATTGTTCTTCCTGGTCTAGGTTGAAATTCAGCTTGCTTTTCTGCTGCCTCCTGCTATCACTCAGATAAGTAACTTTCTGTTTTTTTTTCTGTGGTTGGATTTTCCTTGTAGTTGCTGCCTTGCTTTTTGAGTTTAGCCGGGTCCCCTTTGGGGGCTTGTGCTGGTCTCTGTTCTCTTTTTATATTTGTTCATTTGCTCAGTTCTTGTAATTTTTGTACTGCTGGATAGCTGCGTGTTCACACCAGAGATCTGATATAGGTGGTCTAGACCGTGAGGTCTCAGCATTTTTGGATTCAGAAGTGTTGGAGTTTTTCTGAGGGTTTTTCTGGGTTGCAGACAGTATTCTCTCCTGTGCTGTCCTATCTAGACAGTTTTGGGCCCCAGCATTTGCTCATTCTATTTTCTGTCTGTGTTCGTGTTTTCATCTTGTCTAACCGCCATTATATATTTGGGGGCTTCCTATTCTTTTGGGGCTCTACTCCGGGGCAGTTAGCTTTCCTCTTTCCATCTTCAGGGGTAGCTAATCTCTCCGGCTGTGACGAGGCGTCTAGCGCACCGTAGAAACGCCCCACGGCTGCTTCTAGTTGTGCGGTTAGTTTAGAGGTCTGCAACCTATTAGTTCCAACCTCTCTGGTGTTTGGCTGCCTTTGCAGTTTTTTGCTCCTGTCTTCCTCAGCTACCAAAACATAACAGAATCACCGGCCCCCAAGGGTGAAGAGGATGGTCTGATATGACCCTTCTCTAAAGACTCTTTAATATAAGATCGCATAGCATCATGCTCAGGTACAGATAAATTAAAGAGCCGACCTTTGGGAAATTTACAACCGGGTACTAAGTCAATACACGGCCTCAATGAGCCATCCTTCTTGGCCACAAAGAAAAAGCCTGCGCCCAATCCTGAGGGTCGCCGCGCAACAGGGAGATGACAATTTGAACCTGCTGCGCTGCGTTCCCTGAGGACTTAGGCTTCAAGGCAAAAAACAATTTACAGTTATTTTTAAAATTCAAAAATTTTCTGTTATGTTTTGGTAGCTGTGGGTAATAAGGAGTTAATATCACCTTGCTATTGTATGGTGACATTAAGCCTTGTTAATAATGGAGTGGTGTCAATAAGACACCCAACCATTATTAATCCACTAGTCTGAAAGTGTTAAAAAAAACCACACACATTAAGAATAAAGACTTTTAATGAAATAAATAAACACACATTTTTTCCATCTTTAACTCCCAATCCATTAGAAGCCTTCGTTCTCCTGTAAAAAATCCAAAATAAAAAAGCAACAATATACCCATACCTGTTTGCCGTACAGTCAAGTCCCACGCTGCAATCCATCTCAAGGGGTTAAATAGTTTACAACTGGGAGCGGCGCTAATGCGACCGGGCCCAACTGTAAACCACAGAGGAATGATGGAAAAGCTGCCTGCGCAGCCTCCCTGCCTGACCGGAGATGAACTGATTAGCGTGGGAAAGTTTCTGAACATTTTCCCATGGTGCCAAGTTCACCGCGGGTCAGGCGGGGCCGCTGCGCAGCATCAGTGACTACCGCTGCACAGCGGCCCGCCTGACCTGCGGTGAACTTGGCACCATGGAAAAATTTTCAGAAACTTTCCCATGCTAATCAATTCAATCTCCGGTAAGCGGGGCCGCTGCGCAGCATCAGTGACTACCCCTGACGTCACTGATGCTACGTTCACTCATGGGCTGACCCGCTGTGAACTCTGCTGCGTGAGAAAATGCCTGTTGATTTTCCCACACTGCAGAGGTCAGAGCGGGTCAGCCTGTGAGTGAGAGGAGCATCAGTGACGTCAGCGCTAGTCTCTGATGTTGCCGCCGGCAGCGTCTCATTCATTCATTCATTCAGTGGTTTACAGCCGGGCCTGTCGCATTAGCACCGCTCCCGTTTGTAAACTATTTAACCCCTTGATATGGATTGCAGCTTGGGACTTGACTGTACAGCGGACAGTATGGGTATATAGTTGCTTTTTTATGTTTTATGTTTTATTTTTTCCAGGAGACCGATGGCTTTGCAAGGATTGGGAGTTTAATAAAGATGGAAAACCTGTGTGTTTTATTATTTAATTAAAAGACTTTATTCTTAATGTGTGTGAGTCTTTTTTAACCCTTTCAGACTATTGGATTAATAATGGATAGGTGTCTTATCAACATCACTACATTATTAATCAGGCTTAAGGTCACCTTACAATAGCAAGGTGACATTAACCTTTTATTACTCCATATGCAAACGCTACAGGGCAATGGGAAGAGAGAGGTCAAGTGCCAAAATTGGTGCATCTTACAGATGTGCCTTTTCTGGGGTGGTTGGGGCCAGATGTTTTTAGCGGGGAGGCCAATAACAATGGTCCCTTTCTAGGCTCTTAATATCTGCCCTCAGTCACTTGCTTTCCCTCTCTGGCGGAGAAAATTGCGCGGGAGCCCACACAATTTTTTTCAGTGAATAAATACTTTCATTTAACACCTACATCTCCAAATTTTTACACAAATACACTAATAACATTAGTAGACATATATAAATCAAAATGATATCAATGGTTTACTGTATGTAAACCATGTGTCATATCCTGTCGGGTTCTGCAATGATTTTACAGAAGCCGACAATTCAATTATCACCTGTTCTGCTATATATATCTCTATGAAATATAAATATATATATGTGTGTCAATGGTATATATACACTGCTCAAAAAAATAAAGGGAACACTCAAATAACACATCCTAGATCTAAATGAATGAAATATTCTCATTGAATACATTGTTCTGTACAAAGTTGAATGTGCTGTCAACATAATCACAAAAAATTCATCAATGCAAATCAAATTTTTGAACCAATGGAGGCCTGGGGAGGAGTCCTAAGGAGATCATTTGCATATTTCCAGTTCACTCTGGGATAAGTGAAGAGTCTCCGCGAGCTCCAAGAATACTGGGTTTTGGCTGTTGCAGCTGAAAGGAGGACATCGGTAAACCAGGGGAGGAGTCCTGAGGAGATCATTTGCATATTTCCAGTTCATTCTGGGATAAGTGAAGAGTCTCCGCGAGCTCCAAGAACACTGGATTTTGGCTGTTGCAGCTGAAAGGAGGACATCGGTAAACCAGGGGAGGAGTCCTGAGGAGATCATTTGCATATTTCTAGTTCATTCTGGGATAAGTGAAGAGTCTCTGCGAGCTCCAAGAACACTGGATTTTGGCTGTTGCAGCTGAAAGGAGGACATCGGTAAACCAGGGGAGGAGTCCTGAGGAGATCATTTGCATATTTCCAGTTCATTCTGGGATAAGTGAAGAGTCTCCACGAGCTCCAAGAACACTGGGTTTTGGCTGTTGCAGCTGAAAGGAGGACATCGGTAAACCAGGGGAGGAGTCCTGAGGAGATCATTTGCATATTTCCAGTTCATTCTGGGATAAGTGAAGAGTCTCCGCGAGCTCCAAGAACACTGGGTTTTGGCTGTTGCAGCTGAAAGGAGGACATCGGTAAACCAGGGGAGGAGTCCTGAGGAGATAATTTGCATATTTCCAGTTCATTCTGGGATAAGTGAAGAGTCTCCGCGAGCTCCAAGAACACTGGGTTTTGGCTGTTGCAGCTGAAAGGAGGACATCGGTAAACCAGGGGAGGAGTCCTGAGGAGATCATTTGCCTATTTCCAGTTCATTCTGGGATAAGTGAAGAGTCTCCGCGAGCTCCAAGAGCACTGGGTTTTGGCTGTTGCAGCTGAAAGGAGGACATCGGTAAACCAGGGAGGAGTCCTGAGGAGATCATTTGCTTATTTCCAGTTCATTCTGGGATAAGTGAAGAGTCTCCGCGAGCTCCAAGAGCACTGGGTTTTGGCTGTTGCAGCTGAAAGGAGGACATCGGTAAACCAGGGGAGGAGTCCTGAGGAGATCATTTGCATATTTCCAGTTCATTCTGGGATAAGTGAAGAGTCTCCGCGAGCTCCAAGAACACTGGGTTTTGGCTGTTGCAGCTGAAAGGAGGACATCGGTAAGCCGTGCGCCTAGCGGCCCGCGAAATTTGGCACTTTTTTCACCGCTGTGATATCTCTTTAACAATAAGAGCATGGAAGAGGCTAGGAGCCATGTGGTGAGTTGCATTTCTTGCTACATGTTCACAGATTTACCAGTGGAAAAGCCAAATTTCACATGCCACAAATGCAAGCTTGTGTCCATGTTGGAGGAAAAGTTGCGAAATCTAGAAGAGAGATTAGCTACATTGAAGATCATTAAGGAAGATGAAGAGTTCTTAGACAGAGCAGAATTATCTCTTCATGGTGCAGAAAGAGAAGAAATTCGAAGAGCACCCGAAGAAACAGAGGAATGGAAGCATGTGACCCAGAGAAGCAGGAGGATCGTGAGGCAGTCAGCACCCATACTGCTCAGGAACCAGTACCAGGCTCTCACACAGGAGAATGTTGAAGAAATACATCAGGATAAGACTTTGCCCACAAAGAGCAACCTTGTAAGCCCTCAGAGTCCTCCTGAATGGAGAAAGAAAAATGTTGTGAAGAAGAAACGGAGAGTTGTGGTCATGGGGGATTCCCTGTTGAGAGGAACAGAGGCCGCTATCTGCAGACCGGATATAACCTCAAGAGAAATGTGCTGTCTTCCAGGTGCAAAAATTAAAGGTGTGTCTGACAGGATATCAGGACTCTTCAGACCTAATGATGACTACCCATTACTGCTAATACATGTGGGGACAAATGACACCACAAGAAGTGACCTGGAAACCATCTGCAGTGACTTTGAAAACTTAGGCAAGAAAGTGAAAGAACTGGGTGCGCAGGTGGTCTTCTCATCCATCCTCCCAGTGGATGGCCATGGAACAAGGAGGTGGAATAAGATTCTGCAGGTGAACAACTGGCTACGTCGATGGTGCCGTCAGCAAGGATTTGGATTTCTGGATCACGGAGTGAATTACCTTTACGATGGACTACTTGCTAGAGATGGGGTGCACCTTACGAAGACTGGAAAACATGTATTTGGAAGTCGCCTTGCTACACTCATCAGAAGAGCTTTAAACTAGAACAATGTGGGAAGGGAAGCAAAACGCCAGAAAAAGCCATACACCTGACAAATGCTATTGAGAACTCGCTATTAGAAGTGGAAAGGAAGAACGAAGACAAAACAATCTAAATAATAAAAATATTGGAGGAAGAGAAACCAATCACAAACTAAAATGTTTTTATACAAATGCACAAAGCATGGGCAACAAACAAGGAGAATTGGAACTACTAACGCAGGAGAAGAAGTATGATGTCATTGGAATCACTGAAACTTGGTGGGACGATACATATGATTGGAATACAAGGCTAGAAGGATACAACTTATTTGCAAGAAACAGACTTGATAAACGAGGAGGAGGTGTCGCATTGTATGTTAGAAAAGCGTATATCTGCACAGAGATTGATGCTTCAGAGACTGGGAGTTCTGTGGAAACTGTTTGGGTAAGAATACAAGGACAGAACAATGGAAAGGACACCATTGTAGGCATTTACTACAGGCCACCTATGCAAGCTGAAGATATGGATGAACTCTTTATGCATCAAATGGCCAAGTTCTCCAAAAAATATGACATAGTGGTTATGGGAGATTTCAACTATCCAGACATTTGTTGGGAATCTCTCTCAGGCAAAACTAACAGGTCAAGGAACTTCTTATCCTCTCTTGCTGACAACTTTATCTTTCAAAAGGTAGGGGAGAAAACAAGGGGATCTGCTACCTTGGATCTAATCCTTATAAACAGGGAGGAAATGGTTGAGGAGGTAAGAGTGGCTGGGACCCTAGGAGGTAGTGACCATGCTATTTTAGAATTTTGGATAACAAGAGGAGGAAGACCTGTGAAGACTCAGATATCAAGGTTAGATTTCAGAAAGGCAGATTTTAAGGGACTCAGAAAGAGAATGGAGGGATCCAATGGCAGGATATCCTTAAGGACAAAAATGTCCAGGAAGGATGGGACATCTTGAAAAATGAGATTCTCAAAGCACAATTGTTAACAATTCCGAAAAGAGGGAAGAATGTGAAGCATTTAAGGAAACCAGGATGGATGAACACAGAACTTAAACACATGCTAAAAAGGAAGAAAGAACTGTTTATCAAATGGAAAGAGGGAGGCATATCTAAAGAAGAATATAATGCCGTCTGCAAAACCTGCAGGGCACAAATCAGATTATCTAAAGCTGACAATGAATTAAGGCTTGCAAGAGATGTCAAAAGCAACAAAAAAGGATTTTGGGGATACGTCAAAAGTAAAAAAAAAAGTCAAAGATGCTATAGGATTTTTACAGGATGAAAATGATGAAATGGTAAGAAAGGATGTTGAGAAGGCTGAACTTTTAAATTCCTATTTTGCATCTGTTTTCTCTCAGAAAGGAAATGTAACATCAACTGATCTTCACTGTCCTATTAAAGGAATAGAAGAATCCAGGATATCTATAAACAGAAAGACAGTGAGGAAACACTTAGCTAACCTAAATGAATTCAAGTCTCCAGGTCCAGATGAATTACACCCCAGAATACTGAAGGAGATAGCAGAAGAAATTCTTGAACCACTGTCCATAATCTTTGAAAATTCTTGGAGAACAGGAGAAGTCCCAGAAGACTGGAGAAGAGCAAATGTTGTTCCTATCTTCAAAAAGGGGAAGAAGTTGGACCCAGGGAACTACAGGCCGGTGACTCTGACTTCTATACCAGGAAAGATCTTTGAACAAATTATTAAAGAACATGTATGTAAGTACCTGCATAAGAATGAAGTGATTAAACAGAGTCAGCATGGGTTTGTAACTAATAAGTCATGTCAGACTAACTTAATTTCCTTCTATGACAGAATCACTGACTGGGTGGATCAGGGAAATGCTGTAAATATAGTATATCTTGACTTCAGCAAAGCATTTGACAAAGTATCTCACACAATCCTTATTGAAAAAATGACTAAGTATGGAATGGACAAGGCAACTGTTAGGTGGATTCATAACTGGCTTAGTGATCGGACTCAAAGAGTGGTCGTAAATGCACATCCAGTTGGAAGAATGTCTCAAGTGGGGTACCACAAGGCTCTGTTTTGGGCCCTGTATTGTTCAACATCTTTATCAATGATTTAGATGAAGGAATTGAGGGTAAACTGATCAAATTTGCTGATGACACAAAGCTAGGAGGGGTAGCTAATACTAGAGAAGAGAGAAAGAGGATTCAAAAAGATATAAATAAACTGGAGCAGTGGGAAGCAACTAACAGAATGGTTTTTAACAGGGAAAAATGCAAAGTACTACATCTGGCAATAAAAAGGAAAAAAGCATATACAAAATGGGAGGAATAGGGCTAAGTAACAGCACATGTGAAAAAGACTTGGGTATACTAATTGATCACAGACTGAACATGAGTCAACAGTGTGATGCAGCAGCAAAAAAGGCAAATACAATTCTAGGATGTATCAACAGAAGCATACAGTCTAGATCACATGAGGTCATTATTGCCCTCTACTCCTCTTTGGTCAGACCTCATCTGGAATACTGTGTCCAGTTTTGGGCGCCACATTTTAAAAAAGACATCAACAAACTGGAGCAAGTTCAGAGAAGAGCCACCAGAATGGTGACCGGTCTGCAAACCATGTCCTATGAGGAACGGTTTATAGGATTTGGGAATGTTTAGCTTGCAAAAAAGAAGACTGAGAGCAGACTTAATAGCTGTCTACAAATATCTCAAGGGCTGTCACATTGTAGAAGGATCATCTTTATTCTCATTTGCACAAGGAAAGACTAGAAGCAATGGGATGAAACTGAATGGGAGGAGACACAGATTAGATATTAGAAAAAACTTTTTGACAGTTAGGGTGATCAATGAGTGGAACAGGCTGCCACGAGAGGTGGTAAGTTCTCCTTCAATGGAAGTCTTCAAACAGAGGCTAGACAGACATCTGTCTGGGATGATTTAGAAAATCCTGCTTTGAGCAGGGGGTTGGACCAGATGGCCCAGGAGGTCCCTTCCAACTCTACCATTCTATGATTCTATGATGGAAGAAAATGAAAGTGGAAACAAGTCAAAAAGAAAATCAAAACAAGACAAAATTAAAGTGGAAACAAGTCAAAATGATGCTCAGTATTGTGTGTGGCCTCCACGTGCCTGTATGACCTCCCTACAACACCTGGGCATGCTCCTGATGAGGTTGTGGATGTTCTCCTGAGGGATGTCCTCCCAGACCTGGACTAAAGCATCCGTCAACTCCTGGACAGTCTGTGGTGCAACGTGACGTTGGTGGATGGAGTGAGACATTCTGTCCCAGATGTGCTCAATCGGTTTCAGCCAGGTCTGGGGAACGGGCGGGCCAGTCTATAGCTTCAATGCCTTCATCTTGCAGGAACTGCTGACACACTCCAGCCACATGAGGTCTGGCATTGTCCTGCATTAGGAGGAACCCATCGCCAAGCGCACCAGCATATGGTGTCACAAGGGGTCTGAGGATCTCATCTCGGTACCTAATGGCAGTCAGACTACCTCTGGCGGGCACATGGAGGGCTGTGAGGCCCTCCAAAGAAATGCCACCCCACACCATTACTGACCCACTGCCAAACCGGTCATGCTGAAGGATGATGCAGGCAGCAGATCTCTCTCCACGGCGTCTCCAGACTCTGTCACGTCTGTCACATGTGCTCAGTGTGAACCTATGATATATATACATATATATATAGACACCTATTCTATGTGTATATATCTATTCTATCTTTTATATTATAACATGTCAGTGTGATTTTACTGTATAGCCGCATATAAAATGCCGGTTTTTCAAAGGATACCGGTGCGTAAAAATCGGACAGCACTCGCATGGTGCGAGTGCTGTGCGTTTTTTTTTCTCTCACCCATTGACTTGCAATGGTGAGTCTTGTCCGAGATACGCAGCATGCTGCGATTTTTTTTCTCAGTCCGATTTCAGCTGAGAAAAAAATCGCAGATGAGCTGTCACCTATTGAATAACATTGGTCCAAATGCAATTTGATTTTTTATCGGAATGCACTTGTCTGTATTTCTCGCAAGTGGGTATGAGCCCTTAGTCAGAGTTCTGACAAAGTTACATGTTCTATTTTGGACTTTCACAAATGTTAATTGCATACAGACAGCCAGTCTGTAATAGCGGCATCTCATGCATACTTCAATATATACAGAATTTATAGTTATATCAGATTTTCTTGTGATACTTGTAATTTCCTCCTTGAGTTTCACTTCTTTAGTATAACTTCTTTATGTATGGAAAGATATCTCATTTCAGAAGACTAGCACATTTTGTAAAGCTTACTCTATGTATAAAATCCAACCTTCCCCACACATCAGCCACCGGCCAGTGTCAGCTTACAGGCTGGGGTTAAATGCTCTGCGTTCAGCTTGCTGCATGCATCAGTGCAACTCTGTAGTTGATCTATCTGTCAAGAAGACAGAGAGCAACGTAAGGTCGGGGTCAGACCCAACGTATAAAAATACAGACCGTATTGTACGGCCGTAATAGGCAGAAATGTTCCCGGCACAGTGATCCGTATGTCATCCGTTGTCAAGGTGTGGCTGCGTATTTAGCGCATGTAAGCATCCGTATGCAATCCGTATGGCATCCGTATAGCGTTTTTTTCTCGCAGCCTTGCAAAATGGACATTTAACGGTTTTTTAGGCCTGAAAATCATTTACAACCTCATCAGCAACCCTATTTATTGGCTCTGCATCAGGTGGCAGCCCCCAATCTGGCCATTTTGGTGCTGTGCTTGTGTTGGAGTACTGCTGCTTGTTTGCCAAAATGTCTGATACTCTTCAGTTCACCCCAACTGACCGAGTTCTGTACAACTGGGATTTGTCACGCCGCTTTGGGCAGCCATACCCAGTGATCGTTGGCCTCACTAAAGGCCATTTTCACCGCCTTTATGCATCTCTTCGGACACATCCCGACAAGTTTTTTAGCTATTGTCGGATGAGCATTGCCACATTTGACATTTTGTTGGAGATCGTGCGCCCAGGGATCACCAGAGACAGCAGGATGCCAAAGCTTTCTCTGCAGAGGAGTGACTTATCCTTACGTTACGGTATGTATTCCTCACCTACATACTGTCTGTTGATGATGTGTTTTCCCACAAGTTTTCCTTTACACTTATGGCTGTCGCTTAATTCTCTTCATAATATATCCCATATATCAGCTCAAAGTACCACAACAATGATGTGTATGTCACAATAACATAGACCTTTGACTTGTGTATAATTTTAGCTAGGCTTGTTTGTAAATTACATCCTTTAATGGTTATCTACAGGGCCGGCTCCAGGTTTTTATGGGCCCCGGGCGAAAGAGTCTCAGTGGGCCCCTTTAACCCCTTAATCCCATTGGACGTAATATTCCGTCCATGTGACCTGGTACTTAATTCCCATGGACGGAATAGTACATCCAGGGCAATCAGCTGCGCTCCCGGGGGGAGCGCAGCTGATCGCCGCCGGGTGTCAGCTGATTATCACAGCTGACACCCGACACTATGTGTCAGGAGCGGTCACGGACCGCTCCCGGCACATTAACCCCTGGCACACTGTGATCAAACATGATCGCGGTTTACCGGGGCACAGGGGAGCATCGCACAGGGAGGGGGCTCCCTGCGCGCTCCCTTGAGACCCTCAGAACAGCACGATGTGTCGCACTGTTCCGAGGGACTCTCCTCACTGCAGGACCCCGGATCCAAGATGGCCGCCGGTCTGCAGGAAGGCGCTCTCAGGTCCTGCTAAGCAGGCACTGAGAAGCTCCACACTGCTGTGCCATCGCTGGTGTGATAAGTGCTGTGCACTGCACACCAGCGATCTGACCCCATACTGTGTGTCCCACCGGGACAAAGTAAATGTTAAAAAAATAAAAATAAACATGTGTAAAAAAAAATCCCTAAATAATGAAAAACAAAATATTCTCAAGAATTACTTGCTTAATGTAAAAAAAACAACAATAAAAGACACATATTAGTATCGCCGCTCTAACGAACCCCATAAAACTGCCACAGTTACCATTAGTAACCTTAAAAAAAAAAAAACAAGTCAAAACAATGATTACATCACTGTCGAACAAAAAGTGAATAACACGCGATCAAAAAGACGGATACAAACAAGCATGGTACCGCTGAAAACGTCATCTTGTCCCAAAAAGAGCTGCCATACAGCATCATCAGCGAAACAATAAAAAAGTTATAGCTCGCAGAATAAAGCGATGCAAAAATAATTATTTTTTATATATAATCGTTTTAATTGTATAAAAGCGCCAAAACATAAAAAAATGATATAACTGAGGTATCGCCGTAATCGTACTAACCCGAAGAATAAAACTCCATTATCAATTTTACCACACGCGGAACGCTATAAACGCCCCTCCCCCAAAAGAAATGAATTGCTGGTTTTTGTTCATTCTGCCTCCCAAAAATCGTAATAAAAAGCGATCAAAAAATGTCATTGCCCAAAAATGGTACAAATAAAAACATCACCTCGTCCCGCAAAAAATAAGACCTCACATGACTCTGTGGGCCAAAGTATGCAAAAATTATAGCTCTCAAAATGTGATGATGCAAAAACTACTTTTTGCAATAAAAAGCGTCTTTTAGCGTGACAGCTGCCAATCATAAAAACCGGCTATAAATAGTAAATCAAACCCCCCCTTTATCACCCCCTTAGTTAGGGAAAAATAATAAAATTAAAAAATGTATTTATTTCCATTTTCCCATTAGAGTTAGGGTTAGGGTTGGGGCTAAAGTTAGGGTTAGGGTTGGGGCTAAAGTTAGGGTTAGGGTTGGGACTAGGGTTACGGGTGTGTTGTGGTTAGGGTTGGAGTTAGAATTGGGGGTTTCCGCTGTTTAGGCACATCAGGGGCTTTCCAAATGTGACATGGCGTCTGATTTCAATTGCAGCCAATTCGGCGTTGAAAAAGTCAAACGGTGCTCCTTCCCTTCTGAGCTCTGCCATGCAACCCAACAGTAGTTTACCCCCACATATGGGGTATCAGCATACTTAGGACAAATTGCACAATAACTCTTGGGGTCCAATTTCTTCTGTTACCCTTGGGAAAATAAAAAATTGGGGGCGAAAATATCATTTTTGTAGAAAAAAATATGATTTATTATTTTTATGGCTCTACGTTATAAACTTCTGTGAAGCACTTGGGGTTCAAAGTTCTCACCACACATCTAAATAAGTTCCTTTGGGGGTCTAGTTTCCAAAATGAGGTCACTTGTGGGGGGTTTCCACTGTTTAGGCACATCAGGGGCTCTCCAAATGCGACATGACACCCGCAGACCATTCCAACAAAGTCTGCAATGCAAAACGTCACTACTTCACTTCCCAGCCCCGACGTGTGCCCATACAGTAGTTTTCTCCCACATATAGGGTATCAGCATACTCAGGACAAATTGGAAAACAACTTTTTGGATCCAATTTCTCCTGTTACCCTTGGGAACATAAAAAACTGGGGACTAAAAGATCATATTTGTGGATAAAATATGATTTTTTATTTTCACGTCCGGGCGTTATAAACTTCTGTGAAGCACTTGGGGTTCAAAGCGCTCACCACACATCTAGATAAGTTCCTTTGGGGGTCTAGTTTACAAAATAGGGTCACTTGGGGGGGGTTTCCACTGTTTAGGCACATCAGGGGCTCTCCAAACGCGACATGACACCTGCAGACCATTCCATCAAAGTCTGCATTACTAAACGTCACGACTTCTATTCCGAGCCCCAACGTGCCCCCACACAGTAGTTTTCTCCCACATATGGGATATCAGTGTACTCGATACAAATTGGACAACAACTTTTAGGGTCCAATTTCTCCCCTTACCCTTGAGAAAATAAAAAATTGGTGACTGAAAGATCATTTTTGTGGGAAAAAATAGGATTTTTTATTTTCATGCCCGGGCATTATAAACTTTAGTGAAGCACTTGGGGGTTCAAAGTGCTCACCACAGATCTAGATAAGTTCCTTAGGGGTCTAGTTTCCAAAATGGGGTCACTTGTGGGGGTTTCCACTGTTTAGGCACATCAGGGACTCTGCAAACTGAACATGACACCCATCAAAGTCTTTTACATAAAATGGTGCCCAACTGATATGTATAACCCATGAATATTTGGGTATATACCACCATTAAATAGACAACTTCACACAATTGGAGACCGATGCAGATAAGGCTCCAAAATCAAGTGGTATGAAATAAACACAATCTTTATTTAAACAATCTAAAAACATACATGTAATAACAAAGGTGTACATCAATATCTAATGAAGGGACTGACAAGGCCCTGAGGGTCCTCAAATAAACACCCATACAAAAATAATCCTGCATACTATACGCTGAAGTGCATAATGCCAATCTCACAGATACATGGGTCCTATATGTTATGCTCTAAATTGCATAGTGCAAAGAATACAATATAAACTATATCATAAGCGCCATGGTGCAAAAAATGCAAATATAATGACCTATAATAATAAGAGCTCCAATGATGGCTACATATACAGAATATCATGAATGAAATGAATGAATGCACATACACAACGATATATATCCGTAGTTCACAGCCTAAATTATAGCAGTTTTTTCCAAGAATATCAAGAAACATTAAATTTAAATAACCTGGTCATGCCATAGTTATAAGAGGAAATCAACATACTCTAAAACACTACCAGGCTTGTGCTACTGAGTCCAATGTAACAATCTGTGCAACACATCCACATGTGTGATAATGTAAACTTAAACACTTTGTGCAAATTATGCAATTGTCCCACTAATTAAAGTGCTATTATAGCATCATATTATAAAGTGCAAAAAATGAATCATGCACATAAAGGAGTCATAATGCACTAATTACACTCATAGCTAACTATCAGCCTGTCTATGTGAATGGTCTGCCAACCTGACACAAAACAACTACTGGCAGAAAAATGCCCTGTAAAAAAATCCCCCTTCATGCGTTGTAAAAATTGTACATACCGCAGGGAAACATTTATGGCTGGTAGAAAAACACAAGCTAATCAATGAACAGGCTGATATGACTAGCATGGCACAATTATTAATTGCTAACCATGCCTTGTGCAAAAATGCAATCACTACGCTATGAGAAAAAACTAAAGTGCAGAGTGCAGGCAAATGAAGGTATGCATACCTATGAGTGGGTGTTTGGAGCTCCTCTGGCGTCCCTCTGCCCCGACGCACGTTTCGCTCTCGCTGCTTCGGGAGGCGTAATGAGGCAGGGGGAGGATCAGCTTAAATATCTCATGGACGTGTTCCTATAGGTCAGACCGGCTAGAGTGTCATTCCCACTGCACCTGGAAATCCCGTAATGCAGGGAGGATAAAAAACCGTGCCGTCCTCCAATTAACATCTTGCTCATGTTATAATCCACTCCTTCCAACATGACCTATGCGTGAATCCCATTCATAACTATTGACCCATAGATAGGAACCTCTTAGAGAGCAAAAATGTAACCGGTAATAGTGAAACCCAATTATATACAGGCCCGCAGCTTGATACATCCCTCCAATAATCCATATCCTATAAGGAATAAAAGTTTTTTCAACTGAGGGTATATTACCGCACGTGCGTGAAATAACACAGTCTACTCTGTGGACTTAAGGAGTAAACAAACCTCCTCACTGTGGGTTGTTACGGCGCATGCGTCAGTTTCTCGGCCTGCTCTGTAAACATGGAGGAGTGTCGGGCGGTCACATGTCCGCTGTCCCCGCTTCATCGTTCGATGAAGTAGGCGGTCAGAGGCAACACATCAGACCTTCCCGCACCTCTCCAGCTAGGTCCAAAACTGAGCATGCGCACTTCCCACAGCGACGCCTATGCCTAGAATCAAATCCCAGTGGTAAGTATAAAATAACTTAACTTAAATCCCTACGCACCGTCTATAATCATTCTAAATAACCGCAATGAATGAATAGTATCTAACTCCTGCCACAAGAACAAATACAGTATATTAAATGTATATATATATAAGTGGGAACACATATAAGAATGTTAAATATATGTTAGAGAACACATCAATGAAAACAAAAAACCCGCCCAATGTGACTGTGATACAATTTCTTCTTCATCATTAACTGTGACAACTTTAATTCCCCTTTTCCAGCTCTTCTTTTAAATCAGAGTCGATGACTATTCACGAAGAACAAAACCATCGGATATAACCAGGTATTTATCCGCGGGACACAACGGTAATAATCATAACACTATTAAATGATGAAAAGATGCACCATGCCGCTTATGATATAGTTTATATGGGCCCAGGAATTGTATTCTTTGCACTATGCAATTTAGAGCATAACATATAGGACCCATGTATCTGTGAGATTGGCATTATGCACTTCAGCGTATAGTATGCAGGATTATTTTTGTATGGGTGTTTATTTGAGGACCCTCAGGGCCTTGTCAGTCCCTTCATTAGATATTGATGTACACCTTTGTTATTACATGTATGTTTTTAGATTGTTTAAATAAAGATTGTGTTTATTTCATACTACTTGATTTCGGAGCCTTATCTGCATCGCTCTCCAATTGTGTGAAGTTACCCATCAAAGTCTGCATTCCAAAATGTCATTACTTCCTTTCTGAGCCCTGGTGCACCCAAACAGATTTCCCCCCCACATATGGGGCATCAGCGTACTCAGGACAAATTGGACAACAACTTTTGGGGTCCAATTTCCTTGTGAAAAATCAAAAATTGGAAAATTGGGGACTAAAAAATCATTTTTTTTTTTTTTTTGCTTTTACACCCAGGCATTATAAACTTTAGTGAAACATTTGGGGGTTGAATGTGCTCCCAAGAGATCTACAGTCATGGCCAAAAGTTTTGAGAATGACACAAATATTAATTTTTACAAAGTCTACTGCTTCACTTTTTCTAATGGCAATTTGCATATACTCCAGAATGTTATAAAGAGTGATCAGCTTAACAGCAATTACTTGCAAAGTCAATATTTGGCTAGAAAATGAACTTTATCCCCCAAAACACATTTCAACATCATTGCAGCCCTGCCTTAAAAGGACCAGATAACCTCTTTTCAGTGATTGCTCCATTAACACAGGTGTGGGTGTTGATGAGGACATGGCTGGAGATCAATCTGTCATGATTAAGTAAGAATGACACCACTGGACACTTTAAAAGGAGGCTGGTGCTTGGCATCATTGTTTCTCTTCTGTTAACCATGGTTATCTCTAAAGAAACATGTGCAGTCATCATTGCAATGCACAAAAATGGCCTAACAGGGAAGAGTATCGCAGCTAGAAAGATTGCACGTCAGTCAACAATCTATGACATCATCAAGAACTTCAAGGAGAGAGGTTCCATTGTTGCCAAAAAGGCTCCAGGACGGCCAAGAAAGACCAGCAAGCGCCAGGACCGTCTCTTAAAAGTGTTTCAGCTGCGGGATCGGGCTACCAGCAGTGCAGAGCTTGCTCAGGAATGGCAGCAGGCAGGTGTGAGTGCATCTGCACACACTGTGAGGCGGAGACTCTTGGAGCAAGGCCTGGTCTCAAGGAGGGCAGCAAAGAAGCCACTTCTCTCCAGAAAAAACATCAGGGACAGACTGATATTCTGCAAAAGGTACAGGCAGTGGACTGCTGAGGACTGGGGTAAAGTTATTTTCTCTGATGAATCACCTTTTCGATTGTTTGGGACATCAGGAAAACGCCTCATTCGGTGAGCGCTACCACCAGTCTTGTCTCATGCCAACTGTTAAGCATCCTGAAACCATTCATGTGTGGGGTTGCTTCTCAGCCAAGGGAATCGGCTCTCTCACAGTCTTGCCGAAAAACACAACCATGAATAAAGAATGGTACCAGAATGTCCTCCAAGAGCAACTTCTCCCAACCCTCCAAGAGCAGTTTGGCGATCAACAATGCCTTTTCCAGCATGATGGAGCACCTTGCCATAAAGCAAAGGTGATAACTAAATGGCTCAGGGAACAAAACAGAGATTTTGGGTCCATGGCCTGGAAACTCCCCAGATCTTAATCCCATTGAGAACTTGTGGTCAATCATCAAGAGACGGGTGGACAAACAAAAACCTAAAAATTCTGACAAAATGAAAGCATTGATTGTGCAAGAATGGACTGCTATCAGTCAGGATTTGGTCCAGAAGTTGATTGAGAGCATGCCAGGGAGAATTGCAGAGGTCCTGAAGAAGAAGGGTCAACACTGCAAATATTGACTTGCTGCATTAACTCATTCTGTCAATATAAGCTTTTGTTACTCATATGTTTGCAATTATTATATTTCTGTCTGTGATAAAAACATCTGTCAAACACACATAAAAACCAGAGGGCAGCAGATCATGTGAAAATATAATATTTGTGTCATTCTCAAAACTTTTGGCCATGACTGTAGATAAGTTCCTTAAGGGGTCTAGTTTCCAAAATGGTGTCACTTGTGGGGGGTTTCCACTGTTTAGGCACATCAGGGGCTCTCCAAACGCGACATGGCATACAGCCAATTCTGCGTTGAAAAAGTCAAACTGCGCTCCTTCCCTTCCGAGCTCTGCCATGCACCCAAACAGTGGTTTACCCCCACATATTGGGTATCAGCGTACTCAGGATAAATTGCACAATAATTTTTGAGGTCTTGTTACCCTTGGGAAAATAAAAATTGTGGTGAAAAGATCATTTTTGTGGAAAAAATATGATTTTTTATTTTACGGCTCTACGTTATAAACTTGTGTGAAGCACTTGGGGGTTCAAAGTGCTCATCACAGATCTAGATAAGTTCCTTAGGGGTTATCACAAAAAGTATATTGCCTAGATCTTATAATACTTCCAAAACACTAACAAATCCAAAAGAATCATGGGAAGCTTATTAATCATAAAAATACAAATTTATTCAGATTTATTTAAAAATACATACATGGATAAAAAATCCAAAATTGGGGGCAAAGATATGCAGAAAGCAGGCTCACAGAAGCAGGTATGCGTTAAGTGGATATGTATATTTTTGAAAAGTTGTACATGCATATGCATACTATGTCCAAATATTATGCAGGCTAATAAAGATTAACATCTAGATTACAGCCGTAATTGTATGTAAAAAGACATGTATATGCGCTTCAAAAGTATAAATCAATCACAAAATCCTGAAATGGCTCCCCCACTATAAAGCTAGCATTATAATACCAATGTGCAAAAGCAGAGTTGCATAGTGCTATAGTACGTACAAAGGTTTGTGCATGAATGCACACAAATAGTTGAGATGGCTAATCAAACTGCCAATGGGAGACCATACCTGATATGAGCCTGGGCACCCCTTAGGGGGTCTAGTTTCTAAAATGGGGTCACTTGTGGGGGATTCCCACTGTTTAGGCACATCAGGGTTATCCAAATGCGACATGGCGTCCAATCTCGATTCCAGTCAATTTTGGTTTGAAAAAGTCAAATGGCGCTCCTTCCCTTCTGAGCTCTGCTGTGCGCCAAACAGTGGTTCCCCCCCACATATGGGGTATCAGCGTACTCAGGACAAATTGGACAACAACTTTTATGGTCCAATTTCTCATGTTACCCTAGGGAAAATAAAAAATTGGTGACTAATATTACTTTTGTGGGAAAAAAATAGGATTTTTTATTTTCATGCCCAGGCATTATAAAATTGCGTGAAGCACTTGGGGGTTCAAAGTGCTCACCACAGATCTAGATAAGTTCCTTAGGGGTCTAGTTTCCAAAATGGGGTCACTTGTGGGGGGTTTCCACTGTTTAGGCAAATCAGGGACTCTGCAAACTGAACATGACACCCATCAAAGTCTGCATTCCAGAACGTCATTACTTCCATTCCGAGCCCTGCGGTGCGTCCAAACAATATTTCGCTAATATCAGCGAACTCAGAACAAATTGGACAACAACTTTTGGGGTCCAATTTCCTTGGGAAAATTCAAAAATTGGGGACAAAAAAAATAATTTTTGTGGAATTTTTTTTTTCACACCCAGGCATTATAAACTTTAGTGAAACACTTGGGGGTTCAAAGTACTCACAACAGATCTAGATAAGTTCCTTAGGGGGTCTAGTTTCCAAAATGGTGTCACGTGGGGGGTTTCCACTGTTTAGGCACATTAGGGGCTCTCGAAACGCGACATGGCGTCCAATCTCAATTCCCGCCAATTTTGTTTGAAAAAGTCAAACGGCGCTCCTTCCCTTCTAAGCCCTTCCGTGCGCCCAGACAGTGGTTTTCCCCCCACATATGGGGTATCGGCGTACTCAGTAGAAATTGCACAACAACTTTTTCTGTCCATTTTCTCCTTTTACCCTTGTGAAAATAAAAAAAATGTTTGTAAAAATCATTTTTGTGACTAAAAAGTTAAATGTTCATTTTTTCCTTCCAAGTTGCTTCAGCTCCTGTGAAGCACCTGAAAGGTTAATAAACTTCTTGAATGTGGCTTTGAGTACCTTGAGGGGTGCAGTTTTTAGAATGGTGTCACTTTTGGGTATTTTCTGCCATATAGACCCCTCAAAGTGACTTCAAATGTTAGGTGGTTCCTAAAAAAAATGGTTTTGTACAATTTGTTGTAAAAATGAGAAATCGCTGGTAAAATTTTAACCCTTATAACTTCGTAGCAAAAAAAAAATTTGGTTTCAAAATTGCTGATGTAAAGTAGACATGTGGGAAATGTTATTTAGTAACTATTTTGTGTGACATATTTCTCTGTTTTAAGGGAATAAAAATTAAGTTTGAAAATTGCAAAATTTTCAAAATTTTCACCATATTTCCATTTTTTTCATAAATAACCGCAAATTATATCGAAGAAATTTTACCACTATCAGGAAGTACAATATGTCACGAGAAAACAATCTCAGAATCGTGAAGATCCGTTGAAGCGTTCCAGAGTTATAACCTCATAAAGAGACAGTGGTCAGAATTGTAAAAATTGGCCCGGTCATTAACGTGCAAACCACCCTTGGGGGTTAAGGGGTTAACACAGACCACGATTCATGATGCAAAGATACTGCAGAGAAATATGGGTATAGTACAATGCCAAACACTTCACTTCTTCCATTACATGAGTGATTTCTATTGTAAATTCTACAATAGCTCAAAAACCTCCAAATCCTCACAGCGCACAGTACAGACTGGACAGTACAGTCCTCCATACAATATTATGGGCACCACATAGTCCTCCATACAGTATTATGGGCCAAATATAATGCTCCATAAAGAATATTGGACCCCAAATAATGCTCCATACAGGATACTGGTCCCCATATAATGCTCCATACAAAATATGGAGCTCTCCTCTGCACTGTGCTGCGTTCTCCACTGTTACGGCTCAGGAAAGGGCGCTGTGGAAAGACTCCCCATCATCATCAACATTGCCTCCCCATCATCATCATCATCATTGCCTCCCCATCATCATCATCATTGTCTCCCCATCATCATCATCATTGCCTCCCCATCATCATCGCCTCCTTATCATCATCATCATTGCCTCCGGCTCCCCCACCACCATCACACATACAGCACCACACACAGACAGCACCGAAGCACTCTCTCACAAACACACACACAAAGCACCGCACTACATACACACACTGATACACACAGACACACACACACCTCACATCTCACCTGTCCGGCATCCACGCTCTCTCTGCCACAGCCGGCCGCTGAATGATGATGTCATTCAGCGGCGCTGCTGTGAGCGGAAGCGCGGGCGCCCTGCAGGCACCTCTGGAGCCCGGAGCTGCGCGGAGGCACGGGGAGAGGTAAGTATTGTGCCGGCTGTTGCCGGGGCCCTGAGCAGCTAATGGGCGTCGGGGTGCCCGACGGCGAGTGGCCCCCCCGCCTGCTCAGGGCCCCGGCAGCAGCTTGCGCAATACTTATGCCGGTGCTGACGCCGGCCCTGGTTATCAGAGCTCGTGCCTGCCGGGTTTTTTTTTTTTTTCACTCCCCTTTCCGCCACTCTCTTGCGCACATCCAGCAGCCGTGGAACTTTGATAAGTGACACCGGTCACTTATCAGAGCTCGTGCCTGCCGTTTTTTTTTTTTCACTCCCCATTCCGACACTCCTGTGTGCACATCCAGCAGCCGCGGAACTTTGATAAGTGACAACGGTCACTTATCAGAGCTCTTGCCTGCCGTTTTTTTCTTTTTTTCACTCCCCATTCCGACACTCCTGTGCGCACATCCAGCAGCCGCGGAACTTTGATAAGTGACAACGGTCACTTATCAGAGCTCGTGCCTGCCGTTTTTTTTTTTTCACTCCCCTTTCCGTCACTCCCGTGCGCACATCCAGCAGCCACGGAACTTTGATAAGTGACACCGGTCACTTATCAGAGCTCGTGCCTGCTGGTTTAGACTTTTTTTCACAGGCATTTTTTTTCCCTATTCGCTTTCTTTTCTTTTAGCTTTTTCCTTTCAGAATAGTTTGCACCAACCACTATCTCCCCCCACACACACATAGTTATAAATAAAGTTCACACAAAGCACCACATTTACAAAAAAAAATGTCCCGCCCATCACGTTCATCCCAACAGCGCTATTCAGTGGAGGAGGCATACGCTTTCTTTGCCTCTGACACTGATAGCGAGGGAGAGGATACCACATTTCTTTACTTTTCAGATTCTTCATCCTCTTCTTCTTCTTCTTCCTCCTCCTCCTCCTCATCTTCCTCCTCGGGTCCTGCGGAACCGCCACGCAGACGCCCCAGGACAGAAGATGAGGTAGCACCCACCCCTGAATTGAACCAGCGCACCCCTCTTCGGATCCCGTATGGACCTCGCCCCCCGAAAATTACGAGCCACTGATTCCTGATTTTGTGGCAGAATCAGGAATCAAGTTTGACACCACGGACCTCAGAGAAATAGACTTTTTCAAAGTCTTTTTCTCTGAGGATTTTATTAACCTTGTGGTGGAGCAAACTAATTTGTACGCTCGGCAATTTTTGGCGCAAAACCCCGTGTCATCATATTCCAACTGTCCAAAAAAAGGCTGCACTCAAGCATACTAAAGCATGACAACATAGAATATATGAAATTTTGAATAGCAATATGGCTTTGGAATATAAGGAAAAATTTGAGACGCTTAGTATAAACATTTGGCCAAACATTTTAAAGCTCAACAACCATCGTCAAGGTGGTCTCAATTCTGTTGAGTCCCTAACCTAATGTGAACATACCTCTATTAGGCTGATATCTGAATTTCTGGGCGAATATGCACCTCTGTCAGTAATGCCTGCATTTATGGGTAAAGTAGGGAGCCGGTGTAATTAAAATCACCACCTGGTGGGAGCGGAGTGCTCGGTCAGCAAGCTAACATTCAAAAGACAAAAAACCTGACTGGCACTTCCAGACTAATGTGAACTAGGTGCAAACCAAAGGGAGCTACCCTCATGTAAAACATCCAAAAAAAGGCTGCACTCAAGCATACTAAAGCATGACAACATAGAATATATGAAATTTTGAATAGCAATATGGCTTTGGAATATAAGGAAAAATTTGAGACGCTTAGTATAAACATTTGGCCAAACATTTTAAAGCTCAACAACCATCGTCAAGGTGGTCTCAATTCTGTTGAGTCCCTAACCTAATGTGAACATACCTCTATTAGGCTGATATCTGAATTTCTGGGCGAATATGCACCTCTGTCAGTAATGCCTGCATTTATGGGTAAAGTGGGGAGCCGGTGTAATTAAAATCACCACCTGGTGGGAGCGGAGTGCTCGGTCAGCAAGCTAACATTCAAAAGACAAAAAACCTGACTGGCACTTCCAGACTAATGTGAACTAGGTGCAAACCAAAGGGAGCTACCCTCATGTAAAACATCCAAAAAAAGGCTGCACTCAAGCATACTAAAGCATGACAACATAGAATATATGAAATTTTGAATAGCAATATGGCTTTGGAATATAAGGAAAAATTTGAGACGCTTAGTATAAACATTTGGCCAAACATTTTAAAGCTCAACAACCATCGTCAAGGTGGTCTCAATTCTGTTGAGTCCCTGACCTAATGTGAACATACCTCTATTAGGCTGATATCTGAATTTCTGGGCGAATATGCACCTCTGTCAGTAATGCCTGCATATATGGGTAAAGTAGGGAGCCGGTGTAATTAAAATCACCACCTGGTGGGAGCGGAGTGCTCGGTCAGCAAGCTAACATTCAAAAGACAAAAAACCTGACTGGCACTTCCAGACTAATGTGAACTAGGTGGAAACCAAAGGGGACTACCCTCATGTAAAACATTGCTGACCGAGCACTCCGCTCCCACCAGGTGGTGATTTTAATTACACCGGCTCCCTACTTTACCCATATATGCAGGCATTACTGACAGAGGTGCATATTCGCCCAGAAATTCAGATATCAGCCTAATAGAGGTATGTTCACATTAGGTTAGGGACTCAACAGAATTGAGACCACCTTGACGATGGTTGTTGAGCTTTAAAATGTTTGGCCAAATGTTTATACTAAGCGTCTCAAATTTTTCCTTATATTCCAAAGCCATATTGCTATTCAAAATTTCATATATTCTATGTTGTCATGCTTTAGTATGCTTGAGTGCAGCCTTTTTTTGGATGTTTTACATGAGGGTAGCTCCCTTTGGTTTGCACCTAGTTCACATTAGTCTGGAAGTGCCAGTCAGGTTTTTTGTCTTTTGAATGTTAGCTTGCTGACCGAGCACTCCGCTCCCACCAGGTGGTGATTTTAATTACACCGGCTCCCTACTTTACCCATATATGCAGGCATTACTGACAGAGGTGCATATTCGCCCAGAAATTCAGATATCAGCCTAATAGAGGTATGTTCACATTAGGTTAGGGACTCAACAGAATTGAGACCACCTTGACGATGGTTGTTGAGCTTTAAAATGTTTGGCCAAATGTTTATACTAAGCGTCTCAAATTTTTCCTTATATTCCAAAGCCATATTGCTATTCAAAATTTCATATATTCTATGTTGTCATGCTTTAGTATGCTTGAGTGCAGCCTTTTTTTTGGATGTTTTACATGAGGGTAGCTCCCTTTGGTTTGCACCTAGTTCACATTAGTCTGGAAGTGCCAGTCAGGTTTTTTGTCTTTTGAATGTTAGCTTGCTGACCGAGCACTCCGCTCCCACCAGGTGGTGATTTTAATTACACCGCTCCCTACTTTACCCATATATGCAGGCATTACTGACAGAGGTGCATATTCGCCCAGAAATTCAGATATCAGCCTAATAGAGGTATGTTCACATTAGGTTAGGGACTCAACAGAATTGAGACCACCTTGACGATGGTTGTTGAGCTTTAAAATGTTTGGCCAAATGTTTAGGCTAAGTGCACACGATCAGGAATAATTGTGTTTTTTTTTCGCGGTTTTTCCGCGGTTTTCCGCGGTAAAAACGCGATAAAAACGCAAGCATTAAGCATCCTATACATGTTAATTGATTCCGCATGTTTTGGCCACATGTTGCGTTTTTTTTCCGCGAAAAAAACGCTTCGCGGAAAAAATAGCAACATGTTCATTAATTTTGCGGAATGTAAGCGGTTCATGTGCGGTGGTACCCAGGGTCTGGAGGAGAGGAGACTCTCCTCCAGGCCCTGGGTACCATATCCCTGGTAAAACAATAATTAAAATAAAAAATAATGATATTCTCACCTTCCGGCGGCCCCCGCAGCCTTCCCGCGGCCCCCGCAGCCTTCCCGCCTTCAGCGACGCTCCCGGCAACTTCCGGTCCCAAGAGTCCTTTGCGAGAATCACCCAGATGGCATAGCGGTCTCGCGAGATGCTACGTCATCGGTGTGATTTGTCGCAAAGCACTCCTGGGACCGGAGTTGCCGGGAGCGTCGCTGAAGGCGGGAAGGCTGCGGGGGCCGCCGGAAGGTGAGAATATCATTATTTATTATTTTTTTTATTATTTTTACATTAGATCTTTTTACTATTGATGCGACATAGGCGGCATCAATAGTAAAAAGTTGGTCACACTTGTCAAACACTATGTTTGACTCGTGTGACCAACCTGTCAATCAGTTTTCCAAGCGATGCTACAGATCGCTAGGAAAACGCTAGCATTCTGCAAGCTAATTACGCTTGCAAAACGCTATTATTCTGGCGGGAATCAGCATACAAAAACGTGCGTATTTCCTGCGGGAGAAGTGCGGGATTGCGGCGGAAATTTCCGCGGCAATTCCGCAACGTGTGAACTTAGCCTCATACTAAGCGTCTCAAATTTTTCCTTATATTCCAAAGCCATATTGCTATTCAAAATTTCATATATTCTATGTTGTCATGCTTTAGTATGCTTGAGTGCAGCCTTTTTTTGGATGTTTTACATGAGGGTAGCTCCCTTTGGTTTGCACCTAGTTCACATTAGTCTGGAAGTGCCAGTCAGGTTTTTTGTCTTTTGAATGTTAGCTTGCTGACCGAGCACTCCGCTCCCACCAGGTGGTGATTTTAATTACACCGGCTCCCTACTTTACCCATATATGCAGGCATTACTGACAGAGGTGCATATTCGCCCAGAAATTCAGATATCAGCCTAATAGAGGTATGTTCACATTAGGTTAGGGACTCAACAGAATTGAGACCACCTTGACGATGGTTGTTGAGCTTTAAAATGTTTGGCCAAATGTTTATACTAAGCGTCTCAAATTTTTCCTTATATTCCAAAGCCATATTGCTATTCAAAATTTCATATATTCTATGTTGTCATGCTTTAGTATGCTTGAGTGCAGCCTTTTTTTTGGATGTTTTACATGAGGGTAGCTCCCTTTGGTTTGCACCTAGTTCACATTAGTCTGGAAGTGCCAGTCAGGTTTTTTATCATATTCCAACTGGTCTCCTGTAGACGCAGTTGAAATTATGCAGTTTTGGGGCCTGGTCCTCCATATGGGGATCCTGAAGAAGCCAGAACTTCGGCAATATTGAAGTGTTGATATTTTATACAACACTCCACTGTTCCGAATGGTCATGGCCTGGACGCGTTTTGAGGCCATCCACAAATTCCTGCATTATAATGATAATGCACAGTGTCCCCACGAGATGACCCCAACTTTGACCGTCTGTTCAAAGTTCGGCCTGTCATCGAATACTTCAGCAAAAAGTTTGCTGAAGTGTACGTGCCCCAAACTTCATCCATCTGCGTGGATGAGTCATTGGTTCATTTTAAGGGAAGGCTCCGATTCCGCCAGTACCTGCCCAGCAAGAGTGCAAGGTACGGAATCAAACTCTATAAGTTGTGTGAGAGTACCTCAGGGTACACCCACAGCTTTAGAGTTTACGAAGGAAAGGACACCAGGATTGAACCCCATGAGTGTCCCCCCGTCCTGGGAGTGAGTGGGAAAAATGTGTGGGATTTGGTGCATCCACTGCTGGATAAAGGTTATCATCTTTACACCGATAACTTTTATTCCAGCGTCCCACTCTACAAATCCCTCTCTGAGCGAGGTACCACAGCCTGCCGTACTGTCCGCAAAATTCAGAGAGGCCTCCCGAAGACGCTACTTGGGCAGATACTCAGAAAGGGTGAGAGCAGTGCCCAATGTAGAGACCACCTGTTGGTGGTCAAGTACAAGGACAAGAGGGATGTCCTTCTCTTGACCACCATACATGGTGATGGCAGCGCCCTCAGCACTGTACGGGGTACCTCTACACAGGTCTGCAAACCGGATTGTGTACTGGGGTACAACAAATACATGGGGGGTGTTGATCTCTCCGATCAACTCCTCCAACCGTACAGTGCTTTGAGAAAGGCCTAGGTGTGGTACAAAAAGCTGTCCGTGCACATCGTCTAAATGGCAATGCTCAACGCTTTCCTGCTGTCACGATGTGCACACAAAAGCGATACAACGTACCTTCAGTTTCAGAAGGTAGTGGTTAAGGCCCTGATGTTTGGCGCTCAGGAAGGAGCGGGCCCCAGTAATTCCGGAACTGAAGGTGTTCGTATCATACCAGGTCAGCATTTCCCGGGGGTGGTCCCGCCAACTGGAAAAAACGATAAGCAGCAAAAAAGGTGCCGAGTGTGTTACAAAAGGGGAATACGCAAGGACACCACTTACCAATGCGACTCTTGCCCCGAAATACCTGGCCTGTGTATGAAGGATTGTTTCAAATTGTACCACACCTCCATGCACTACTAATTTACTTTACAGGAAAGATTAATTACAGAAGGGGGCACATTTAGAAAAGTTCCTTGGGAGTCTACTTTCCAAAATTATGTCACTTGTGTTTTTTTTTTACTGTTTACGCACATCAGGGGCTCTGCAAACGGAACATGATGCCCGCAGACCATTCCATCAAAGTCTGCATTCCAAAACGTCACGACTTCCCTTCTGAGCCCTGACTTGTACCCAAACAAATTTTTCCCACATATGGGGTACCAGTGTACTCAGGACAAATTGGACAACAACTTTTGATGTCCAATTTCTCCTCTTACCCTTGGGAAAATAAAAAATTGGGGACTAAAACATCATGTTTGTGAGGATAAAAGTAGGATTTTTTATTTTCACACCTGGGCATTATAAACTTTAGTGAAACACTTGGGGGTTCAAAGTTCTCACCACACACCTAGATAAGTTCCTTAGGGGGTCTAGTTTACAAAATGGGGTCACTTGTGGGGGGTTTCCACTGTTTAGGCACATGAGGGGCTCTGCTAACGGAACATGACGCCCGCAGACCAT
This sequence comes from Oophaga sylvatica, assembly GCA_033576555.1. NCBI lineage: Eukaryota > Metazoa > Chordata > Amphibia > Anura > Dendrobatidae > Oophaga > Oophaga sylvatica. Next base: position 43,897,827 of record JARQOD010000001.1, on the reverse strand, counting down.
TCCATCAAAGTCTGCATTCCAAAACGTCACTGCTTCCCTTCTGAGCCCTGCCGTGTGCCCAAACAGTGCTTCCCCCCAACATGTGGGGTATCAGCGTACTCAGGACAAATTGGACAACAACTTTTGGGGTCCAATTTCTCCTGTTACCCTTGGGAAAATAAAGAATTGGGACTAAAAAATCACTTTTGTGGGAATTTTTTTTTTTTCACGCCAGGGCATTATAAACTTTAGTGAAACACTTGAGGGTTCAAAGTGCTCACCACACACCTAGATAACTTCCTTAGGGGGTATAGTTTTCAAAATGGGGTCACATGTGGGGGATTTCCACTATTTAGGCACATCAGGGGCTCTCCAAATGCGACATGGCGTCCGTTCTCAATTACTGCCAATTTGGTTTGGAATAGTCAAACGGCGCTCCTTCCCATTCGAGCCCTGCCTGCGCCCAAACAGTGGTTCCCCCCACATATGGGGTATCAGCGTACTCAGTACAAGGTGGACAACAACTTTTGTGGTTCAATTTCTCCTCTTACCCTTGGGAAAATAAAAAATTGATGACTAAAACATCATGCTTGTGGAAAAAATATGATTTTTTTCTTCACAGCTCTACATTATAAACTTGCGTGAAGCACTTGGGGGTTCAAAGTGCTCAACACATATCTAGATAAGTTCCTTAGGGGGTCTAGTTTCCAAAATGATGTCACATGTGGGGGGTTTCCACTGTTTAGGCACATCAGGGGCACTCCAAACACGACATGGCGTCCGTTCTCAATTCCAGCCAATTTTGGTTTGGAATAGTCAAACGGCGCTCCTTCCCTTTCGAGCCCTGCTGTACTCAAACAGTGGTTCCCCCCCACATTTGGGGTATTAATGTACTCAGGACAAGTTGGACAACAACTTTTGCAGTCCAATTTTTCCTCTTACCCTTGGGAAAATAAAAAATTGATGACTAAAACATCATGCTTGTGGAAAAAATATGATTTTTTTTCTTCACAGCTCTACATTATAAACTTGCGTGAAGCACTTGGGGGTTAAAAGTGCTCACCACACATCTAGATAAGTTCCTTAGGGGGTCTAGTTTCCAAAATGGGGTCACATGTGGGCGGTTTCCACTATTTAGGCACATTAGGAGTACCCCAAACGTGACATGGCGTCCGTTCTCAATTCCAGCCAATTTTGGTTTGGTATAGTCAAACGGCGCTCCTTCCCTTTCGAACCCTGCCGTGCGCCCAAACAGTGGTTCCCCCACATATGGGGTATCAGAGTTCTCAGGACAAGTTGGACAACAACTTTTGTGGTCCAATTTCTCCTCTTACCCTTGGGAAAATAAAAAATTGGGGACTAAAACAACATGCTTGTGGAAAAAATATGATTTTTTTTCTTCACGGCTCTACATTATAAACTTGCGTGAAGCACTTGGGGGTTCAAAGTGCTCACCACACATCTAGATAAGTTCCTTACGGGGTCTAGTGTCCAAAATGGTGTCACATGTGGGGGGTTTCCACTGTTTAGGCACATCAGGGAATCTCCAAACGCGACATGACGTCCAATCTCAATTCCAGCCAATTTTGGTTTGGAAAAGTCAAACGGTTCTCCTTCCATTCCAAGCCCTGCCGTGCTCTTAAACAGTGGTTTTCCCTCACATATGGGGTATCGGCATACTCAGGAGAAATTGCACAACAACTTTATTGGTCCATTTTCTCCTTTGACCCTTATGAAAATGAAAAAAATGTTTGTAATAGATCATTTTTGTGACTAAAAAGTTAAATGTTCATTTTTTCCTTCCACGTTGCTTCAGCTCCTGTGAAGCACCTGAAGGGTTAATAAACTTATTGATTGTGGTTTTGAGTACCTTGAGGGGTGCAGTTTTTAGAATGGTGTCACTTTTGGGCATTTTCTACCATATAGATCCCTCAAAGTGACTTCAAATATGAGGTGGTCGCTAAAAAAAATGGCCTTGTAAATTTTGTTGTAAAAATGAGAAATCGCTGGTCAACTTTTAACCCTTATAACTTCCTAACAAAAAAAATTGGTTCAAAATTGTGCTGATTAAGTACATTGAAATGTTATATTAAAAGCAGTGGTCAATGTAAAATTGGCCCGGTCATTAACGTACAAACCATCGCCCCAAGTTGCATCGATTCCCCGCTGTCGACGGGGATATCCTGAGAGACGGGGTCCAGCATTATAAGAGCCCTCTATCCACACAATAGCTAACTGCATAGCAGTTTCCAAAGTAGCAGGTGCAGGATATGCAATGAGCAAATCTTTAACCCTTTCACTTAAACCTGCTAAAAACTGACTTTTGAGCGCTGGGTCATTCCACCTGACCTCTGTGGACCATCGTCTGACCAGGATACAAAACCTCTCAGCATCACCAGAACCCTGCTTAAGCCGTCGGATCTCTGCCTCAGCTGATGTGACCCGATCAGGAAAAAAAAACAAAAAAAACAATTTGAAAATGGCGCTCACTGCACCTGTGCAGTAGCAGCTATCAGTGTCTATAGCTGTGATCTGATAGCTGCTACTGCGCAAGCGCTGGCAGCACCATCTTACTGGAGAAAAAAAAATTCCTCCTCCGAGATGGTGCCGCCCGTGCCTGCGCTGTAGCAGCTCTCGGATCACACCTATAGACACCGATAGCTGATACTGTGCAGGAGCGGCGGGCGCCATTTTTAAATTGATTTTTTTCCCTTTACCTGGATAATATCAAGAAAATTTATTATTGGCACACTAAACATGCAATTATGCTGCAGAGCAGGTGCCACGGCCGGCACTGCCTACAGAAGCGTTTTTTGTCTCTTTTTTCAGTTTGTTAGGTATTCATTATGCAAACTAGGGGGCAGGTCAGTGAGGGATCAGTGACCTGTCAGCAGTATGCATTACGAATATCTAATCACAGCACAAATACACCAACCCCGCCTTAGGGCACGAGAATCTCATTAACTACAAACTGAAAATAAAGATTAAAGAACAACCACAAGACAGATTTCATCAACCAAGGTATATCATTTTAATCAGTATAACGGCGCCAACCTGACACTGTCTGTAGGTTACTGTGCACAATCCTGCTGACAGGTTCCCTTTAAAGGGCCATGTTACTTGACTTAGTATAAGAAGACAAATCAGAAACTCCATTTGCAGACACGTGTTTGGGGTAATATGTGCAAATCTAGTTCTAAAACTTCTTTTGAAGTTGAAACATAGCCATGTAAATGGCACTATAGTTACACTTGTCTTCTTTTTGGAACAAATACTATTTGCGGCAGTAATTGCTAATAAAGAGTCTCAGTTGTTTAGGTTGTTGGTAAGGCAGATCTGTAACCAGTAGGACGTAACTATGAGTATCATTGATTTTTTTCTACTATATTAAGACTCTCAGTGAATTTTTTCTGCGTATGTTGACCATCCTTCCCCTTTCCGACCATCACGTGTGGTGCAGCTGCCGCCTCTTGAGTTAGCTTCTGCAGCAGGCAGAACAGGAATTTTCTCAGACTGATAGACTACATGGATTTTTTATCAGGAGGCTTGGAGATTATTTGTGAAATCCTAGGGATATGAGAAGGAAACATGAGATCATATGGGTGCATTAAATAGAATAAAAATGTCCTACAATAGGAATACTTGTGTTGCTTATATTATATGTCATTTCATGTGGGCTGAGATCAAAATACAGAAGAGATATTTAACTTGTACAAGAAAAAATAGATAGTTGGTTCTATGCTCTCCATATTTTTAGCCCATAAAATATTAACCCTTAAGGACTGTGCCACTTTGTTCGCTAATGACTAAGCCTCATTTCTTAAATCTGACCAGCGTCACTTTAGGTGGTAATAACTCTGTAACGTTTTAACATATCCCAGTGATCCTGAGAATGTTTTTTCATAACACATTGTACTTCATGTTCGTGGTAAATTTCAGTCAATATGATTTGCGTTTGCTTATAAAAATATCAAAAATTTTACAAAAAATTTGATATAGGAAAGATGTGTATCTTCGTACCGTGTTAGCCAGTAGATAGAAAAATATTTAGACTTGAGAGTCCTCAGTGGTTGATACCTTTAGCCATTAAAAGGTATCAACCACTGAGGACTCTCAAGTCTAAATACAAAAAATTTGAACATTCTGCAATTTTCAAACTTTGAATTTTTACAGCCCTGAAATAAGATAGTTATACCACACAAAATAGTTAATAAATAACATTTCCTATATGTCTACTTTGCATAAGCATAATTTTTTAAACATTTTTTTTTGGTTAGGAAGTTAGAAGGGTTAAAAGCTTCTAAGCAATTTTTCCAGCAACATTTACAAAATCTATCTTTTTATGGTCCACATCACATTTGAAGTGACGTGGAGGGGTCTATATGAAAGAAAACACCTCAAAGTGACACCATTCTAAAGACATCACCCCTAAAAGTGCTCAAAACAACATTTAAGAAGTTTATTAACCCTTTAGATGCATCACAGGAGTTAAAACAATGTGAAGGAAAATATAAAAATTGTAATTTTGACCACAAAAATGTTGCTTTACCTCACATTTTTCATTTTCACAAGGGAGAAAACGCACCATACAATATGTTGTGCAATTTTTCCTGAGTACACTGTTAAGGGTATGCCACACTGAACAATATCGCTAACGGGATCGCTAAAAAACGTCACTATTTAGCGATCCCGTTAGCGATGTTGTTCAGTGCGGCAGCTGCCAGCGACGAGCTTCCTGCTGTGATCTCGCTCGTCGCTGGAATCGCTCCGGACCCTATTTTCTCGTCGGCGCTCCCCTGGGTAAGTATATATCGCTAGTGTGGCACCTTTTCTTAGCGATTTAGCGGTACTTTTGTACCGCTAAAGTCGTTAAGAAGATCGCTAACGGCGATAGCGTCGTTAACTATATCGCTAAATGTGGCCGCACTTAGCGATATAGAAACAATCCCGCTAGCGATCGCATTAGTATGCAACGCTAACGAGATCGCTAGCGGGATTGTTTAGTGTGGCAGTACCTTTACTACATATGTGGTGGAAAACTACTGTTTCGACGCCTTGAAGGGCTCAGAAGGGAAGGAGTGCCATTTGACTTTTTGAGCACAAAATTGTCAAAAATTGTCATTGGATGCCAAGTAGTGTTTTTAGAGTCCCTGATGTGCCTAAACAGTGGAAACCTCTAACAAGTGACCTCATTTTGGAAATTACACCCTTCAAGGAATTTAGAGGTACGATGAGCATCTTGAACCCACATGGAATTTTAAGATATTATACCATGAAAATAAAAAAATGTTTTTATGTTTTTTTTCCCCAAAAATGTTGTTTTAGCCCCAATTTTTTTATTTTCACAAGGGTAAAATGAGAAAATGGACAACATAATTGGTTGTACAATTGCTCCTGAGTACAGGGTTACCCCATATACTTCAGAAACTCTTCTTTGGGCAGACAGCAGGGCTCGGAAGAGAAGGAGCGCTATTTGATTTTTGGAGTGCAAAATTGTCTGGATTAGATTGCAAGCGTCATGTTGCATTTGGAGAGCTGCCAAGGTTACAGAACAGCAGAAACCCCCAAAAGTGACTCCATTTTGGAAACTACACCTCTCAATGAATTCCTATAGGAGTTGTGAGGGGTGGACTCACTCAGCTGCCTTCAAAAGTAGACACAGGAACGCTTCTTGGGTCAATCACCAGCTGGTTTATTATAGCACAGCATAAACCATGGCAGAGTTTAGCAAAATAAACATGGTCTTTCTGGCATAACAGCAAAACAAAAAAATAAAGTATAACACAGTCCTTTTGTTTGCGGGATTCGCCCGCAGAAAACACCACTCAAGTCTTCAGCTCCACCTTGAGCTACCTTATGGAGACCTTCCTTTCCAAACACACAACACAGAAAAAAAACAGTGGCTGCACATTTAACTTTCCCAGACCCACCCTTGAGGTGGAGATATGGTGAATAGGCTTCCTGCCTAGCTCTCACCTACTCACCAAAAACCCAAATCCTTGTAATGGCTGGTTAACCCTTTCAATACATAGCATGCTGGAGAGAAACGTATGGGTTTCACATTATGGAAGAAAGCAATCTTTGTAACACATATCTCCCCTCACAAACAGAGCCAGTGACCCTGTCACATATCCCCCCTCAGCCCAAAGTCGGGGGTTTTGGCACCTTCAGACACCAAACAGGAATTCGGGAGAGAGCATCCACGTTACAATGTAACTTCCCAGGACTATGCTCTACATGGAAACTGAAATCTTGGAGGGCTAAGAACCACCTAGTCACCTGGGCATTCTTATCCTTCTTTTCCCTTAACCATCTCATGGGGGTATGGTCTGACACTAGTTTGAACTTTCGGCATAGTAGGTAATATTTCAGTGTATCCAGAGGCCATTTTACAGCTAATCACGCCTTCTCGACAATAGCATAGTTTTTCTCACAGAAAGAGAGTTTCCGGCTCAGATACAGGATGGGATGTTCTTCCCCAACCCGACTCCCAACCCGACTTCTGAAGCATCTGTCTGAACCACAAAATCCTTGCTATAGTCCGGTGCGACCAGAACTGGATGTTTACACAGAGCCAGCCCCAGCTCCTGAAATGCCATCTCTGTGTCAGCAGTCCACTTTACCATCGTCGATTTGGTGCCCTTAGGGAAATCTATTAATGGTGCGGCAATTATGGTGAAACTTGGGATAAACTGCCGGTAATATCCCACAATTCCAAGAAAAGCCCTCACTTGCTTCTTGGAAAACGGTTGCGGCCACTTCTCGGTCTCAACCTTGTTTATCTGTGGCTTGATTGTGCCTCTCCCGATGACGTAGCCTAAGTACTTGACTTCTTCCTTCCCTATGGCACACATTTTTGGATTTATTATAAACCCAGCTTTTCTCAAAGCATCCAGGATTACCTGTACTAGTGGTAGATGACTACCCCAATCAGGGATGAAGAACACAATGTCATCAAGGTAGGTTTCTGCATACTTTTTATGTGGAGCTAAGATCCGATCTTTAGCCCTCTGGAAGGTTTGGCCCCTTGCAGTCTGAAGGGCATTCTGGTGTATTCAAAATACCCATGCGGTGTTGAGAAGGCTGTCCTTCCCTTAGCACTCTGGGACATGGGGATCTGCCAGTAGCCTTTCGTCAGGTCGAGGGTTGTAATGTATCTCGCTGGTCCAAGTCTCTCAATGAGTTTGTCCATGCAGGGCATCAGATAGGGCAGCACGGTGGCTCAGTGGTTAGCAATGCAACCTTGCAGCACTGGAGTCCTGGGTTCAAATCCCACCAAGGATAACATATGCAAGGAGTTTGTATGTTCTCCCTGTGTTTGCGTGGGTTTCTTCCGTGTACTCTGGTTTCCTCCCACATTCCAAAGACATACTGATAGGGAATTTAGATTGTGAGCCCCATCGGGGACAGCGATGATAATGTGTGCAAACTGTAAAGCTCTTCGGAATATATTAGCGCTATATAAAAATAAAGATTATTATATTATTATATGCATCAAAAGTGAATACCTCATATAGCCTGCAGTAGTCGTTACAAAACCGCCCCTCACCATCTGGCTTCGGCACTAAGATGGGACTCTGGCACCACTTTTTGACTCCTCTATCACACCGAGGTATAGAATTCTCTTTACCTCATTTGTTATTACCTCCCGGCGTGCTTCAAGAATACTATAGGGCTTAAAGTTCACCCTTAAATGCGGCTCTGTTAACATGTCATGCTCCACCACCTGCATATGCCCTGGCAACTCCGAGAACAGGTCATGGTTTCGCTTCAGCAGTTCCTGACACATTTCAGTCTGTACCTATCTAATTTATTGAGTGCGCGTCATTCTCCTCTCCCTACTGTTGACTCTGGGCCGTCGTTGGAGTCTCTGCACTTGTGGCATCCTCCACTTTGGCTTCAGGATGGGCTCCCAGGCAAGGAGCTTCCAGACATTCCAGATCTTGCCATGGCTTGAGCAAGTTCACATGGTATACTTGGCACGGCTATGTTCGACCTGGCTGGTGTACCTTGTACTTCACCTCCTCCAGTTTTTACACGACATCGTATGGGCCTTGCCCCTTGGCTAGGAACTTTCTCTCCACCATGGGGATAAGCAATAGCACACAGTCCCCGGACTGGAACTGCCTCAGCTTTGCTGATCGGTTATAAACCCTTGTCTGTGCCTAGATAATATGTTCTTTCACGATAGGCATTACTTTCACCATCCTCTCCTGCAACTGGGCGACATGCGTTATGATGCGCCGGTGTGGCATGACCTTGGCCTCCCAGGTTTCATTGGTGATGTCCAGGAGCGCTCGCAGATGTCAACCAGACAGGAGCTTGAACGGTGTGAAGCCAGTGGAGGCTTGAGGAACTTCTCTGATGGAGAAGAGCAGGTATAGAAGCAGATAGTCCCATAGTCGATCATCCTTCTCAATGACGTTCTTGAGCATGGCCTTTAAGGTCTTATTGAAACGCTCTACCAGGCCTTCTGTCTGTGGATGGTAAACTGAGGTTCGCAGCTGGGCAATTTGAAGGACCTTACACAGTTCCCTCATTATTTTGCTCATGAAGGGGGTTCCCTGTTCAGTCAAAATCTCCTTTGGCAGGCTTGTCCTAGCTAAAATATGAACAAGCTCCCGGGCGATACTCTTGGCCAAAGAGTTCCTTAGTGGCACCGCTTCAGGGTACCAGGCCGCATAGTCCATGACCACTAGGATGTTCTGATGCCCACGTGCAGACTCAATGAGAGGACTACTAGGTCCATGGCAATTCTCTCAAATGGGACCTTTATTACAGGTAACGGGACTAGGGGACTTCGGAAGTGAGAAGAGGGAGCGGTTATCTAGCAGGTGGAGCAGGACCTACAATAATTTATGATCTCCTAGTAACATCTCAGCAAAAAGAACCTCTGCATTATTCTTTGATGAGTTTTCTCTATCCACAGATGTCCCCCCAAAACATGCGAATGGGCCATGACTAAAACCCTCTTCCCCTCAGTTTGGTCACCCGATAAAATAATTTGCCATTGACTGCAAAGTGTGAGAACCTGGTGTCAGCCCCTGGCTCTTGAGCAAACCCATGATATACGGTCACATTGTCAAATGCCCCCTTTAAGGCAAGGTCACTAACTTGAGCAGTCCCAAAGTTCTCTTCAGGCACTTCTAAGTCAGAGAAATTAGAATTTCGTCCGAGACACTCTGTACAGACCCCTTTTGTCACAAGTCCCAAAATAAAGAAAAATCCTGCCCCAAAATGATGGGATGTATTAAGTCTTTTACTAACCCAATCTCATGGAACTTAATACCACAGTCTGTTCCCATGGTTACTCTCGCCACAGGGTAGTCCTTGGCGTCTCCGTGTATGCAGCGGACACCCACAAACTTATCAGGGATCAACTGGTGGGGAATTGTAGCACTGATTAGGGTGACTAGACTTCCAGAGTCCAAAAGATCAAGAACCAGTACCCCATTGACTGACACGGTACACTTCTGAGGCTCCGCGCCGGGTTGACAGTCCACACTGCAGGCCAGATAGGCGTAATAGGAACAACACCGGCCTAAGCTGCAGTCCCTTGCTTCAAGGGACATGACACTGGGCGGCTGCATGTAAAGGATTGTACATCATCAACAGACCACGTCTTTAACAAAAGCATTAGGGGACCCCTCAGAGGAATCGGGGTGCCCTCCATTTGTGGGTCTAGAAACCCACCGTGGTGGGCCCACACCCCTTTGGGTATCCCAGTATGGGGAAGTGGCAATGTCTGGTTTCCTGATGGATTTTTTGACAACCTGGTACTTCTCCACTAGGCTAACCAGGTTGTCCGCATTCCGAGGGTCGACCTGAGCAACCCATGTCTGTATTGGCCTGGGAATGGAGTGGATGGATCTGTCAATCACCACACGCTCGACCATCTGGGCAAGAGTGGAAGTCTCTTGGTACAACCACTTTTAAACTAGATGCAACAAGTCAAACATCTGCAAGCGAGGGGGTTTATCACCAGCATACACCTGGACTCGCTGGGCTCTAACCGACATAACTTATTTAGCGTATTCTTTGGCATCCTGTAGTGCTAAGTCTTAATGCACCTTTTGGGGTTCGCCTAACAAATATGGCACCATCACTTGCCACATGACTCTGGTGGAAGATTTTCTCATTCAGCCACCCTCTCGAAAACAGTCATAAAAAGCTTCCGCATCATTCCCCGGGGTCATCTTTTGTATGGCTCGTCTTACCGCTTTCCGGGTGTACCTCTCTGTTTTCTGTGAGTGCATATTTATATGTTTCTATTTCACTTATCCCTGCACGTCCTTATCCCTGTACATCCTCCCTTATTAGTCTGGTCTGTGTATACATGTACACTATTACTTCCCACTTCCCTGGGTAGGGGAGGGGGACAGATATAGAGCTGATTCAGGAGTTCAGCAAGGTACTTGGCCCCGACATCTCCACCATCAGAAGTAATCCAGGCAGCAGGGATAGCTCGTGCTCATAAATTTGCTCCTTCACGTTGACCCTCAAGCCTGGGCATTTTCTCTTCCAGCTGACTCTCAGTCGCTCTGGATGGTTAAGGAATTTTTTCAGATGCTGAGTCATATATACGATGACCCCGACCTCATTTCCCTACTACAGTTTAGCTAGAGGAGTATTACTCCGAGTTTCAGAGGTGGTCCACCTATACCAAGTGGAATGACCCTGCACTAAGTAGCCAGTTCTATCAAGGGTTATCTGTAAGGGTAAAGGATGCCTTTGCCCTGCATGAGACTCCAGTCTCCCTTGAGCCGGCCATGTCTAAGGCCATCCGTTTGGACTACCGTCTTCATCAGAGGCATAAGGAGACATTCCAATTTGCAGGGGGACCGAAGTCAAGGGAACCTTGATTGGAGTCAACCTTGGAACCCATGCAGTTGGGTGGGGCGGCACATTTTGTTGGTCCAACGGTAGTTCGGCCTAAAGGGGGAGTGTGTTTCTTCTGTGGTGGAAATGCCCATTTTGTGGGTGCTTTTCATTCCATATCCCTCACCACAGGAAAACTAAAGAGCCCGTACTTATTTCCTGTGTTGGTAGATCTCAATTTTTTCTACTGGCCAAGATCCAGCTTGGCAAAAATAAGGTGGTGATTTCTGTCTTTCTGGACAGTGGGTTTAATTTAATTTACACTAAGTTCGTCCAGGCTCAAGGTCTCAAACCACAAATATTGTCTAGATCAATACCCATTATTGATATTGACTCTGCACCCTTGAGCCAGGGCAATGTTACGCAGTTCGTCCGTATGTTGCAATTACAGGTAGGGGCCATGCAATCTGAATTTATAGACTATTATGTGCTAGACGTCTTTCCCTCTCTTGTGGTTCTTGGACTATGTTGGCTTATGCTGCACAACCCTGTGGTAGCCTTGGGAGGTGGTGAAATGAAAGGAGTATTTCCAAGAACGCTGCTAAGGCACCTGGCTAGCCAGAGTGGGTACCCAATCTCTGCCTTTATACCTGTCAGACTTCGGGGATGTGTTTTCGGAACTGGGTTGCCAAGAACTTGCTCCACATTGTCCTTATGATTGAGCCATTGATCTGATTCCTAGGCTAAGCTGCCAAAGAGTAGGTTATACAATATATCAAGTAAAGAGAGCCATGCCATTCAGGACCATATCGCTGAAAGTCTGGCATAGGGTCATATCAGACCTTCTTCATTTCTCGTTGCTGCAGGGTTTTTCGTTGTCAAGAAAAAAGACGGGGGAGGTTATGCCCTTGCCTTGACTTTCGTGTGCTCAATCGTATCACGGACCAGGATCATTACCTTCTGCCCCTTATCCCGGACCTCTTTAATCAGATTGTGGGAGTCAATTGGTTATCTAAACTGGATCTCAGGAGGGCTTACAATTAGAGATGAGCGAACATGTTCGGAAAACATTTGACAATCTCAAATTCAGCACGAACGTAGCACAATCGGATTCAAGTTCTTCGCTTTCACAAGCATTTTTACTCAAAGTCGGCAAAAGTCGGTCACAGTTTGGAAAATGATCACGTTTCCACTAATGCTTTTGTTATTACTTTGGTTATGATAATGGTGCTGTATGATGAATGTGCGGGCGGGGGGGATGAGTTTGATGAGGGGAGGGGGTGTGTCTAGGTCAGAGGAGCATGTGGAGAGGTTACAGTAGCGGCGCACACTTTTTTTTCTTCCCTTAACTTTATGTGTGTTGATTCTGGCAATCAGTCAGGGCACAGAAACCATCCACAAAGTCATCATGACACAAGATATTCTGTGATTGGTTGCCAAAGTCACATGTTCCTGGCCATGTAAAAAGCAGACATCTGGTTTTGCTGGCGCCATGTGCTCAGTGTCACAGTGCAGTGAGGTCTCTCCTGCGCTAGTGCTGCTGCTGAAAGTGAACTTGTCCTGTGTGAAATTGATCTTCCAGCATCGAAGTAGATTGTGCAAATGTGGCACCCCAGGAGTCCGGTTGCCACAATGGCCTTGCCTCCCTCCAGGGGCGAGTGATGTCATGCCTGGAAGCAAAGAAGGAATTCCCTTACCAGGTAGTTCTTACCAGGAGCTCTAAATCGGACTTCAGGGGAGCTGCTCTTTCTGGTCGGGAGGAGAAAGTTAGTTGGAGTTAGAGCCTGAACAAGGTTGAGAGAGGACGTGTGGAGAGGAGCTGGGATAGAAGCTCTATCTGAGCTCACCCCAGGCTTGAGCACCAGTGACCGGGCACCGGAGCCCGAGGCTGTGTGGGTACTAAAGCCCCGGCAGCAGAATCCGGAGGGCAGGAGACCGCAGGTCCTCTGCCCCAAATGATACTCGACGACACAGCAGCACGTGTGAGCCGGACACGCCAGACAAGAGCAACCCCTGAAACAGGCTCAAGCTGCCTGTCATGCGAGTGGAGGTCTACATAAGCGTCAGACAGAAAGAGGGACTTGAATTGCGTTTACAGCAGCAAGGACCTCAGAGAATAGCGCTAGAAAGGAGGCCTCACAACCCACCTGACTAAGGAAATTCCCAAATTGCTTCCAGGCTGACCGGCTCCAGAACCATCTGTAACCTGAGCCCCGGACAGTACCTGCACTGCTCAGTAAAAGGTAAAGGAAACAACAGCCTTTGTGTCCGTCAGTTATTTCTCCAATCCTCAGCCCTGCATCCCAACGTCCTCCTTCCCTCACAGCCTGCCATATCTGCCCTGGGGCCCCGCTACACCCTTGGGAAGCAATAACATCTCTGCTGCATTACCATTGGCCCCAGAGGAACTGAACTGCAGCATCAGCTATCCCTTGCTGTATACTGTGGGTGGCATCATGAAACTTTCCCTTAAAAACTACCCCTCATCACCCTCATTGCACGCCCAGGGCCACGGACCGGGTCAACGCTGCTGTGACAATCCCCTTTAAGTACTGTCAGACCCGGCCTGAGTATCCCATGGTCCTAGCGGGTGTCGCAACCTGGCGTCACGAACAGGATAGCGTAGCCCGGTACTGCTGGGTACTGTGTGCTGAAGAGCTTGTTAAAACTGGATGAATTGCCGCCATTACAGTGCCACATGATGCGTGGGAATAAACTCAACAAAATGAAATACAGCACAGTGTAAAAAATAAATAAAATTTTTTTTAAAAGAAATCAAAATAATTGATAAAATAAATTTTACACTAAAAACTGAACCCCACTCCAGAATGTGGATGGCAGAACCAACCTAAAATGAAAAGCGAACACCCATGTGCAAAAGAGACAGGGGGAAAAAGAAAACTCAACCCAAGACAGTAGAGGTGTACAATGTATAAATTTTATTAATTACATACATGAAATGGCACAAACATCAATTACAATTAAAAATTAAAAAAGGAAGCATGAATGACACCATTGGTATCCAATACCCGGGTTTTTATAAATCATGTAAACAGGTAAATATGCGTGGGAAGCAGAAAGGGTGTGCCGTCATGGGCAGATCCTGAGAGAGAGTGCAAAAAGAACAGTGCTGCGTTTGCTCAGACATCAGCTGGCAGAGAACAGGGAGCTGAGGCCTGGAATCCTGGCGCACACAGTCCATCCCTCTGACAGAGTAACAGACTGGTAAACCAGCGGGACCACAGAGCCTGGCTAAGATTCACTAGGGGGGGAAGAAAATGTCCAGCTCAGTGTCACGCGGTCTTATGATATGTGTACGATGTCAGTAAACTATTCTTAAAAGAACAACACTCTATACAACATATAGATTAGCAACATCAGCATGTAAATATAGAATAGATTTACCTGACACGATATCCGTTGAACTCAGGGTTAATCTTGAGGACTTGATACACTGTCACAGGAAAGAGGAGGACCGGGGGTCTAACCTGACCCTAAACTGGGGTCCTAACTAATCCCTCACCTTGGAGGTACTGATAATGGTTCAGAGGTCCAAGTCTCCAGCCTAACCCTGTCTCCTATCAGTCCCTGAACCCTGTAATCAGTCCTAAGAAGGATTCTGATTACCACCAAAGGGATATGGGCTGATCTCTGCTAAATACACAGATTAGACATATAAGACAGACTGGAGAAAACACAGACTTGCATACACACTCAAACACAGAAGGAACATAAATGATCTGGGATATTAAACTCTAAGCAAGGTGAGCTTAAAACAACTAAGGAGCTCTTTAACTTAAGTCTATACAGATACAATCCTATCTGTGGTCTGCATGAAGAATTTCACTGGCAACTCCCAACACAGACAACCAGAGATTTAAAGGAAACCAATCAACAAATAATTAATTGCAGCCGGGAGAAAACTGCACCCAGTCCCAGAACTGAGCACAGACAGAATTAACTCCCTAACTGCCAAACACAAAGAAACAGCAACTCAGCTGTGAGAAGTCAGAATGTGCAACCGCGACGATCTTCGTGGCGATGCACACATGACAGTACCCCCCCTTCTACGAGGGGCCTCCGGACCCTCAGGGCCAGGTTTGCCCGGGTGAGTTCTGTGGAAGGTCCGCACCAAACGATCTGCGTTAATGTCAGACGCAGGAACCCACGTCCTCTCCTCTGGACCATACCCCTTCCAATGCACCAAGTACTGAAGGGACCGGCGATTCAGACGTGAGTCAATGATCTTTGACACTTGAAACTCCAAGTTACCATTGACCACCACTGGAGGAGGAGGTAGAGGTGATGGTATGACTGGTGCCACGTACCTCTTAAGTAATGACTTGTGGAACACATTATGAATTTTAAACGTAGGAGGGAGGTCCAGACGAAATGCCACAGGATTAATTATGGAACTGATCCTGTACGGCCCGATGAATCTGGGGCCCAGCTTCCAGGAGGGAACTTTAAGTTTTATATTCCTGGTAGACAACCATACCAGATCGTTCACATTAAGATCTGGACCAGAAACTCTCCTCCTATCAGCCATACGTTTATAACGGTTCCCCATAGCACTCAGATTATTCAATACACCTCTCCACACTGAAGCAAGTGACGACGAGAAACGCTCCTCCTCAGGAACCCCAGAAGGGCCCCCCCCCATTGAATGTACAAAACTGGGGATGAAAACCATATGCCCCAAAAAACGGGGACTTACCAGTGGACTCGCTCCGCCTGTTGTTAAGAGCGAACTCTGCCAGAGGCAAGAAAGAAGACCAGTCCTCCTGGTTCTCTGAGACAAAACACCGAAGATAAGTCTCTAGGCTTTGATTCAGACGCTCTGTCTGACCATTGGTCTGCGGATGAAAAGCCGAGGAAAATGACAATTGCATCCCCCGACGTAAACAAAATGCCCTCCAAAACTTGGACACAAACTGAGACCCCCTATCTGACACCACATCAGAAGGCAACCCATGAAGTCTCACAATCTCCCCAATGAACACCTGCGCCAGAGTTTTAGCATTAGGGAGGGCAGGAAGAGCAATGAAATGTGCCATCTTACTGAACCTGTCAACAACCACCAGTATGACAGTCTTCCCTGACGACTTAGGAAGGTCCGTGATGAAGTCCATAGACAAATGAGTCCATGGACGCTCCGGAAGTTTCAAGGGTAAGAGGGTCCCAGACGGACGGGTATGAGGGGTCTTAGAGCGAGCACAAACCCCACAGGACGCGACAAAAGTTAAAACATCTTTATTAACGTTAGGCCACCAAAACCGGCGAGAAAGGAGATCTAAAGTAGCCTTACTCCCTGGATGTCCTGCTAAAGCAGAATTATGATGTGCCTCAATAACCTTTTGTCTCAACTGATTTGGGACAAACAGTCTCCCTGGAGGTCCTGCAGGGGCGTCCCCCTGAGCCTCTAACACCTCCTCCTCAAGCTCAGAACATACAGCCGACACTACCACCCCCTCCTGAAGGATAGGAATCGGGTCATCCATTTTCCCGGCCCCTGGGAAACTGCGAGACAAGGCATCCGCCTTAACATTCTTAGATCCAGGGCGATAAGTGACAACAAAATTAAACCTGGTAAAAAACAACGACCATCGAGCTTGTCTGGAATTCAGACGCTTAGCAGATTCCAAATACAGCAGGTTCTTGTGATCAGTAATGACGGTGACCAGGTGGACTGCCCCCTCCAAAAAGTGACGCCATTCTTCAAAAGCCAACTTAATGGCCAAAAGTTCCCTATTGCCGATATCATAATTCCTTTCGGCGGACGACAATTTTTAGAAAAGAAAGCGCACGGATGCCATTTACCAGGGGACGGACCCTGGGACAATATTGCACCCACCCCTACGTCAGACGCGTCCACCTCCACAACGAACGGCTGTGATGCATCTGGTTGGATGAGAACGGGTGCCGAAGCAAAACATTTTTTCAAAGAGGAAAAAGCTTGGCAAGCTTTGTCTGACCATTTAGAAAAATCCGTCCCTTTTTTGTCATGTCAGTGGAAGGTTTGACAACAGATGAGAAATTACAAATAAATTTCCGGTAGTAGTTAGCAAACCCCAGAAAACGCTGCAGAGCCTTAAGATCCTCTGGCTGATCCCATTCAAGCACTGCTCTCACCTTTTCAGGGTCCATACGGAAACCGGAGGCTGACACCAAGAAACCCAAAAACTGAAGTTCCTGTACGGCGAATACACACTTTTCCAGTTTGGCGTATAGTTTATTGTCTCGCAAGATCTGCAACACCTGTCTCACATGCTCCTGGTGAGACACAAGATCTGGTGAGTAAATTAAAATGTCATCCAAATATACGACCACAAACAGCCCCACCAGATGACGAAAAATGTCATTAACAAAATGTTGGAATACTGCTGGTGCAGTAGTCAGACCAAAAGGCATGACAAGGTTCTCATAATGTCCCTCCGGCGTGTTAAACGCCGTTTTCCACTCATCCCCTCTTTTATCCTAATCAGATTATACGCCCCCCTGAGATCCAATTTAGAGAACCATTTGGCGCCAACAATTTGATTGAAGAGATCAGGAATCAGAGGGAGTGGATACGGATCTCGAACAGTAATCCGATTAAGTTCGCGGAAATCCAAGCAAGGGCGTAGGCCTCCATCTTTTTTCTTCACAAAGAAGAACCCCGCGGCCACTGGGGAAGATGAAGGTCTAATATGCCCTTTGGCCAGACTTTCCGAAATATAATCTTTCATAGCCTGCCTCTCAGGACCAGAAAGGTTATATAACCTAGCTTTAGGTAACTTAGCATCAGGAAGTAAATTAATAGAGCAGTCATACACGCGATGAGGAGGCAACTCCTGACACCCCTCCTCAGAGAACACATCCCCAAAGTCCTCCAAAAAAGGAGGCAAAGTACTAGGCACGACCGCACTGATGACTGTGTTCATGCAGTTACTTTTGCAAAACTCCCCCCATTGGCTTATATCTCTGGACTGCCAATTAATCACAGGGTTATGTTTAACCAACCAAGGAAGTCCCAACACAATAGGAGTAGGTAGACCCTCCAACACATAACAAGATAATAGTTCCCTATGTATTGCCCCTACCCGAAGGTCAATGTTATGAACCTCATGAACAAAGCTACCTTGGCCGAGAGGCCTGGCGTCAATGGAGAATATAGGGATCGGTTTGACCAATACACTCAGATGCATACCTTGAGCCTGAGCAAACTGAGCGTCAACCAGATTAGCCCCGGACCCACTATCAAGAAGAACAGAAAATCTCTCCACTCTCGTACCAACCACCACCTCCACTGGTACAAGGAACTGAGAAGAACTAGCGGACGAAATACATACTCCCAGGTTGTCGTCCACCACACAACCTGGGATTAACAGTTTTCCGGCGACTTTTTGCTCAACAAGGCACGGGATGGACATCCCCCAACAAAATGTCCCTCTTTCCCGCAGAAGAAACACCTTCTAGTCCTGCGGCGTACCGCCAATCCCCTCCTACGAAATGATGTCCCTCCCAACTGCATAGGCTCCTCCGAACAGACAAGGGGAACCTCAACATAAGGGACTTTAGTAGTAGGTGGAGTAACAACAGGGGGCGGAGTTACCTCGCACCTCTCCCGGAGCCGTCTATCAGTACGGATAGCTAGGGCCATAGCAGCCTCCAGTGATGGAGGAGAATCATACTGAGCCAAAACGTCCTTTAATTTGTCAGAAAGCCCATGACAAAACTGGCTCCTAAGAGCTGGGTCATTCCACTGAGTATCTGTGGCCCATCTACGGAACTCAGAAGCAAATTCCTCCGCCGGACGATCTCCCTGCTGTATCTTACGTAATTTTGTCTCAGCAAGAGAGACCCGATCTGGGTCATCATATACCAAACCCAGGGCAGTAAAAAATCGATCTACTGACTGTAGAGCCGGGGATCCCGGAGGAAGGGAGAAGGCCCAGGATTGAGGGTCCCCTTGTAGGAGCGAGATAACAATTCCCACTCTCTGCTCTTCACTCCCTGATGATCGAGGCCGAAGCCGAAAATACAATTTACATGCTTCCCTGAAGGTAAAAAATTTGTCTCGCCCACCAGTGAACCTGTCCGGGAGAGCTACTTTAGGTTCAAATCTGGTTTGCTCCGAGGGAGACAAAACTTTGGACTTAATGTCCGTCAGCTCCATGGATAATCCCTGCAACTGCAGAGCCAGCTGGGCTACTGGATCCATGGCAACTGGGAATAATTTTATGGGCCAGTGAAAATGTCACGCGGTCTTATGATATGTGTACGATGTCAGTAAACTATTCTTAAAAGAACAACACTCTATACAACATATAGATTAGCAACATCAGCATGTAAATATAGAATAGATTTACCTGACACGATATCCGTTGAACTCAGGGTTAATCTTGAGGACTTGATACACTGTCACAGGAAAGAGGAGGACCGGGGGTCTAACCTGACCCTAAACTGGGGTCCTAACTAATCCCTCACCTTGGAGGTACTGATAATGGTTCAGAGGTCCAAGTCTCCAGCCTAACCCTGTCTCCTATCAGTCCCTGAACCCTGTAATCAGTCCTAAGAAGGATTCTGATTACCACCAAAGGGATATGGGCTGATCTCTGCTAAATACACAGATTAGACATATAAGACAGACTGGAGAAAACACAGACTTGCATACACACTCAAACACAGAAGGAACATAAATGATCTGGGATATTAAACTCTAAGCAAGGTGAGCTTAAAACAACTAAGGAGCTCTTTAACTTAAGTCTATACAGATACAATCCTATCTGTGGTCTGCATGAAGAATTTCACTGGCAACTCCCAACACAGACAACCAGAGATTTAAAGAAAACCAATCAACAAATAATTAATTGCAGCCGGGAGAAAACTGCACCCAGTCCCAGAACTGAGCACAGACAGAATTAACTCCCTAACTGCCAAACACAAAGAAACAGCAACTCAGCTGTGAGAAGTCAGAATGTGCAACCGCGACGATCTTCGTGGCGATGCACACATGACACTCAGGTGGAGATCTAGATTCAGTGGCAGGCGCAGCTGCAGCCCCCATAGGACAGCAGAATCTGGCTGCCGACGCAGCCGCAGCCTCCAGAGTGCAGCAACATCTGGCGACCGCCGTCGCAGTCCCCATAATGCTGCTATCAATGCAGTACATATCGGGAGCGGCCTGGTTACCGCAATACTCAGGGGAGTCGCATACTGACTCCACCCCTTCACATCAAAAGAATGGGGTTTACCAGGTGGTTCAAGAGTATGAGTGGATATTCAGCAAACACCCTTTAGACTTTGGGCAGTTAAAAGGGGTCCAACATCATATCCCCACTGGAAATCATCCACCCATTAAAGTGAGGTACCTGCCTGTACCCCCAGCTCACTATCAATGTGCCAAGAGTATGTTACGGGAGGTGAAGGAGGCTGGGGTGATCAGAGACAGTTGTAGCACCTGGGCATCTCCACTAGTCCTCATTAGAAAGAAAGATGATACAATGAGGATGTGTGTTGACTACAGGCGAATTAACAGCATTACCCACAAAGACGCCTATCCGTTACCTAGGATTGAGGAATCACTAGCTGAACTGAGAACCGCTAACTATATCTCTACTTTAGATCTCACCAGTGGGTATTGGCAGGTTCCCATGGCAGGGGCGGACAAAGAGAAGACCGCCTTCGCAACACCAATGGGCCTCTTAGTGTTCAACTACATGCTGTTCGGACTTTGGAATGCACCAGGGATGTTCCAGAGGTTGATGGAGTGTTGCCTCGGACACAAGAACTTCGATACAGTTCTGTTGTACCTAGATGATGTCATTGTCTTCTCCAAGACCTATGAAGACCATTTGAAGCACCTGGACAAGGTGTTTGAGGCCCTGTCCAACTTTGGCCTGAAAGTAAAACTGTTCAAATGCCACCTTATGAAGCCCAAGGTGCAGTACCTAGGCCACGTAGTGAACGCGGAAGGCGTGGCACCAGACCCCAACAAAGTCACTGTCATCCTGGACTGGCAGAGGCTCAGCAACATTCATGAAATACGTCAGTTCCTCTTGTTGGCAGGCTACTACCAAAGGTTCATCAAGGGCTTCATTTAAATAGCTGCACCCCTGCAAAACCTTCTCGTGGACCAGCCTAAGAAGGCCAGGAAGAAGAGTCCTACGTTTGACTGGAATGATGAACTAGACAGATCCTTCACCTGGTTGAAGTTGGCTCTTACGGGAAATGAAGTCCTTGCCTACCCTGACTATGAGCAACCATTTATACTGTATACCGATGCCAGCAATGTGGGATTTGGAGCAATGCTGTCCCAAGTGCAAAAAGGCAGAGAAAGAGTGATCGCCTACACTAGCCGGAAGCTTTGCCCCACTGAAAGGAACCCTGACAACTACAGCTCCTTTAAACTTGAGTTTCTCGCCATAGTCTGGTCCGTGACCGAACGATTCAAACACTACGTGGCTTCGGTGAAGTTTACCATCTTCACGGACAACAATCCGCTGACTCACTTGGAAACTGCAAAGCTAGGTACGCTGGAGTAGCGATGGATGGCCTGGCTGTCCAACTACGAGTTTACCATCAAGTACCGGGCGGGGCATAAGAACACCAATGCTGATGTGTTGTCCAGAATGTCCAATTTACCAAATGGGGAAGAGGACCAGGAAGAGCTAGAAGAACTCGAGTTACCAGCCTTCTGCCACCCTGGAGCGGCCTAGTGCTCCCACTGTGTGAGGGACAAGAGCTATGTTAAGCAGGAAGCCACGTTGAATCCGTTGCCCCACCATGTGTGGGCAGAGACACAGGATAGCGATCGGGCAGTCCACCTAGTAAAGGAGTTACTGACACACTCTTCTCGTGCCAGATGCTCCACAAGAGACCCAACAGTTGTGGAAGGAAAAGGGTAGGCTATTCATCTACGAGGGAAAGCTGTGTCGGAGGAGTGTCAACTCCCCAACTCATGAACTGGTCTGGCAGGTGGTAGTCCTGAAGCAGGATGCGCCAATGGTCCTGGAAGTGTACCAAGATGGAGCAGGACACTTCGGATGGAAGAAGTTGGATGTCCTACTTCGCGAGAGATTCTACTGGGTTGGTATGAAGAAGGCCATTGAAGAGTGGTGCCGAGAGTGTGGACCATGCAACCTGTGCAGAAAGGACAGTAACAGCCAGCGAGTCCCGTTACAGCTAATTATCAATAAACAGCCGCTTGAACTGGTAGCCTTGGACCACGTGAAGCTGACCCCAAGCCGTTCAGGATATGTCTACGCCCTCACCATAGTGGACCATTACTCAAGGAACCTGGTAGTTGTGCCTGTTAAGGACCAAACAGCAAAGACGGCAGCCAAAGGTTTCAAGAACACTTTGTCGACCGCACAGTTACCCAGAGCGAGTGCTTACCGACCAAGGCCCAGCTTTCGAAGCAGAAGTGTTCCAGTAGTTCTGTAACCTGTACGCTGCAAGAAAATCAGGATGACGCCGTACCATCCACAGACAAATGGCCTGTGTGAGAAAATGAACCAGGTGGTAATTAACCTATTGAAGACCCGCCCCTGAAAGAGAGAAACCTGTGGCCAGAGAAGTTGCCGGATCTGGTAGATCTCTACAATCATATCCCTGTAAACTCCACCAACTGTACTTGCTTGATGAGAGCAAGACCTGGCAAGTTACCCATTGACTTGGACAAGGGAGTTTTAACACCTGAAGTAACATCACCAGATGCAGATTGGGATACAGAGCAGCAGCAGCAGTACCGCAAAGTGCAAGAATGCGCAGAGAAGAGTTTGTCCCAAGCAAGACAGACGCAGTAAAGAAACTACAATCAGCGCACCCCTGCAGTTTCCCTGTCACCTGGAGAACAGGTATGCAAACGAAAGAGATGACTTCATAAACTTGATGACCAGTGGGAGGCTGAACCATACACCGTCATGCCTTCAGACTTTGATAACACCAAGGCGTGCCTCATCAGCAAAGATGGAGGAGAAAACTCCACGGCAGTTTCGAGGGATCATCTGAAACCATGCCCTGACCAACTGAAGGAAAAGATTGGAGATAAGGACATTCTTCAGCCAGTAAAAGAAGAAGAAAAGATCAGCACTGTACTCGGCGAGTTCCCTTCAAATTGGACAAGAGTGAATCAGGCCATAGTTGTGCCCGTCTTGACCTTTCCCCAACTAGTAGTGCTAGGAAGAGATGCGACTCAAGACCAACCTGAAAACCAGTGGGCTCAAGCAGTAAATGCCACACCAGCAGTGGAGCAAGAGAGTCCACCCCTGCCAACGGTGAATCTGTCATGCCCACAGAGAGCTGGAGTAGTCATAGAAAATCAGGTATACTTGTGCTATGTAGAGTCACCTGTAGTGTAGCCAATAGAGAATGCACTACACCAGTGGTAGCAAGAATAGTGAATCTGTTCAGGTCACTGTCAATACCTGTACTGCGTAGATCTTCTCGTAGTACTAGAGGTCAGGTCCCAGCCCGGTATAAGAACTAAAATGCCGCTTTATTAGTACTGTAAATAAGTAAATAATGTTTATAATTGCAACCATTAAGTATATGAACCTACAGAGACTTACTATATTAACTTTTGAGCACTCTTGTTTTCTTGATTATTTGGACGATTGGGTCACTGGGCTCGTAGTGACCAGGACAATGATTGTAAATAGTTGGCACCGGTGACTGCAGAACAAAAACTGTCTGGCGTGACCTGAAGAAGTAGTCCAACCTGGTGACCACTCATGCCTGTAGTCACGCCCAGGGCCCACGTTGGGGGTTTGAGACGGGTTCCCTCATATTGTACTTTGTAGGGTGAAAAGGACGCCCCATTTCATGGCTTTGCCGAATTTATATATCTGTTGTTAAAATCTTGTAAAAAGTTATGTTTTATTTCTTTTGTGTTTCCTCAGTCCGGGAGTACTGAATTGTACTAGGGGGGAATGTGGCACCCCAGGAGTCTGGTTGCCACAATAGCCTTGCCTCCCTCCAGGGGGGAGTGATGTCATGCCTGGAAGCAAAGAAGGAATTCACTTACCAGGTAGTTCCAGCATTCAACACAGTTGCTGCAGGGGGACCTCTAAACCCAACTTCAGGGGAGCTGCTCTCTCTGGTCGGAAGGAGGAAGTTAGTGGGAGTTAGAGCCTGAACAAGGTTGAGAGAGGACGTGTGGAGAGGAGCTGGGGATAGAAGCTCTATCTGAGCTCACCCCAGGCTTGAGCACCAGTGACTGGGCACCGGAGCCCGAGGCTGTGTGGGTACTAAAGCCCCGGCAGAAGAATCCAGAGGGCAGGAGACCGCAGGTCCTCTGCCCCAAATGATACTCGACGACACAGCAGCACGTGTGAGCCGGACACGCCAGACAGGAGCGACCCCTGAAACAGGCTCAAGCTGCCTGTAATGCGAGTGGAGGTCTACATAAGCATCAAACAGAAAGAGGGACTTGAATAGAGTTTACAGCAGCAAGGACCTCAGAGAATAGCGCTAGAAAGGAGGCCTCACAACCCACCTGACTAAAGAAATTCCCAAATTGCTTCCAGGCTGACCGGCTCCAGAACCATCTGTAACCTGAGCCCCGGACAGTACCTGCACTGCTCAGTAAAAGGTAAAGGAAACAACAGCCTTTGTGTCCATCAGTTATTCTTCCAATCCTCAGCCCTGCATCCCAACATCCTCCTTTCCTCACAGCCTGCCATATCTGCCCTGGGGCCCCAATCCACCTGTGGGGAGCGATAACATCTTTGCTGCATTACCATTGGCCCCAGAGGAACTGAACTGCTGCATCGGCAATACCATTGCACACCTAGGGCCACGGACCCAGTCATCTCTGCTGTGGCAATCCCCTTTAAGTACTGTCAGACCCGGCCCGAGTATTCCACGGTCCTAGCGGGTGTCGCACAAACACTGTGTGGCAATCTCCGGAAGCCCCATTAGCTACTCTAAATCGTTTGTGCTAACACTGTGTATCAGTGACAAATCAGAAGGCCAGATTTTCACTTAAAAATCGTTAGGCCTAATATAATGTTGCAGCCTGGAGGGCCAATTAGCTACTCCAAATTGTTTGTGCTAACACTTTGTTTCAGTGGCAAATCAGAAGGCCAGATTTCCACTTAAAAATCGTTAGGCCTAATATAATGTTGCAGCCTGGAGGGCCAATTAGCTACTCCAAATCGTTTGTGCTAACACTGTGTATCAGTGACAAATCAGAAGGCCAGATTTCCACTTAAAAATCGTTAGGCTTAAAGGGCCCGTCTCACATAGCGATATCGCTACCGAGATCGCTGCTGAGTCACTAGTTTTGTGACGCAGCAGCGAGCTCACCAGCGATATCGCTGTGTGTGACATTCAGCGACGATCAGCCCCCCTGCCGGGTATCGCTGATCGTCGCTGAAATGTCTGGACCTTTTTTTGATCGCTGGTTTCCCGCTGACAGGCACGCATCGCTGCGTGTGACAGGCGGGAGACCAGCGATCCGCTGGTAACCAAGGTACACAGCGGGTTTCCAGGCGCGGGGCTGTGCCTAGAAACCCGCTGTGTACCTTGGATACCAGCGCCCTGATGCAGGGAGCTGGATATCCAAGGTACACAGCGGGTTTCCAGGCACCGCGCAGCGCTTGGAAACCCGCTGTGTACCTTGGATACCAGCGCCCTGCATCAGGGCGCTGGTATCCAAGGTACACTGCGGGTAACTAAGCGATGTTACCCCAGTGTCGCTGTCCCAGATCGCTGCCTGAGCTGCCTGTTTGGCAGCTCAGCAGCGATCATGTAGCGATACACCAGCGATCCTGACAAGTGCATATCGTTGTCGGGATCGCTGGTGTATCGTTATGTGAGACCCAGCCTTAATATAGTGTACAGCCTGGAGGGCCAATTAGCTACACCAAATCGTTTGTGCAAACATTTTGTTCAGTGGCAAATCAGAAGGCCTGATTTCCACTTAAAAATTGTTAGGCCTAATATAGTGGTGCATCCACGAGGCCCAATTAGCTGATGCAAATCGTTTGTGTTAAAACTGTGTTTCAGTGGCAAATCAGAAGGCCAGATTTTCACTTAAAAATCGTTAGGCCTAATATAGTCTTGCAGCCTAAAAGGCCAATTAGCAACTTCAAATTGAGTTAAAACATTAAAAGACGAAGCCTTGTACCTGTATTTCCTGTATTCAATCAGGATGATCGTCTCCGCAATATCATTGATGATGGATGCAGGGTGGTAGCTAAAAGGGGCACTTCACTTGGAGAATTGCTATCTCCCAGCTTAGCACGAGCTCACAAATCACCCACTACATGGCTGTCAATCACAGGTTTCTTCAGGTGTGCACAAAGCAGATGTAATGTGTGCTGATATTCAGACGGCAACAAACATTCTTTCTCTTCTTCGCTTAATGTTTCTTTCCCGTGTACGTGAGTTAAGTGTTAAAGTGAATGAAAGATCAACTGAATAAACACTGTCTCGTCCTCTCCAAAGACCACTGACAACATCTGTTACTGGCCGGGCTACTCAACTCCCTTTCTTTGGCAGCCGCACAGCGGTATGCCTTGTACTTGAGGCTCAGAAAGAGCATGTGGTATAGTGGATGGCAAGCGCTGCATCAAGTGGCCTCTCCTCCTTTTCCTCCACCTTAACATCATACATACTACAATCCTCAGAGGTGGCACCCCAATCACCCTTGTTTCCCCCCACATCAAAAATTTCCAAACCCCCAACTGACTGTGGGAAACCTCAGATGAGCCATTCTGAAGAGCTGTTCACACATTCTATTCCATGGGCATCAGAGGTCTGCTCTGAAGAAACACAGAATTCAAAGGAGGAAGGTGTATGGAGACGGCGAGGACTCTTATTTTCCCCCTCTCTATTGTAAGCCGGGCATATGTACCCCATGCGGTACCCTGATGATGTACTTGTGTACTAATGTGTTGATGTTTTATAAGTGTATGTGCTGTTTTTGTATACCTGTTACTGTGTTGTGTAAACTGCACTATGTTCTTATGATTAGTCTAGGGATAGAAGGTGTTAAACAAGGGGGCTGGAGTAACAGCCTAAGAGAGGCAGGAAGTTCCTGCTTCAAGAGCAGTGCCAGGGCAGGCTTGCCCAGGGCAGGACGCTCTGCCTGGTCGGGAACCTAGTATTCCCTGGAGGGTAGAAAGTGCTGCCAAGGGCTGCCTCGCAGTAAAGAAAGTGCTGCCAAGGACTTCCAGACAGTGGAAAAAGGGCACTGGAATTGTGTGAGTGCCCACCAAAGGACTGTTTGTTCCCAGGAACCGGATGGGAGCTGACAATGCTGCATATCTGGATAGGGAAAGCGCAGGAAGTTTTATCTCTTTTATCTCATCGTTATTAAAAGTTTGCCAGTGTTGGGACCGAAGTGTGATGTGTGGTACATCCAGAGGACGCCGTTCCAGCATGGGGAGCAACCGTTTGCCGGAGGTAACTAACTGTGCCACAGGGCTGGGACGTTATCCGTCTTTACATGTGCAAGGGGCCGGGGTGCTTACTGACTGTGTCCTAGTGAACCCAGTCATGACTACCACCCCGTGCCACCTTGTTACAAAAGCATCTGCACCGATGCCCAAAATTTTTTCATGCTGGTTCCGGGGCTGGGCAAAGTACGGTCCGAGCAGAATTCAGACCCTCGTCACCAGACGTTAACCACCAAGGGTGAAGGTGATTCTGATGAGACTCAGATACCAGAAGTGCACGCGTAGTGTATTGTGGTGTCAGGGCAGGAAGAGGAGGAGTATGACCCTCAAGGTGAGGAGTGTGAGAAAAGAGAGGATGTGGTTGTCGATCCCACTTGGTGAATCCAGAGGTATTCAGCTGAGTAGCTTAGCAGAGGAGGTGGATGAGGAGCAATATGAGGAGGTTATGTTGCGCTTCCCACACATGCATGAAGTGACACAACCATGATAAGCACTGCATCCTTAGCCCCAGCACCGGTCGCGAGTGTGCAGTTCACAGGGGTAGCAAGGGTTGCCTAGCCTGGGCAATTTGTGAGACTGCAAAGGATGACCCAACACAAGTTATCTTTCAAATTTGCAAAAACAAAATCAGTAGAAGCAAAAAATCCAATAATTTGACAACTACATGCATGAACTGGCACATACACGATCAACATGCCTTAGTATGCGAATCTCACTGCGCTAAAATGCGAAATAGCGGGCCTCGCCAACCACAGGCCGTCCCATTAAACCTATCTGCTGCTTCTTCATCCTCGGTCACCATTCCAAGTCTTCACACACAGGTCTCCGGCCGCAGAAATTACAATTGTTTACCCACCACAGTTGGATTGAGTGAGAGCCGGGTGGTCAGCTGTTACGGAAGTAGACATGACTGCTGCTTTTGTGTCACCTAGCACAACACATCTTTCTCAGTCCACCATAACATCTCCGCCTACACCTTACTCACAGTCCAGCAGTTTGTCTTGTTCTCCATACCCCGCCCTCTCTCAGCACAGCAGCCAGCCCTCGGCCCTGCAGTTGTGGTCAAGTAAAAGAATGTTTCCTCTTACACTGTGGATCGCCCGCCAGGGCAGTGGGATACTCGATACTGGGCTGGTGTACTGAAGGCATGTGTCACAGCGGCAGTGACCAGGTCCATGGCCCTGGCGTCCAATAAAATGGTAATATTTACAGGGGATGTTTAGAGTTTGTAGTAAGGTATTCGTGATGCCACTTGTGGTATCTGCTCAGAGATGACCAGTGCTGCAGTGCAGATCCTCTGAGACTGATGGTGTGATGCAGCAGAGTGAAGCTGGTGGTCTCAGGGCAGGTAGATGTTGTACTATTAGAGTAATGGTGCTGAGAGATGTAGCTGAGTGTAGTAAGTGACGCAGGAAGAAACTGAGAAACAATCAGTGAGTTGCAGTTTCCAAAGCTTTACTCACAGTTCTGGCTGCCAGCAGAACAGATGCCTACTTGGTACTGTGTCCTCCAGGTGAGGGGCTCAGCAAACCCCCTGGTAGTTTGGGAAACACCTTTCCAGGACTCCTTTCTATATGTGTTCCTTTTACTGGCTGTCTCACTGTGCTGATTTTCCCGCCTTCTATCCTTCCAGCACCTTCACAAACAGTGTCCCAGATCAGCGGCTGCGAATCCTGTTGGATAACGTCTTATCTTTGCGTTTCCTTGATTCTATATAGCTACCTCTCCGGCGAAGATAATTGTGGTAGTTGTCTGTGATCCCTAAAGTTATCACAGCAGTCGACTTGCTAGCTGAGTCATAAAATCCTCCACTAGGCTAAGAGGTCGAGTTCGCTCTGCGACCTGGTCCCTCTGCCAATAGATCGGGACCGACGGATGGTTCTTGCTCTCTCCGTATCCCTAGGACCCCTTCCTTTCTCTCTCCAGAAGCTTCTCTCTCTTTCTGCTTCTTTCTCCTTCACTCTCCACTTCCCGGACCAAGCTCTTCCCAGCTCCTAGTCCCCTCTGAGTCTCTCTCTAGACTCCTTCCTTTTCCTCCGCAGCCTCCCCTCACTGGGAGCTGCTTCACTACATGTCCGTCTCCTTCCTCTTCCTCCTCACGACTCTCTAAACTCTGTCCTTGCTTCCTAAAGCTTCACTCGTCCCTTGCTACTTACTAACTCCACCCACCCATACACTCTTTACTAACCAGCCTGGGATGAGACCATCCTCCCGCAGGGTACGTCCAGGGTCCCCAGCTGCTATAGTGTGTGTTGGGTGCAGGTGTTAGAGTCCTGGGTGGTGCTCCCTCCTTACCTGAGAGTGAAGTATCTGGGTGAGGTGCAATACCTCTGTGGCGACTGAACCCTCTGGGGCACCACACATGGAAAAGCTAAAAGCTTCAACTCCACCATCTCCAATCTGTTGGCCATGGAAATGCTGCCTTTCTGCCTGGTGAATACAGACAGTTTCCAAAAGTTGATAGCCGTCGCAGTCCCCTGATCCAGTTGCCCAGTCGCCATTATCTCTTTAACATCACCCGTTCCCTGAAAAAATCTACGTCTGCCAGGGTGCTTTTCACCACGGAACCTAGATAATCAACCATGGGCAGGGGCATTACATCTCGCTGATTGGGGACTGGGTGACTCTGGTGGCTATGGGGGGCAGGCGGTGAAGGGTATGCTCCACAAATTTGGAATCTCCAAGGCTTGCGAGACAAACCTCTGTATCAAACAGTTCCTCCACTGCTTCTGCCTCCTCCATCTCCTCTGGGGCCTCCACCTGTGCCCTCAACCTCTCCCATAATCAGTCAACAGTGCAGATAGACTCTGACCCACCTCCGTACTGTGCAGCCATAGCTCACAGCAATCAGGCAGTGTTTAAATTAATAGGCATTGGAGATCGCAGTCTCACAGCTCAAGAGTTGTGGACAGGTATCCAGGTCGAGTTAGAGCAGTGGCTGTCTCCACCAAACCTGGAGCCAGGGAAGGCCATGTGCGATAATGGTCCAAACCTGGTGGCGGCCATACGCCGTTGCAACCTCACACACGAGCCTTGCATAACTTACATCCTCAACCTGCTGATACAGCAATTTCTCTGCCATTATCACAGCCTGAATGTGCTGCTGCAGAAAGCACGGTTGCTGTGTGCTCATTTCCGAGGATCGACTTGCATCGTTATCGACTTGCATCGCTATAGAGGTCTTTCAGCCTCCCAGTTAACCTTTTGATTAACGATGTTCCGACATGGTGGAATTCCACTCTGCAAATGTTGCAGCAGCTGAGCCAGCAACGATGAACCCTTGTGCAGTATGTCCTTTTGCATAGCTTGGGCCAGCGCAGTCTGGACGTGGTGCAAATCACGCTGTAACCGGGTTACCATGACACTGTGGAGCCAGAAGACCGCAGCGTCTGGTTGCTCCTACTCTGACGCTGAGAAGAAGCACTTCTCCTTCATTTTAATGGTGTTTATTCCTTCTGGAAAAATAGGGGTTAATCGGCCATGTTGGAAATCTCTGAGCTCACAGCTGAGCTCAGTTAGCCATTCCTTTCTCCTTTATAATCTGTGTTCTGATGAAAATCCTTGTCAGAGCTAGAATTTGCTGCACGGCTTCAGAAGGGATAGGCGTTCATATCAGAAGGAATGTTCGAGGAGTTACTGTATCTGTGACTGTTGCTTGGTTTGTAAGTATGGCATTTCCCTATCCTTCTCTATTTTGGTTTATTCCCCTACCTCTAGTCCCAGGTGTATTCCTCTCTTATAAGTGAGTGAATATTCTGTATGCCTGGAGTTTTCTGTTAACCCTTGTTTGTGTTGCCTTGTTTGTCGGGTTGGTGTACTACAGTGCACAGAAGTGCCCCTCTTCCCTGGGTTCGGAAAGAGAACAGATGGAGGGCTGAACCAGGAGATAAGGTAAAAGGGGAGGCCCCAGCATCTTCACCTTAAAAAGTATCTCGGGGAGTAGGGCAAGCTAAGGCGCCCACTAGTATTAGGGACAGGGAAGGAGACCCTGGTCCCGGGTCTAAGACAGCTGTGTCATAACACACGCTTGCAGAGTGGGCACAGGTGAAGGACCTCTGCACCCTTCTGCACAGTTTTGAAATGGCTACTAAGATGGTTAGCCCTGATGATGCCGTCATCAGCATCACTATTTGGGTCATCTACGTGATGGAGCACACTTTGAATAGTCTGCGTGAGGAGGTGATGGTCACAGAGGAAGAGTTGGAAGCAGAGTAGGAAGCGGAAGGGATAACAATATCTCAAATTTCCGAACTGTCGTCGCACAGGCAGGTGCCATGGGAGAGTGGCTTACAGCGATCAAGGGGGTTCATGATACCAACAGCAGGAGCCGAAGAACAAATGGAGGAGAACGAGGTGATGGACTCGCAACAGTCAGCAGATTTCCCGGATCCGTGCATTCCTCGACCTTGAAACTACAAAAACACTAGTGCATGCCCTCATCATCTCCCGCCTTGACTACTGCAACCTCCTACTCTCTGGCCTTCCCTCTAGCACTCTGGCACCACTCCAATCCATCCTGCACTCTGCTGCCCGACTAATACACCTGTCTCCCTGTTATTCCCTAGCCTCTCCTCTCTGCCAAGCCCTTTATTGGCTTCCTATCGTCCAGAGGCTCCAGTTCAAAACCCTAACCATAACCTACAAAGCCATCCACAATCTGTCTCCTCCATACATCTGTGACATGGTCTCCCGGTACATACCCAAACACAACCTCAAGATCTCCTCCTCTACTCCCCTCTTATCTCTTCTTCCCACAACCGCATACAAAACTTCTCCTGTGCCTCTTCCATACTCTGGAACTCTCTACCCCAACACATCAGACTCGTGCCTACCATGGAAACCTTCAAAAAGAACCTGAAGACCCACCTCTTCCGACAAGCCTACAACCTGCAGTGATCATCAGTCTACTGAACCACTGCACGACCAGCTCTATCCTCTCCTAGTGTATCCTCACCCATCCCTGTAGACTGTGAGCCCTTGTGGGCAGGGTCCTCTCTCCTTCTGTACTTGTGTGTGCCTTGTATTGCTCACGTTTACTGTACTTGTCTATATTTGCCCTTTTTCACATGTAAAGGGCCATGGAATAAATGGCGCTATAAAAATGTATAATAATAATAATAATAATTTTTGAGACCAGCCTGTGCACCAGCAGAAGAGAGTGCAAGTCTGACATGTGAAAGACTGGAAAGGATGGTGCAGAAGTATCTGGAGTTCAATATCAATGCAATTGGGGTGGGTTTGAACCCTTTTATATTTTGAGCTTCAAAAATGGAAGAGTGGCCTGAGCTTGCCATGCCCAGCAACCAGCATTCTCTCAGAACGTATCTTCAGCGCTGCTGGTAGTGTCCTGACAGATTAGCGCATTCCGCTGTCCCATCAAAGTGTAGACCATGGATCTCCGATGACTTTTGCACCCCAGTTGCTGATTGAGCAGACTAGGCAATGGTGTTGTTTTTAGTGTCATGTATTGATCTCACGTTATTGCAGTCTGGGCCATCTTTGTGCTGTCTTCTGTGCCTGCTGTTGCTACTGCTGCTGATGTTACAAAAAAATTTTTAAATGTGGAGACTCAAAGTTGTGTCTCCATCTGGTTGGTTGTCTGTAGTAGAAGGTGTGTCAGAGGCCTATTATACTGTTTCTACTCTGTGGAAATTGATGCCACTTTAGTGCTGTGTGCCAATTATTTTTTAAATGTGGAGACTCAAAGTTGGGTCTCCATCTGCTGGGTTGCCTGTGTAAGTAGGGCTCCCAGACAGGCAGGCCTGCACTCATATTCAGTCAACTACCTGTATTACATTCCTTACATTTTTCTACCAATAGTACTGTGTGAAACTGATGTTTGTGCCAAATGATTGTGGCAGGAAAAAAATAAAAATATATAATAAGAAATTGGAGGTGGACTGATGATGTTAAAATAGAGCTTTTTGACCACAATGATCAAAGGAATTTCAGGAAAAGAACATGTTGCCAACCATTAAGCATGGGAGTGGATCAATCATGCTTTGGGTATGTCTTGCAGCCAATGACAAGGGGAACATTTCACTGGTAGAAAAAAGAATGGATTCAATTCAATTTCAACAAACTCTTGATGCAAACATTACACCATGTAAAAAAGCCAAAGCTGAAAAGAGGGTGGCTTTTATAAATGGATAATTGTTCACTAATAATCCAAAACACACATCAAAATCCACAATAGACTACCTCAAAAGGCACTCACAGTCCATGGCCCTCACAGTCCCTGATCTTAACTTAATTGAAAATCTGTAATTAGACCTCAAAATAGCAGTGCGTGCAAGATGACCCAGAAATCTCACAAAATTGGAAGAATTTTCCAAGGAAAAATGGATGAATATCTCTTAAGCAATAATTGAAAGACTCTTGGCTGGCTACAAAAAGTGTTTACAAGCTGTGATACTTGCAAAAGGAAGTGCTGCTAAGTATTAACAATGGAGGGTGCTCAAAGTTTTGCAGCGGCCCATTTTCCTTTTTGTAATTTTTAGAATGTAAAAGATGAAAATATATATATTCAATTGGTCCAAAAGTTCAATGTAATATCTTACATTGATGGTAACATAGTTACATAGTAACATAGTTATTAAGGTTGAAGGAAGACTTTAAGTCCATCTAGTTCAACCCATATCCTATCCTAACCTGCCCTAACATGTTAGGATAGGATATGGGTTGAACTAGATGGACTTAAAGTCTTCCTTCAACCTTAATAACTATGTTACTATGTAACTATGTTACCATCAATGTAAGATATTACATTGAACTTTTGGACCAATTGAATATATATATATTTTCATCTTTTACATTCTAAAAATTACAAAAAGAAAAATGGGCCGCTGCAAAACTTTGAGCACCTCCATTGTTAATACTTAGCAGCACTTCCTTTTGCAAGTATCACAGCTTGTAAACACTTTTTGTAGCCAGCCAAGAGTCTTTCAATTATTGCTTAAGAGATATTCATCCATTTTTCCTTGGAAAATTCTTCCAATTCTGTGAGATTTGTGGGTCATCTTGCACGCACTGCTATTTTGAGGTCTAATTACAGATTTTCAATTAAGTTAAGATCAGGGGACTGTGAGGGCCATGAACTGTGAGTGCCTTTTGAGGTAGTCTATTGTGGATTTTGATGTGTGTTTTGGATTATTAGTGAACAATTATCCACCCTTTTGAAGGTATTGCTATTATAGCCAGTGCTGGAGCAGACGTCTTTGGGACGAAGTCCTGCATTTCCCCTTCTGAGCATGCCCAGGGTGAGATCTCTCATTGGAGATCAGGGGTCACATGCTCAGGTGCTTCGGCAGCTCCTATTGGTCTGCCAGGAAGGTCCTGTGACTACTGGAGTTCTGGAACAAGTTTCATTGGTCCTTGTTTCTGGCAGGTCCTGTAGCTGTTATTATAAAAGGGTGGCAATGCTGAGCCGCCATGCGCTAGTATCAACCGTTATATGTGGTCATGCGTGTGTGTGGTTAGGGCCCCGGCTGAAATAAGTCCCTAGAATACCGACTTAATCGGTGAGGAGTTTGGTATGCTAGCTGGTCAGGGTCGGTGTCCTAGATGCCCTAGATTACCGGCATAACCGGTGAGGAGTTTGATTGCCGTACTCAGGGTCTGGCGTTCAGACGCCATAGATTGCGGGTGACTCCCGCGAGGACATTAGCGCATGATCACGTTCTATGTTCGCTTAGCAGTTAACTGTGTACCTGGGTGCCTGACAGGACACAGTACTTTTTCTCAGCGGCTCTGTGACGTAACAGGGTTCGCTTTCAACGCTAGACAGCGCCCTAGCGTGTTTATTTTGCGACTTAGTTGTGTTTAGTGAGTTCGCACACATCGCCATATAGCGCTGCGGCACTCCTTCTAGTGGCTCTGTGGAATAACAGAGTTCGCACTTATTGCCACAGCGCGTTACGGCATTTATTTTGGCGACTCTGCGGGATAACAGAGTTCGCTTCTTGCGCCATTTTACCAGCAGCAGGCTCCGCCTGCACGGTGGACCCCGGGCTGCGAATGCACCTCTCTACATCAAATATTTGGTGCGTTCCGCAGACCCTTACACGGATAAGGCTTAAAGCGTACTATTCGACTAAACCTGATATTCCAGACCCTCCTGTACAGTCGAATCCTAAACTACTGTCCTCTCTAAGTCTTAGCCTGTGTAGTAAAAGTGTCTTTCGCCCTCCGCAAGCTTCACATGCTGTGGAAACCTTTATTAACTTTGTACAGAGAACATTTCAATCTTTGAGGGATGACATTGATAAAGGCACACTTTTTTATCCCTCTAACTTCTCAATAGCAGAACGAGAAGCATTTAAGTCTCTACAGGATGACAACTCAATGGTTATAAAACCAGCTGATAAGGGGGGTGCCCTCGTGCTGATGAACAAGACGATGTACCTAAAGGAGATTAGACGACAATTAAGTGATACATCAATCTATCAACTTTTGATTAAAGATCCCACCAATGACATCAGTCACAAAATTGACACTATCCTATGTAAATATTCAATCCTGGGGATACTGGACCAGAAAACGTGTGATTTTCTTAGTAATGAAAACCCTAACACACCGGTTTTTTACATCCTCCCGAAGGTCCACAAAAATCTAGAAAGACCCCCCGTAGACCAATTGTGGCTTCCACCAATTCAATCCTCTCACCACTGGCAGTATTCCTAGAGAAAATTCTCACCCCACTAATATAGTCATGGCCAAAAGTTTTGAGAATGACACAAATATTAATTTTTACAAAGTCTACTGCTTCACTTTTTCTAATGGCAATTTGCATATACTCCAGAATGTTATAAAGAGTGATCAGCTTAACAGCAATTACTTGCCAAGTCAATATTTGGCTAGAAAATGAACTTTATTCCCCAAAACACATTTCAACATCATTACAGCCCCGCCTTAAAAGGACCAGCTAACCTCTTTTCAGTGATTGCTCCATTAACACAGGTGTGGGTGTTGATGAGGACATGGCTGGAGATCAATCTGTCATGATTAAGTAAGAATGACACCACTGGACACTTTAAAAGGAGGCTGGTGCTTGGCATCATTATTTCTCTTCTGTTAACCATGGTTATCTCTAAAGAAACACGTGCAGTCATCATTGCAATGCACATAAATGGCCTAACAGGGAAGAGTATCGCAGCTACAAAGATTGCACCTCAGTCAACAATCTATCGCATCATCAAGAACTTCAAGGAGAGAGGTTCCATTGTTGCCAAAAAGGCTTCAGGGCACCCAAGAAAGACCAGCAAGCGCCAGGACCGTCTCTTAAAAGTGTTTCAGCTGCGGGATCGGGCTACCAGCAGTGCAGAGCTTGCTCAGGAATGGCAGCAGGCAGGTGTGAGTGCATCTGCACGCACTGTGAGGCGGAGACTCTTTGAGCAAGGCCTGGTCTCAAGGAGGGCAGCAAAGAAGCCACTTCTCTCCAGAAAAAACATCATGAACAGACTGATATTCTGCAAAAGGTACAGGCAGTGGACTGCTGAGGACTGGGGTAAAGTTATTTTCTCTGATGAATCCCCTTTTCGATTGTTTGGGACATCAGGAAAACGCCTCATTCAGAGAAGACAAGGTGAGCGCAACCACCAGTCTTGTCTCATGCCAACTGTTAAGCATCCTGAAACCATTCATGTGTGGGGTTGCTTCTCAGCCAAGGGAATCGGCTCTCTCACAGTCTTGCCTAAAAACACAGCCATGAATAAAGAATGGTACCAGAATGTCCTCCAAGAGCAACTTCTCCCAACCCTCCAAGAGCAGTTTGGCGATCAACAATGCCTTTTCCAGCATGATGGAGCACCTTGCCATAAAGCAAAGGTGATAACTAAATGGCTCAGGGAACAAAACATAGAGATTTTGGGTCCATGGCCTGGAAACTCCCCAGATCTTAATCCCATTGAGAACTTGTGGTCAATCATCAAGAGACGGGTGGACAAACAAAAACCTAAAAATTCTGACAAAATGAAAGCATTGATTGTGCAAGAATGGACTGCTATCAGTCAGGATTTGGTCCAGAAGTTGATTGAGAGCATGCCAGGGAGAATTGCAGAGGTCCTGAAGAAGAAGGGTCAACACTGCAAATATTGACTTGCTGCATTAACTCATTCTAACTGTCAGTATAAGCTTTTGTTACTCATATGTTTGCAATTATTATATTTCTGTCTGTGATAAAAACATCTGTCAAACACACATAAAAACCAGAGGGCAGCAGATCATGTGAAAATATAATATTTGTGTCATTCTCAAAACTTTTGGCCATGACTGTACAGCGTACTAAATCGCTCATCCTAGACACAGGGGCATTTCTCTCAATAATCCAACAATTGAAAACCATCCTATTAGATGCACTACTCGTTACATTAGACGTAAAAGACCTGTACACCTCCATTCCCCACTCTGAAGGTATAGCATCCACACTTCAGCTACTATCCTCTACTGATATGGATAGTGATCAAATTGACCTTTGCATCGACCTTCTGAGGCTGATACTCACCTCTAATTTCTTCCTGTTTCAGGACGATTTTTTATCTCCATACACGGGGGACTGCTATGGGCTCCAACGTAGCACCCCCGTATGCAAATGCCTATATGGCGGACTTTGAAGAAAGTGTCATATACCATAATGACCTGTTCCGCAACAATGTCATCATATGGAAACGGTATGTTGATGACGTTTTCTGCATATGGGGTGGCTCGTTGGAGTCCCTTCATTCATTTTTTGACATGTTAAATTCATCATGGCCGGGTATTCAATTTACCATGGGACATGATCCCTGGCGCATGAATTTTCTTGATACTCTTGTCATCAAAAATCCCAAAGGTGTCTTATCTGCTGACCTTTACACTAAAAAAACAGACAGGAATAGTCTGCTTCACTTTCAGAGCCTTCACCCTCCTTTTATGAAACAAGCAATACCCAAGTCCCAATTTCAGCGAGTGAAATGTATTGTTACTGACAAAGCTGTACAGGAGCAACGCCTCCATGAGCTGACCAATAAGTTTATTGAGAGGGGCTATCCCCCATTGCTGCTAGAAGAAGCCAGACATTCTAACACCAGGTCCAACAGGGAAACTACAAACCGTATCCCGTTCGTACATACTTTCCATCCCTTTACTTACATCATTCATAGGTCTATATGGAAAAACTGGCACCTACTGTCAATAGCTCACCCTGATGTCTTAGAGTTTAAGAAACCTTTTCTGCTTTGTTTTAAACGTCCACCGAACCTGCGAGACTCTTTAGTCAGAGCGGACTTTGGTTCAAAATCCACTACTAACAAACAACGGTTCCTGCAAAAACCAAAATTGGGCACATTTCCGTGTTTGCATTGTGTCCAATGTAATAACGTTTTAAAAGGTGATAAATTTACTCACCCGTATTCTGGCAAG
The DNA here is from genome assembly GCA_033576555.1 of Oophaga sylvatica. Taxonomy (NCBI): domain Eukaryota; kingdom Metazoa; phylum Chordata; class Amphibia; order Anura; family Dendrobatidae; genus Oophaga; species Oophaga sylvatica. The sequence goes on along the minus strand of JARQOD010000001.1, from coordinate 43,859,245 downwards.
GAATTTAAAATCCAAAATTTTTCACATGTGATTCATCGTACGTCATCTATCTTATAAAATGCCCCTGTGGCCTACTTTATGTAGGGGAGACGTCTCAGGAATACGTGACAGAATATCCAAACACAAGTCCACAATACGGTGCAAGAATCTTCTCCTACCCATTCCGTACCATTTTGTCACCCTTGGCCATAATATATCCTAACTTAGATTTCAGGTCATAGGGCAGTTATTACCCTCCCGGAGGGGTGGTAATAGGATTCTCCACATCAAAAAACGTGAGGCCTTTTGGATCCACACCCTTGACACAATGAGCCCTAAAGGATTAAACAGGGAATACGAATTGTCAGCATTTCTGTAACTGACATCAACTTCTCTCATTTACATCAATTGATGTCATCTAACACTTATATGGCGTGTCATTGTGATGTTATTCTATACTGCATGCTTTATCTTGAATGACCAAGCCTATATCTCTCCTATATGGAACTCTACTATGATCACCCTACCGTTATGCCTCAGGGCTGAATTGGAACCACTCTAAACACTTCCGCTACTGGTTCACCCCTCTCTGTTTCCCAACTCAGTGTATTTGTCATAGTGCCTCTATAATAAAGGTATACATATTACCACTACTTTATCTCTGTATGTCTCCTTCATCACCGCCTTACATCTCCGGGATTTCCTATACTCACTCCCATCCTTATCGCTACTCCTATTGCAATAACTAGGGTACATGACACATTGTACCAAAAACCTTTCATCTGACATATCCCTCCTACATGCACACTCTGCCATACATAATCGCTCCATTTACCAGCGGTTTTTCACAGTTTTACTGACACTTTATTGTCCTTTTCGTGCTGGCACGCATATAGTATGCGACGTGGAATGCACATCCATACTACTTCTGCCCAGTCACTTCCGGTCTCTTGGGACGCTCAGCTGACTGGCGGTGTTGCTCTTTCTGACCCGCCGCTTCCCTTCTTAAGCCGGTACATCTCACAGTACAACCTGACTGGCGGCGGATACCGCGTCTGGAGGCACGATTGCCCCACTTGGCAGCACTATTAAGGTAACTTCCTATACTGCTTTCCCAGGGCAGATTTTCAGTATGGATATATTCTCCACATAGATTGTCCAGCGTTGTGGTAATGATTACCCTATGATTTACAATCCACAGCTCCTTTCACTTACATTTGTGGAGTAACACTTTTCCAATGTGAGTATATATTCGCTACTCACACCAGCTATTCTTGGCTTTTTCATTAGCTTCACTCCATTATACTATTTTTCTAGATATGATTGAATCTTCTTGACGGCTGTCTCTTAATAATCACTGCACTGTAGGAAACATACGGTATGTTATGCACTCTTGGTGGGACTTTTCCATTTTCCTTTTTCTCTGGTCTTAGGATTGTGGATGGTATTTGGCTATGGTTGTCTGCGCCAATTATTGTATCATATACATGACCTATGTTCTACTCTGTATATACAGTCATGGCCAAAAGTTTTGAGAATGACACAAATATTATATTTTCACATGATCTGCTGCCCTCTGGTTTTTATGTGTGTTTGACAGATGTTTTTATCACAGACAGAAATATAATAATTGCAAACATATGAGTAACAAAAGCTTATATTGACAGTTAGAATGAGTTAATGCAGCAAGTCAATATTTGCAGTGTTGACCCTTCTTCTTCAGGACCTCTGCAATTCTCCCTGGCATGCTCTCAATCAACTTCTGGACCAAATCCTGACTGATAACAGTCCATTCTTGCACAATAAATGCTTTCATTTTGTCAGAATTTTTAGGTTTTTGTTTGTCCACCCGTCTCTTGATGATTGACCACAAGTTCTCAATGGGATTAAGGTCTGTGGAGTTTCCAGGCCATGGACCCAAAATCTCTATGTTTTGTTCCCTGAGCCATTTAGTTATCACCTTTGCTTTATGGCAAGGTGCTCCATCATGCTGGAAAAGGCATTGTTGATCGCCAAACTGCTCTTGGAGGGTTGGGAGAAGTTTCTCTTGGAGGACATTCTGGTACCATTCTTTATTCATGGATTTGTGTTTTTAGGCAAGACTGTGAGAGAGCCGATTCCCTTGGCTGAGAAGCAACCCCACACATGAATGGTTTCAGGATGCTTAACAGTTGGCATGAGACAAGACTGGTGGTTGCGCTCACCTTGTCTTCTCCGAATGAGGCGTTTTCCTGATGTCCCAAACAATCGAAAAGGGGATTCATCAGAGAAAATAACTTTACCCCAGTCCTCAGCAGTCCACTGCCTGTACCTTTTGCAGAATATCAGTCTGTCCATGATGTTTTTTCTGGAGAAAAGTGGCTTCTTTGCTGCCCTCCTTGAGACCAGGCCTTGCTCCAAGAGTCTCCGCCTCACAGTGCGTGCAGATGCACTCACACCTGCCTGCTGCCATTCCTGAGCAAGCTCTGCACTGCTGGTAGCCCGATCCCGCAGCTGAAACACTTTTAAGAGACGGTCCTGGCACTTGCTGGTCTTTCTTGGGCGCCCTGAAGCCTTTTTGGCAACAATGGAACCTCTCTCCTTGAAGTTCTTGATGATGCGATAGATTGTTGACTGAGGTGCAATCTTTCTAGCTGCGATACTCTTCCCTGTTAGGCCATTTTTGTGCATTGCAATCATGACTGCACATGTTTCTTTAGAGATAACCATGGTTAACAGAAGAGAAACAATGATGCCAAGCACCAGCCTCCTTTTAAAGTGTCCAGTGGTGTCATTCTTACTTAATCATGACAGATTGATCTCCAGCCATGTCCTCATCAACACCCACACCTGTGTTAATGGAGCAATCACTGAAAAGAGGTTAGCTGGTCCTTTTAAGGCAGGGCTGCAATGATGTTGAAATGTGTTTTGGGGGATAAAGTTCATTTTCTAGCCAAATATTGACTTTGCAAGTAATTGCTGTTAAGCTGATCACTCTTTATAACATTCTGGAGTATATGCAAATGTCCATTAGAAAAAGTGAAGCAGTAGACTTTGTAAAAACTAATATTTGTGTCATTCTCAATACTTTTGGCCATGACTGTACTTTTGTTTTTTGTTTTGTTTTTTATTATAATTTATCTTGTGCACATTGGATTTATTGTCCATATTTATTGTTTTCTTTATGCATTTTATTTATTTTTTCGATCTATTTTTGTAGTAACTGATGAAGGTCTAATTGACCGAAACGTTTTGGATATACTACAATAAATTTTCTTCACTTAAGTTGAGTGCTTGGTTTTATCTATCAGCTATTTGGTTTGGGAACCTAAACTTTAAGCATCACCCTAAAATAAGTTGTGCTCACAATGTCTCTCTCATAGCTTCCCAAAGATGTGATAAGCCACAGTTAATATATGTTTTAAGGAGGGGGGCAATTACTTTTTCACACTGGGTTCTGTAGTTTGGATTTCCTTTTCCCTTAATAATAAAGACCTTAATTTAAAAACTACATTTTGTGTTTACTTGTGTTATCTTTGGTGATCTGAAACATTTAAGTGTGACAAATATGCAAAAGAACAGGAAATCAGGAAAGGGCAAACACTTTTTACAGAACTGTGTTATATATATATATACATATATACAGCTCTGGCAAAAATTAAGAGACCACTGCAAAATTTTCAGTTTATCTGATTTTTCTCTTTATAGGTATATTTTTGAGTAAAATGTAAATTGCTCTTTTATTCTATAAATTACTGACAACATGTCTCCGAATTTCCAAGCAATAAATTTTGTATTTATTTTCAGAAAATGAGAAATGGTCAAAATAACAAAAAAATTCAGTGCTTGCAGACCTCAAATAATGCTAAGAAAAGAAGTTCATAGAAAAAACAATACTAATGTTTTAACTCAGGAAGAGTTCAGAAATCAATATTGTGAAATAACCATGATTTTTAATCACAGCTTTCATGCGTCTTGGTATGCTTTCGACCAGTGTTTCACACTGCTTTTGGGTGACCTTATGCCACTCCTGGTACAAAAATGTAAGCAGTTCTTCTTTGTTTGATGGCTTGTGACCATCCATCTTCCTCTTTATTACATTCTAGAGGTTTTTAATGCGGTTCAGTTCTGGAGATTGGGCTGGCCATAACAGGGATTTGATGTGGTGGTCCTTCATCCACACATTGATTGACCTAGCTGTGTGGCATGGTGCATTGTCCTGCTGGAAAAACCAGTCCTCAGAGTTGGGGAACATTGAGCAGAAGGAATCAACTGTTTTTCCAGGATAACCTTGTATGCGGCTTGATTCATACATCCTTCGCAACGATTAACCTGCCCAATTCCAGCCTTGCTGAAGCATCCCCAGATCATCACCAATCTCCACCAAATTTCACAGTGGGTGCTAAACACTGTGGCTTCTACATCTCTCCAGGTCTCCGTCTAACCATTAGACAACCAGTGTTGGGCAAAGCTGAAAATTAGACTCATTCTGATGAAGATTACCTTACTCCAGTCCTCTATGGTCCAATCCTTACAGTCTTTGGCAAACTTCAGTCTGGCTCTCCTTTGCTTCTCATTAATGAAAGGCTTTTTTCTAGCTTTACATGACTTGAGCCCTGTCTCTAGGAGCCTGTTATGAACTGCTCTTGCTGTGAACTTCACCCCAGCTGCAATTTATCATTCCTTTTGTAGATCACTTGATGTCATCCTGCAGTTGCTGAGTGACATTCGAAGAAGATGGGGTTCATCCCGGTCAGTGGAGAGTCGTTTTCGCCCCCTGCCCATCTGTAGCTTTGTTGTCCCCTATGTCTGCTGCTTGACCTTGTTGTAATGGACTGCCGTCTTAGAAATTTTAAGGATGGAGGCAACATGACACACTGTATCCCTCTGTTTGTAAAGCCAGAATTGAGCCCTTCTTTTCCTCACTCAAGACTTTTCTTTCCAACTCCTTTGACATGGTTAAGAGTTATTTTTTCATTCCTATTACTTGTGGGATATTACTAGCACTTGTTTTGTCATCCAGCTTGTCCTATTGCAAGAGGATTGTGAACACCACAGCAGTATTTTTTATACTTTCCTTCGTTAAATAAGATTTAGTTCAGGTGATCACCTAATCAGAAGCACATTAAGTAGAATGAGGTGTACTCTGGTTGGAATTCAACTGACACTGGAATGGAATGGCTGTCAGACATGTAGAGAAGCTGATTTTTATAAAACTGTGCAGTGGTCTCTTAATTTTTGCCAGAGCTGTATATATATTGTAACCAGTTCAGGGGTATAGCTCTAGGATCGCCGTCTCGGGTAGACGGAGTGGCATAGAAACAGTTCAATCACAGACAGCAGTACTGGTATAAACTGGCCGCAACCAGTTTTATTGAAAGTCCACAGCAAACAAACATAAACCAAATCATAAACCAAAATCCTAAGCCTGTCAGGCTGCTAGCTAAACACAGTCAGTTACCTTACTACTGTGAACTAGGCTCTAGCAGCCTGGCCACAACAACAAAATTTGTAATTACCAGAGATGGACTTGCAGGAGACTCCATCAGCGTCTGAAGCCAGATTCAGACTGAGAGCTCTGTCTGTCTAACTCAGCCACCTACTTCTGGCTGCTTGATTAGACAGCTGAGTGCAGTCAGGGTTGGGCTGCAAACCTGTATTGGATGGGGAGTGGAGTGAACATCGCACTGACAACCTACCTTCACTCCTACATTCCTCATGCTACCCAGCTAAGAAACCTGGGTGAGATATACACCCCGTTCAGTACGCACCCCTTCACTGTCTCACAATATATATATATATATATATATATATATACAAACATAGTTATATATATATAGTTTTATACATATAAAATGCATCGTTGGTCTCTGAGGGCTTAATGCCAATCTATGGCGGACAAGAATCTGTCCTTACTTTTCAAAAAGAAGTTCTGCAGCACCTGAGGTGAAGATTACAAGACTTAAAGAAGCAGTTGGCTGATAAAAAACATATACAATAATAGTAATTATACAGTGATACATCTTTGACAGTTGGAGAGTGATTATTGGGACCCCGCCTATCGGGATTATGGGGAGTCTAAGGTCCACCTCGTGAATGGTGCAATTGATGTTCCATTCACAGTATAAAGAAGCTGTGGTTTCACATGCTCACTGCTGCTCTCATCACATACAGTGGCATGTAAAAGTTTGGGCACCCTGGTCAAAATTAGTTATTGTGAACAGTTAAGCAAGTTGATGATGAAATGATCTCTAAAAGGCCTAAAGTTAAAGATGACGCATTTGTTGTGTATTTTAGGCAAAAAAAATATATTTTTATCTTTTACATTTTAAAAATTTCAAAAAGGAAAATGGGCCAATGCAAAAGTTTGGGCACCCTGCATGGTTAGTACGTAGTAGCACCCCCTTTGGCAAGTATCACAACTTGTAAACACTTTTTGTAGCCAGACAAGAGTCTTTCAATTCTTGCTTCAGGGATTTTCATCTATTCTTCCTTGGAAAATTCTTCTGTGAGATTCCTGGTTCGCTCTGCATGCACTGCTATTTTGAGGTCTAGCCACAGATTTTCAATGACGTTCAGATCATGGGGCCATTGTACAACCTTCAGCGTGCGTCTTTTGAGGTTGTCTGTTTGGATTTTAACTTGTGTTTTCGGTCATTTTCCATTTGTAGAAGCCATCCTTTTATCAACTTTAGCTTTTTTTACAGATGGTGTTATGCTTGCATCAAAAATTTGTTGAAATTGCATTAAATCCATTCTTCTGTCTACCAGTGAAATATTCCCTGTGCCATTGGCAGCAATACAACCCTTAAGCATGTTTGATCCACCTCCTCCATGCTTAATGGTTAGCGAGATATTCTGAAATTCTGTGCCCTTTTATCTCCACACATACCTTTGATCATTGAAGGCCATATTTGTACATTGTCTCTGAACAGTAGAACAATGTGCCACAACTGTAGCGTCTGCTGAATTTTTCTGAAGGTTTTTTGCAGTCTAGCTACTCTAGCAATAGTACGAGCAGCTCTTACTGAAATTTTACTTATCTTGACCTCCACTGTTTCTGTTAACTGCCATTTCTTAATAACATTTTGAACTGAGGAAAGGGCAATTTAAAAATGCTTTGCTATCTTCTTATAGCCTTCTCCTGCTTGTGGGCCTCCATCATTTTCATTTTCAGAGTGCTAGGCAGCTGCTTGGAAGAACCCATGGCTGCTGTTTTTTGGCACAAGGTTAGAAGAGGGTAGGTTTTTATAAAGCTGAGAAATTTGCATCACCTGGCCTCTCCTAATGATGACAGTGAACAAGCCATAACCCTAACAGGCTAATTAAGGTCTGAAACCTTAGTCAAAGTTATCTAAGCACACAAAGGGTGTCCAAACCTTTGCATTGGCCTATTTTGATATTTGTAATTTTTAAAACAAAGATGAATAAATATATATATATATATATATATATATATATATATATATATATACAGTACAGACCAAAAGTTTGGACACACCTCATTTAAAAGATTTTTCTGTATTTTCATGACTATGAAAATTGTAGAATCACACTGAAGGCATCAAAACTATGAATTAACACATGTGGAATTATTACAAAAAAGTGTGAAACAACTGAAAATATGTCTTATATTCTAGGTTCTTCAAAGTAGCCACCTTTTGCTTTGATTACTGCTTTGCACGCAGAAAAGGTGAACGGATGGACTCTACATGCCTGGTTCCCACCGTGAAGCATGGAGGAGGAGGTGTGATGGTGTGGGGGTGCTTTGCTGGTGACACTGTTGGGATTTATTCAAAATTGAAGGCATACTGAACCAGCATGGCTATCACAGCATCTTGCAGCAGCATGCTATTCCATCCGGTTTGCGTTTAGTTGGACCATCATTTATTTTTCAACAGGACAATGACCCCAAACACATCTCCAGGCTGTGTAAGGGCTATTTGACCAAGAAGGAGAGTGATGGGGTGCTATGCCAGATGACCTGGCCTCCACAGTCACCAGACCTGAACCCAATCGAGATGGTTTGAGGTGAGCTGGACCGCTCACTGCTTCAATTTTGAATAAATCCCCAACAGTGTCACCAGCAAAGCACCCCCACACCATCACACCACCTCCTCCATGCTTCACGGTGGGAACCAGGCATGTAGAGTCCATCCGTTCACCTTTTCTGCGTGCAAAGCAGTAATCAATGCAAAAGGTGGCTACTTTGAAGAACCTAGAATATGAGACATATTTTCAGTTGTTTCACACTTTTTTGTAAAGTGTAATGTATATTTCCACATAATTCATAGTTTTGATGCCTTCAGTGTGATTCTACAATTTTCATAGTCATCTGCGTGCGGCCTGCGTACCTATCTTTAACATTAAGTATGCATGCCATGCAGATGTATGCGGATGCCTCCGCATGCGTCGTTTTGACGATGCAGTGAACAAAACAAATTCCAGCACGGTGCGTTCGACGTGGGTCGCCGCATCGTCAAAACGATGCATGCAGAGGCATCCGCATACATCCGCATGGCCTGCGTACCTAATGTTAAATATATGTACGCAGGCCGCATGCAGACATAGGCGGAGCTGACCGGAGGAGGTGCGGCGGTGGGCGGAGCTTCATGGAGGAAGTACGCAGCCGTCCGCAGCACCTCCATCCGCAAGTGTGAAACAAGCCTTAACTGTTCACAGTAACAGTAATTTTGACCTAGGGTGACATGCCACTAAAGGTTATCTTGGTCTCACAACATTCTTTGAATTTTTATACCTAGACTATAAGGTATATTGTGTCCACTAAATGAACCAATGATCTATATTGTTAAGGCACACACTATCCAAGTCGTGGGTTATATAACTGATTTCTTGTTAGGCATTGGATTTTTCTGAATTTTTCCGCCCACATCACCTCCTCTATTCATAAGCCACCAGATAAAGAGATAATAAGTAGGATTATTGCCTGCATGTCCAAACAGCCATGCCGTCCCACTTATATCTTCTACAGAGTAAATTCTGAACATAAACTTGGAGACATGGCATTCTTGAATAATTTCCATCCTTAAAGAGGTGAAAGTGAAATAAAAAAAAAAGGATTTGGACAGCTGTTAAATCTCCTTGCCCATTCCCGTGGGTGAGGGACTTGGTAATAGCTGGTGGGAGGCGGCTGGAGAAGTTAGTGGCCATTTGCTCAGCAGTAGGCTGCGTGTGTGTCACAAAATGCAACTTTCCCTGTCTCTCTGTCTCCTGCCAGGCAGAGCTATTAAAGCTATTTTGAAAGTGACCCTTCAGCTTAAGTACGCTCAGAAAGAGAGAGGGGAGAGAGGAGGTAGCAGCTGTTTGGAACCATGACTGAAGATGACGGATTCGATTGTGGTGGAGGGTCAAGTCAGATTGAGAGATGGAAAAAAGGTCAGCGAAATGGGCATTTTTTACACCATCACCTTCAATTTCCAGGAGATCTTGTGTTCTGGAATCTTAATTGGTCCTTCTTATGATTTTCCTAATCATTTCCTGTTGTTTTGTGCTTACAGTGGAAGAATAGGTGGGTTCTTCTTCGAAAACCTTCCCCTGTTGCAGGTACGGTACTTTTTTTAATCTTAACCTTTTTAAAAAAAACTTTTAGACAGCACTGTAGTAATCAATACAGAAACTAAATGTAATTTCACGTACACTCGCAAAGATGTGAAGGATTTTTAGAATGTTTCTTCCAAGGTAGGAAAGGGGTAATTGCTTTTCGGAAAACACTTTTGTCCTGGTGGTTCAGTCATTGAAAAAAACACCTTCTTCAAAGATTAATAATACAACTTTATTCTTAAGATTTTGCTTTTCTTTGAATTCAAAGTCTTCTAGTTCCTTTGCATGGATTTATTGTTTTGTGCAATGTTTTGGTTTCATTACTTTTTATTTTTCATTTTTCTCTAACTTGTCGTAGACTTCGGTTGAGGCACGATTTAGGGTAATAGTTGAGTTTCATGTTTAGAGGCCTCTCTTTCAGATATATCAATGGGCACAGAGAAGGGTTTGTTTCTTCAAAGCACATTACACTTACAAAAATAGAAGGAGGATACAGAACTCTGCCTAGCGTGTGTGCGAGCTGTACGAAAAGGGTGAGATGACATTAAAACTTTGCAGCAGGTTTCATGTTTCCCAGCAGCCTGAAACGTTATGGCAGAATAGTGGGACTTCCAATGTTTCTTCGTATTGAAAGATTAAATAGAAATAGTCTACAAAATATAATGAACTTAAACAATTGGAATAGATGATTTAATAAAAGTTCAAAAATACCTTAGAAAATAGTGATTTTTCAAGAATTATCTTATTTTTATCCTAAGTCATATTACAAGACTCGTTAAAGGGTTGATTGTGACTTGTAGGATCGCTACTTCCAATAGGTGGCGCTATAGAGTACAAGTCCTCTTTGTTTGAAGAGGCAATTTGCATACTTAATAGAAATGATATTTTCTAATAGAGGCAAAGCCTGTACAATTTAATATTGACTGATATTAACCTGACTTGTTAGCTAGCTGGATGATACCTGAGGGCCAAAAGCTCTCCTGCCTTTCTATGTAGATAAAGGGGCTCAGTCAATGATAGACTGATTCTCTGGGCCCAGTATAGGAAATTATTTTGCACAGATAGAATTAATCTACATAAAAATGTGCACGTTCGCTTCATTTGCTCATACTATCATCATATCAATAAATTGTAGTAATGACACTTGCTTCAAATCAGTGAAGTTGTCTTCTGCTGGATTTTTGGGACTCATTAAGCTCACCTAAGACCCTCTGGTACCCTAATGGGTCCAACCTTAGATCTAAGGAAAATTTGACAAATTCTGCCGATGGGAAGCATAACTTCTCACTCCACTACAGACTTTAAATCTTCTGCTGGTTATGTGAGGATCATCCTGCCTCTTGGTAACTTGTCCTAGCCTGGTGGCTGAGATTTTATGGACAGAAATATTGTGCTATTGGAGGACCATTAATCAGTTTGAGAATGTTAAACTGGCCATACTATGGAATAGTAGCTGTTGAGTTGAGAAAAATGTAATTTTTAGTTTTTAATATCTTCTTTCCGTTGTGGTGTTACTCGTATTAGCTTGTAAAGTTTCAGTTATAATTTATGTTAAACTTATGTTATACTTCTTCGCTTGCATGACATTGACCAATCATAAGCAAGCAGCAACACATCCCCACACAAGCTTAGGACAGGTTTTCTCCTGTGTAAGGCATGTAATAACAGGCAATCTGCTCTCCTCACTGGCCTCACTGCTGAGTGTTTGCAAGTGCTGAGAGAAGAGCGGCAATCTCTAACAGATTTAATCTCTGCGAGGGGCAGCACAGCTAAACTGACATGGCTGTGAGAGGAAAGCTACAGCTGAAGAGATGTTTGTAATTAGGTAAAGCTCAGCTCTGCTATGCTGACTACTCCCCCCACACTGATTGCCATGAGATGAAAGCTGAAAGGTGTTTCTAACTCATCTCTACTGTTTTCCTGGCACATTGCAATCACACACAGTTCTCTAGTTGGACAAGTGATTAGAGCAGACTGTCTGTCATTACACATTGAGAAGCCTGTTTTAAGAATTTGTGTGTGTGTGGGGGGTGTTTTTATTCCCCAGTATGTTGCTGTCTGGTTATAGTAGGTCAACGTTATATAGGGAAAGAAGTACATGCCCCCCCCAGAGAAAAATCTTTAGCAACACCCCTTCAGACCAAAAAGAAAAAAAAAATAACCTTACCTATTCCCATCTTTATAGATTCATATAGTCAAATAGTAATTGTAAAAACAAGCACTTTTGAAATGTATTACTTATTAAAATTTGCATCCTTCAGATAATGACACTTTTCTTTTCTTCTGTTTACAGCTTTTTGCCCAGGAGATCGACCAATGCTGCTGCATAGCTTGTAAGCGCTGCACTGAATCTCGCTGGTTCAGGAGAAAACAACGATCTCCAGCAATCCTGGTCAGCTTCAAAACAGCGCTTAGAAGCTTGACAGAAAAGAGCTTGTAATCACTGCACATGTACTGCTGTTTAGCAGCTGTGGTCGATCTCCAAGGCAATGAGCTGTAAACAAAGGAAAAGTTCCTCAGCTCAGAATGAACAGAATGATTCTTCTTACAAGTCTATGTTTCAATCTGCTCATCTCTTCCTTCTCTATAAAAGATCACTAGCAGATGATATTGCATCTTGAGTGTAACAGGTTCCTTTTAAGGGCTGTGCATCAGGCAGTGATGGCTTTGTAGCTTCCAGTAAAGGCTGGGTCTCACATAGCGATACACCAGCGATCCCGACAACGATCAGGATCGCTGGTGTATCGCTATATTATCGCTGCTGAGATGCCAAACAGGCAGCTCAGGCAGCGATCAGCACAAGGACACTGCGGGTAAACATCGCTAGTTTACCCGCAGTGTACCTTGGATACCAGCGCCCTGATGCAGGGAGCTGGTAACCAAGGTACACATCGGGTTTCCAGGCGCTGCGCGGTGCCTGGAAACCCGCTGTGTACCTTGGTTACCAGCTCCCTGCATCAGGGCGCTGGTATCCAAGGTACACAGCGGGTTTCTAGGCACAGCCCCGTGCCTGGAAACCCGCTGTGTACCTTGGTTACCAGCGAAACGCTGGTGTCCCGCCTGTCACACGCAGCGATGCGTGCCTGTCAGCGGGAGACCAGCGATCAAAAAAATGTCCAGACATTTCAGCGACGATCAGCGATACCCGGCAGGGGGGCTGATCGTCGCTGAATGTCACACACAGCGATATCGCTGGTGAGCTCGGTGCTGCGTCACAAAACTAGTGACTCAGCAGCGATCTCGCTAGCGATATCGCTATGTGAGACGGGCCTTAAGAGTTTTGTGGTTTGCACATTAACTATAAAAGTTCTCTGGTTGCGAATGTGTAGGGGGAGCCAGGGCTGTAGTCATGGCTGATAACGATTGCTCAATCACGCCCTTGTCTCCCACCACATACACACAATGTCCCCTTTGATCTGTACCTTTTGTCCCGCTCTCGGTTCCATCCAGTTCCCGCCTGAGCTGCTGAGGGCGGCCTTCTGGCGGTTTCAAACAAAGACAGGCAGAGTCCTGTTCCAACTTACCAAAAACGATTTTACTTGGTTCCATTCTCAGTACATCCAGTTTAGTCACAGTTGCATCACAGGGATCATCACAGAGTACATTCTTTTCCTACCCTGTGCTTTCCCTCACTTCTTCCAGAATGTCCCAGTATCATACCAGATTGTCTGGTACCACAGCGTTCCTTTTGGCTAGCCTAACTATCTTCAGGAGTTTCCCTGTCCATTTCACCCCAGACAAAATGGCATCAGCCCATTAAGTTAGCTGCCACATACTGGAGCTGCCCTGCATTCTTACGTTTTGTGATCTTCGGCCCTCTGGCCCTGGATGACTGGGCTCAGCGCTTGAACGTTACGGGGTCACCTGCCATGTCCGTGCTCTCAGGCCCTACTGACTAACTACAGGAAATCTTACTCCAGCAAAAATGAGAACAATGGGGATAGGGGAAAATATGTGTAAGTGGGTTAAGAACTGGCTCATGGATAGAAAACAAAGGGTGGTTATTAATGGAGCACACTCGGACTGGGTCACAGTTAGCAGTGAGGTACCACAGGGGTCAGTATTGGGGTCGCTTCTCTTTAACATATTTATTATACCTTGTAGGGGGCATACAGAGTAGTATTTCAATATTTGCAGATGACACTAAACTCTGCAGGGTAATAAATACAGAGGAGGATAATATTATATTACAGGAGGATTTATGTAAACTAGAAGCTTGGGCTGATAAATGGCAAATGACCTTTAATGGGAAAAAATGTAAGGCCATGCACTTGGGTAGAATAAACAAGATGTATAATTATGTGCTTAATTGTAAAACACTGGGCAAAACTGTCACTGAAAAAGACTTGGGTGTATGGGTGGACGACAAACTCACATTTAGTGGCCAATGTCAGGCAGCTGCTGCAAAGGCAGATAAAATAATGGAATGCATTAAAAGAGGCATAGATGCTCATGAGGAGAACATAATTTTACCTCTATATAAGTCACTAGTGCAACCACACTTAGAATACTGTGTACAGTTCTGGTCTCCGGTGTATAAGAAAGACATAGCTGAACTGGAGCGGGTGCAGAGAAGAGCGACCAAGGTTATTAGAGAACTGGGGGTCTGCAATACCAAGACAGGTTATTACACTTGGGGTTATTTAGTTTGGAAAAACAAAGGCTTAGGGGTGATCTTATTACAATGTATAAATATATGAGGGGACAGTACAAAGACCTTTCTAATGATCTTTTTACTCTTAGACCTGTGACGGGGACAAGGGGGCATCCTCTACGTCTGGAGGAAAGAAGGTTTAGTCATAATCACAGACGCAGATTCTTTACTGTAAGAGCAGTGAGACTATGGAACTCTCTGCCGTCTAATGTTGTAATGAGTGATTCCTTACTAAAATTTAAGAGGGGACTGGATGCCTTTCTTGAAAAGTATAATATTACAGGCTATATTCACTAGTTTCCTAAATATTGTGTTGATCCAGGGAGCTAGTCTGATTGCCGTATGTGGAGTCAGGAAGGAATTTTTTTCCCCAATGTGAAGCTTACTGTTTGCCACTTGTGGTTTTTTGCCTTCCTCTGGATCAACATGTTAGGACAGGTTAGTATAGGATATGGGTTGAACTAGATGGACTTAAAGTCTTCCTTCAGCCTTAATAACTATGTTACTATGTTACTGGCTTACCCACAGTTGGCCCCTCCTAATGTAACTAATTTCTAGTACCTAGCATGCGGAATGATGCTGTCATGCTTCAAAATGGCTTCTGGACACGTTTAGAGAAATGTCCATACCATTGGTTCCACCATCCAATCAATGTAAAGGGCGAGCTGTTAGTGTATCTGTAATGAAGACTAGAGGGGTCCAGCTGCCATACATTATGCCACCCTACACCATAATCCCAGGTGTAGGACTGTTGTGACATTCCTCGTGACGGCCTCTTCATTGCCTTGACCACGTCAAAGACAAAAGTGGGACTCATCCCTGAAGAAGACGGACGTCCCTTCCAGCCTCTATTGTTGCCTTTGTTCTGTGCCATGAAAACCTTTGAGACTAGAGGTGTGAGGTCAATGGAGCACATGTAGCTAGATGTCTGGCTCGGCTCGTAGCGCAATGTCATGCAATTGCCTTCTGATGGTTTGTGTAGGCACTATTTGATGCCTTAGACTTCATATATGTGATGTCCAGTTTCACTTGCAGTACAGAATGAATCTATCGTAGAACTAGTCGTACCGCCATTTCTAGAAAATCTCCCAGAAGCTGTTTTTCAACATGACAATGCGATGCTGCATGCTGCTCATGCTATTGTGAGTAGTCTCAATGGTCTAAATATGCTATTACACAGGGAGCTGCCAGCAAAGGATCTTGATTGTTTGTACAAATGTTGATAGTGTGGCAGAACCTTCCTCAGACAGCCATTAATGTGCAAGAAATGTGTCTGGGCCCCTCTCCTTCTATGGCGACAAAGCTGCATATATATATATATATATATATATATATATATATATATATATATGTATATACTGTATATATATATCTAAATACACTGCTCAAAAAAGTAAAGGGAACACTCAAATAACACATCCTAGATCTAAATGAATGAAGTATTCTCACTGAATACTTTGTTCTGTACAAAGTTGAATGTGCTGTCAACTTAATCACACAAAAATCATCAATGGAAATCAAATTTTTGAACCAATGGAGGACTGGATTTGGAGAGACCCTCAAAATGAAAGTGGAAACAAGTCAAATTGAAAATCAAAACAAGACAAAATTAAAGTGGAAACAAGTCAAAATGATGCTCAGTATTGTGTGTGGCCTCCACGTGCCTGTATGACCTCCCTACAATGCCTGGGCATGCTCCTGATGAGGTTGCGGATGTTCTCCTGAGGGATCTCCTCCCAGACCTGGACTAAAGCATCTGTCAACTCCTGGACAGTCTGTGGTGCAACGTGACGTTGGTGGCTGGAGCGAGACATGCTGTCCCAGATGTGCTCAATTGGATTCATGTCTGGGCAGGCCAGTCCATAGCTTCAATGCCTTCATCTTGCAGGAACTGCTGACACACTCCAGCCACATGAGGTCTGGCATTGTCCTGCATTAGGAGGAACCCAGGGCCAACCGCACCAGCATATGGTCTCACAAGGGGTCTGAGGATCTCATCTTGATACCTAATGGTAGTCAGTCTACCTCTAGCGAGCACATGGAGGGCTGTGTGGCCCTCCAAAGAAATGCCACCCCACACCATTACTGATCCACTGCCAAACCAGTCATGCTGAAGGATGTTGCAGACAGATCGCTCTCCACGGTGTCTCCAGACTCTGTCATGTCTGTCACATGTGCTGAGTGTAATTTCCATTGATGATTTTTGTGTGATTATGTTGACAGCACATTCAACTTTGTACACAACAAAGTATTCAATGAGAATATTTCTTTCATTTAGATCTACGATGTGTTATTTGAGTGTTCCCTTTATTTTTTTGAGCAGTGTGTATATACAGCTCTGGCAAAAATTAAGAGACCACCACATCAAAACCCTGGCATGGGCAGCCCATTCTCCAGACCTGAACCCTATTGAAAACCTCTGGAATGTGATCAAGAGGATGATGGATAGTCACAAGCCATCAAACAAAGAAGACCTGCTTAAATTTTTGTGCCAGAAGCAGTGTGAAAGACTGGTGGAAAGCATGCCAAGACGCATGAAAGCTGTTTTTAAAAATCATAGTTATTCCACAAAATATTGATTTCAGAATTCTTCCTGAGCGTAAAGTTAGTATTGTTTTTTCTAAATGATTATGAACTAGTTTTCTTTGCATTATTTGAGGTCTGAAAGCACTGTTTTTTTTAAAAAATGTTGACCATTTTTCTTTGTCAGAAAAAAATACAAAATGTATTGCTTGAAAAATCAGTGACATGTTGTCAGAAGTTTATAGACTAAAAGAACAATTTATATTTTACTCAAAAATATACCTATAAAGAGAAAAATCAGACAAATTGAACATTTGAAAGTGGTCTCTTAATTTTTGCCAGAGCTGTACATAGCCACACACACATACAAGTAAATATATTACATAGTCTCCTTTATTATGTATATTGCCATTCCTTATTATACAGTGCCCTCTCTTGTTACGCACTGTCCCTTACATATTGGATTATATTGAGCCTTGTTTTTTATTACATACCATCCTGTCTTGTTAGCTGTATAATGCAATGATGGCTGATGGAGCATAGGAAAGCTTCTTTTTCTAATGGAGGAGCTGATGAACTGGTAGTCTGGTCACCAGCTCCTCCATCAGCAGTTATTTTATATCTAACAAGAGAGGGGACTATGTAATAAAACACGGTGCTGTGAATAACAAAAATAACAAGAATACACTATGTAAGAGACAGCACTATACATAACAGCAGATGAAGCTATATAATAAATGATGGCATCATATAAAGTAACTACACTGTATACTGAGGGATTTTGCTGTACATAATAAGTGAGTACACTATATACTAATTGACTGTGCTATGTATAATAACTGAGTACACTATATACTAAGGTACTGTGTTAGACATAATAGGTGATAATAACATCTTCCTCCACCTCCCTTTCCTAAATCCTTTATATATCCCCCTTTCTCCCATCCCAATCCCCCACACACTTCATTGTCCTCCTCCCCCACATCCCATTATTGTCCTCTCCCCACCCCAATCATTTCCCTCTTCACCATCTCCATCATTGCTTTCTCCCCCACACCCCATCATTGCCCATTCCACCACCTCCATCATTTCCTCCTCCCCCACCACCCCATCATTGCCCATTCCACCTCCTCCATCAGTTTATACTCCTCACCACCATCATTGTCCTTTCAACTGCCACCATCATTGCTTTCTCCCCACCACCCAATCATTGCTTTCTCCCCCACACCCCATCATTGCCCATTCCACCACCTCCATCATTGCCTTCCCCCCCATTGCCCATTCCACCACCTCCATCATTTCCTCCTCCCCCACCACCCCATCATTGTCCTTTCAACTGCCACCATTATTGCTTTCTCCCCCACCACCCCATCATTGCCTTCTCCCCATCACTGCCCTCTCTTCCACCTACACACACGCACCATTCACCTCTCTGCACATTCCTCCGCAGCGACACACACACAGACACACACGAACACACACACACACAGACAGACACACACACACCACCTCTCACCTCTCCGCACGCTCTCTAGCGGTATCACCGTCGCCGGCAGATTCCTCTCTCTGGCACAGACGTCATCCAGCCACGCTGCTGACTGTGTGAGAAACAGGAAGCGCAGGCAGGAAGCAGGACGGATCACTGCAGCTCCGCTCCGCTGCCATTCTCTCTTGCAGGCAGCGGAGCTGCAGGGATCTCTCCCTGCTCACTGCACATGAGGGCAATCTTGCCAGGGGCCCCCCCGGAGCCTCGGGCATGCATAAACAGGCCAGCTTGCCCTCATTATTAGCCGTCCTGCAGGGGCCCCCCTCCACCTCTGGGCCCCGGTGCAGTTGCACATGCAGTATGTCTGCCTGTGATTAATACCCTCATTGATACTAACTGAGGCGGTAAGCCCGGGGATTTCTGTAGGCGGTGCTCATACTCCATACTGAATAAAACAAGATGTTTTGAAAATGTTGTTTCCAATTTTTCACCATTTACAGATCAGTAACGTGTCCATCCATCCCGTGATTTCCATAATTTAATGTCTCTTCATTCTTGTTGTTGTAATTTCAATGTTGAGGAGAGTAGATCTCTTAGACCTGATGAGGATGGTGTACTTATGAAAAACTATTGCTTCATAACACTGATATTAAATCAGTTCAGCTAACGGGTCAGAGAACTCATGAGTCCAAGTGCATTCAGTGTATTCACCCAACCAGATTGATTAATAGATGCAGCTTATACTGAGCAGTGTGAGATATCAGCAGCAACAAGAGAGACACTGAGGGACTGACAATCAGGCTAGATGGGCAGTGATTCCGCAGCAGGAAGTAAGAATGATATTTAGGAGCTGTCAGTTAGGTGAGGTGGGTGGAGATGTAGCAGAGAGGAGGGACACTGAGGAGGTTTACTAGAGCTTGAGTTTGAACTGACATGGATTTTCTTAGTAAATACACCAGCCTCATCAGATCCAAGAGATCTATGTAATAAATGTATATTGTTCTTTTAAAAACTAACGAATGGCCACATTAGATTTCACTGTGATTTGCATTCTTATTGTTATGGTATCATTGTGTCTAGAGGTGCTATGGGGGTCTCTGGAAATGAAGAATTAACCATTACTCATTTAAATTAGTGTCTTGTGTGTATTAGGCGCTGACGTGTCTGATCCTTTAGGCCCAGTGGCGTAACTATGGTCTGACTCGCCCAAATGCAATATTTGATCTTTGGCGCCCACCTGCATGTTGGTCAGATGTGTGTGCCATTGCAGTGTTCTAGATCCTATAATGACATATATGTTACCCCCCATGTAATAATGCCCTCCATTCTGGCACCTTCCTATAATCATGTCCTGCTTCCTGACCTCTATCCTGTAAGAAATGTCCCCCATCCTGGGCAAAATCCTATAATAATGTTCCCGTACTGGGCTGCATCCTGTAAGAAATGTCCTCCTTCCTCAGCCCTTTTCTATTTTAATGTCCCTTTCCGGGACCACAGGATGTAAGAATGTCCCCGATCCTGGTCCCCTTCCCATTCTTTTCTAATTCATTTAAAAATATAAACAATTCTTCTTACTACTCCCACTTATTTATATACACTATATATGTAGATATATATGTATTATGCAAATGTAAGGATATATATATATATATATCCCCAAGACTATTCTATTAATCATTTTGCCTCTGTCTTGCTCTTTTTCCTACTATTTCTTCTACTACGTGGTTCCATGTGTCAATCTTTGATGATACAAGTGACAAGTCTTACCGCTAAACCCTCTGTAGTGAGAAGCCGCATTCCATTAACTCAACCCTTTTGAAAACCGTTCAAGAAACCGGCCTGAAAAACGTCTTTCCTTATTTTTAGGGATTTGATGCTGATCTGTAATAATTATTAGAAATCCTGGGCTGCCATGCCGGTATCATGTTCTGTAGGTCTGTTACGAAGTAGACACGGTTCCCGATATTTAATCATCTTCCTGAAATAAATAGCTGACAGGTTCAGAGACTTTACTACAGAGGTTTCAATAAGACGTGAGTCTTGTACTGTTATGTAGGCAGAATGCGGGGTAATGCTAACGAGACACTATTTTTACAATTGGGTTTTATTAAAAATTTCCACAATTTGCCTTCTAAAGCCTCTGTGTGGCACTGTCTATTGCTGGCTGCAGAATGCGGTAACTAAAAATCCTTCAGTCAGTCACTATGTCGATCTGAGGGTTCGTTTGTAACTCTCTTATCTGTCTTTTTCTGAGCCCTCTCAGCAGGTTTATGACCGTAGACCAAATCAAAGTTGAATATAAAGAAGTTGTAAGAGCAAAATGGTGCAAAATTTTTAATGAAATCCAATTGGAGATAAGATTTTTATCCCAAAATACATGCATTTAAAGGCAACCTGTCAGTAGGTTTTTAGACCCCAAACTAACTTTATTTATGTAAACATCCTGAAATGTTGATTATGTCCATACCTTTGTCCACGCTTTTGTTTTATAAGATGGTGTCTCCTTTTTATAGTAATCCATCAGCAATTTTTTATGCAAATTACAAAGTACAGGAGGTTTGCCTTTGAACTTACAACTCTTCGGTCTGTGACCCTCTTTCCCCTCACACCGAAAGCTTCCTAAAACTGAATGACGGGTCACTCTTCTCTGTGATCTGGTCCACCTCCCGAGATTTCACACAAGTGCCATCATTCCTGGGACGGTGCATGCGCAGATCGATAGTCCAGCTCTTAGGCCGGTGTCTCACATGCGTGTGTGATGCGAGACTCTCGCATCAACACCCTGCACTGCCGCCGGCACTCGGACCGGAGCGTGCGGCTACATGTATTTTTCTGCCTGCGGCAGTGCCGGGTGTTAATGCGAGAGACTCGCGCGAAGTTTCTCACATCCCGCATGCAAGTGTGACACCGGCCTTACAATGTTATCTGCACCTTGTTGCACATGCGCAGCCCACGAGAGCAAAGGCACTTACACAAAATCTTGGGTGGCAGAGCAGGTTGAAGAGCTGTAAGTGACCTGTCAATAACAGACAGGAGACCGGCGGCTGATGGGGAAAGACGGAAAGGCTGGTGGGTGGGGAAAGTGCAAAGTTTAGCCCCTCTGCACTTGCAGCTCATTACCAGAAAAATTTGCACATGAATTTCTATAAAACAGAGACATGGAATTACACCACAAAGTTATAGATATAATCAACATTACAGGGACAATACATTGATGACGTTAGTTATGGGGATACCAAACGTACAGTTTTTATTTATGTAAATGGTGAAAAAGAATTCTGAAATTTAAAAAAAAAATTTGGTTTGTGTCGCCATTTTTTGAGACCTGTAACTTTTTTATTTTTTTATCAATACAATTGTGTAAGGGCTTGTTTTATTGCAAAGTGAGCTAATGTTTTTTATTAATAACCATTTTGGGCTAAATATGGTGTTTTGATTGTTTTTTATTGGATTTTTTAGGGAGTTGGGGCAAGCCCTCCAAAAAATGTAATTCTGGCTTTTTTTTTCTTCTCTTTTTTGCATTTGCTAGTGAAGTTAATTAATTGTATATTTTGATAGATCAGACTTTGATAGAAGTGGCTATACCTTAAATGTTTACTTTTTCTATTTCTTTATTATTAACATGGAAAAATGTGTGTGCACTGGGGTGTTTGAGGGGCTTGGATTTATTTTTAGATGTTTTTCTCAATTTTGTAAAAACTTTTTTTTATTTTTTTATTTTTTATTTTTCAGTCCTCTTGGGGTAAATGAATCTGTGATCATTTGATCGCTTGTTCCATATACCATAATACTAAGTATTGCAGAATATAGTAAACATCTCATTCTCTTATGAAGCCCAACTATAGTTATTCTTTTTTAAAACCTGTTGCCAGTGATTGACAGCAGCAATAAATGGTTAAAAGAATACGCTGGCTGTGTATCACACATGACACCTTTTGGGTGTGGCATGAGTCCAGTTTCTTAGCCTGCTCCATACACCAGCCTCAGGCAAGTGAAGTATTATTTTGCAAAATGTCAGGAAGGAGAGTATGCAATAAAAATAGAACCTCTAGTTTTCTGTAAGCAACCCCATAAACTTTTTGAAATGCCATGTTTAAGTGTTTCTAAGTATTAAAGGACTGTTCTCAAGTTCGTAAATTGCTTTAATTAGACAGCATGAAAATATGAAGTTTACAATCGATTTGCTTTTTCTATCTGATGTTATTCTGCTGCAATAAGAGTTTTTTTTAGTGTATAGCTAGTTTCCATGAAATGCAGCCATTAGTGCCTGGTCAAGAGTGCGCAGTAGCTAGAATCCGGAGAGAAGTTAACTCTTAACATCCCAGTCAGCTCTCTCCAGCCCACTGATTTTTATACAGAAGCTATCTGCTCACCACTTCCCCCTATTCCTCCTCACATGTAACTTCTGTCCAAACTCCTTTTATAAAACTTACACACAATAAACAGCCTCACGGCTTTCAAAGAAGGTCTCCTAATCACTGCTCTCACTGTCTGGAGCTGTGTCCTTGTTCTAATGCCCTGCTATGAGTAAATATAGTAATAGCAGTTTAGACTGTAGAACAACCACTGATAGCTAAATGTGTTATAGCAAAACCTGTTCTGAGCTTTAGGCCGGGATCACACATGCGAGAAACACGGCCGAGTCTCGCATGTGAAATCCCAGCCCTGGTGCCGGCACTCAGGAGTGGAGCGAGCGGCTGCATAGAAATACATGCAGCCGCACACTCCGCTCCGAGTGCCGGCGCCAGGGCTGGGATTTCACATGCGAGACTCGGCCGTGTTTCTCGCATGTGTGATCCCGGCCTTAAAGTACTACTAATACTATAGTTCCCCTTTTCACCAGATCTGTCACTCAAAGAGGAGCAGAGCCTGCCCTGCTAGAAACTATAAAGCATGGAAACTAAGGAGACTACACTACTCAAGAGACAATTTGAGAATACCCCTTTAATTTCATTTACTCTAATTTGTGCAATATTCTCTGCCGCTTAAACTTTATGGATACCTATGGGGGCATTTTGTTTTTACTTGAGCGCATGTCTTGTAGGACAAAAATAAGTTTAGCATTTTGGTTTTATTACAAATATTGCATTGGCTGACTTTTTTGACCACTATTTGTGTATGCAAGTTGAGTTATGAAAAATGTTGCATCATTACAGGCTCTTTGTTTCCCTGCACATCGCTGCCTGCAGAATGAGATGACTGAGAATCCGCTAGTGACCTCATACTGAAGGGAGTTTGTAACGCTTTTATCTGTCTTTTTTTTCTGAGCTGGAAAAATTCCACTCAACTTTGATGTGGTCTGTGGTCATAAGTGAACACAACAGAGTGGAGAAAAGAAGACAGATAATTAAGAGTTGCAAACTCCCTCTAGTCTAGAATGAAGTCATTGACGGTTTCTGAGTAATCTCATTCTGCAGGCAGCCATGTGCAGGGAAAAAAAAAGAGCTTGTAAAAATTAGTGCAAATTTTTTTTTATAAAAACCCAATTTACAGATAATACAGCATACAGAATACGCAGTATAGTATGCTTCAGCATATACCAAGACATTTTGGGCAATTGTAACTTCCAGCTTTGTGGGAACAGTTTTGGGAAAGTCCTTTTCTGTTCCTCATGACTGTGCCCAGTGCACAAGGCCCATAAAGACATAGTTGGGGAAATTAGGTGGAAGAACATGACCGGCTGCACAGAGACCAGACCTCAGCCCCACCTAAAAACTAGAGAGAAGATTATGAGCCCGGCCTTTCCACCAACATCAGTGTCTGACCTGACAAATTCTTTTACAGTTGAATGCGTAAAAATTCTTAAAGACACCTCCAAAATCTTATAAAAAGATGCGCCAAAAGATTGGGAGCTGTTACAGCAGCAGAGGCACCAACTCCATTTCATTGTTTGTGGCTGTATAATGGGAGGTCATAAAAGCTCCTGTAGGAGGAATGTGGAGATGTCCCCCAAGTTACTGTCTGTTTGACTAAATTAATTCAAAGGAAGACAGAAATGACCTATGAAATAGTGGCGTACATGGGTATAGTTTCAGTGAATATCTCAGTTGTCCGCCATCTTTTAGGTGAGAAAACAAGGAACATCATCGCACTCTAACAACTGGAACATGTAAAGTGAAACCCTTTTAGGCAAGACCATATTATGTCTTACCGGTGCTAATAATACCAATCTGGGTTACACAACCTCTCAATTTCAGGACACTGGCTTTTAACCCCAAAGGTAACGAAAGGCAGTCGGCTATCCTGCCTTTGCTCATCCTATCACTTATAACGTCACCAGTTTGGATTCATTGACTGTCACCTTCTGGCTGAACTATCTGGGAAAGATTAGGTTTCTCTATAAATCAAACAAGCAAAGGAGGCCTCAGAGTGGACAATCAGGCTTCATGCTGCCTTCTCATATCCTTCTTCTATAAAGGAGATTATGACTGTGTATTCTGTAGACAATGGAGTTGGTTAATGTTGAAGCTATCTGGATTAGGGTACAGTCTACCATCCATACAGAGTGGCTGGTTGCACCCTCCATAATCTACCAGTACCCCCCAGTACACCGTGGTTTGTTTGTCCCGACGGGTGACACAAATAGTGTCCATGCAGCAGGAGAACAGTGCTCGATGTACATAGAGAACTGATTTGGGGCCCTTGAAATCAGAGATGAAGGAATGCATGCTTGACTTGCTTTGCTTGGGAAGGAATACTGTGTCACGATGCACACGTACAAGAAACAACAAGCACTAAAGCCTGACATCAAATCTGTACACAATTCTCCTATGACTTATGGCTGGTCTGCGAAAATGGTTCAAATTGGCCACCGTGAATAATGGACAGTGAAACTAGACAGTGAAACTAGACTTCTATTTCATGACGGGTCATTTGACACTTTTTTGACATGCATGCCTTTTTTAATATGTCTTTGATCTTTTATCACTTTAGCATGGCATGTTGATCGTCCTATCCTTTATAAAAAAGAGCTGACGTACGAGTGATCGGCCACCATCTCTCTGTCCTAATCATATGTGTTATGTTTCGGTAA